>CM052705.1:105050923-105093169 GCA_028551405.1 Uromys caudimaculatus | reverse complement strand
CCCCCCCCCCCCCCCCCCCCCCCCGTTTCCTCCTTACTATTTCTCTACTTGATGAACACGATTTACATACCTGCTTGTCATTCAGATCCACCAAAGCCTCTTCTAACTCATACAGACACAACGCACCACAAAACTCTAGAGCTCTCCCGAGATTCCTGGAACCAAACTCTTTCTGTCTGGCTCAGAAAACGGGGCACCAAACTCTACCCCTCTCCTCTCTGTGCCTGTCCTTCCTCCATCTTCTTCCAGTCTCTGATGTGCGTGGTGACCTCAGCTGGTGAGCTGGTGGTAACCAAGTGTCCCCAACAACTTATATAAACCAGTTCACCCAGAGACCAATTTCCCGCACATTGCCTTGGGTTACATGGCCTTTGTCTCAGGGAGGGATGGGACATCTCATTACTCAGTTTCTCTACTTCTACAGCTCTTAGACTGATCCCATTTGCCCGCATGCCCCACCGCCCCACAGTCCACTCCGTGGCATGTCTTTCATTGTTTACCATCTCTTAGACTGGCAAGATGTCTCAGTGGGTAAAGGCACCTGCTTCCAAGCCTGATGATCTGGGTTCAATCCCCGGAATCCACAAAGTGAAGGGAGAGAACTGACTCTTGCAAGCTGTCCTGACTCTCTCTCTCTCTCTCTCTCTCTCTCTCTCTCTCTCTCTCTCTCTCTCTCTCTCACACACACACACACACACACACACATACACACACACACACACCTTGGTGTCTGGTTATTTCATGATTGTCAGTTTTTCTTTCTGGGCCATTGCTGAGACCCTGTCTGCTGACTCCTGGATCTTCCCTTCCTGTCTATAAATGGTGGACCTGAGGGGTGTCTTCTGTCATGTCTATTGTGCTCTTCTCCCCCCATGTCTCTTCCCATGGAATCTAACTGTCTGGACCCTAGGAAGGGCTCTTCAGCACAGATCTAACATGTGTTCTCTTGACTCCTCATTTCAAGAAACAGCAAGCCAGGGCTGGAGAGAAGAGATGGCTCACTGGTTAAGAGAGCCAACTGTTTTTTTAGAGGACCCAGGTTCAATTCCCAGCACTCACACGGACAGCTTCCAACTGTCTGTAACTCCGGTTCCATGGGCTCCAACACCCTCATACAGACATTCATGCCGGCAAAACACCAGTGCACATAAAAATAAAATAAAACAAAATAAATAAAAGAGTAACAGCAAGCCAACACCTCCATCCCATCCTCTTTTCGTCCAGCTTACCCACAGAGCCAGAGGACACTAGTCTCATGTCCCTTTCCCATTGTAGCTCTTCCCACGGACAGGGGGTTGCCTACAGGGGTACTCAAAGCAAAGATCATAGCCCCGTTTCCTTGAGCATTCACTCTTGTGAAGGACTGGAGATCTTCCAGTGCAGAGGTTTGGGTCCAAAACTCCCCCAGACCCTGAATCAGAATCACCCAGGACAGGCTGGGGCCTGCCTTTCAAACAAGACCCCGCCCCCAGAAGTGCACACTAAAGGTAGGACATTCTTTCTTTGCATACGAACTCAACAAGTGGCAATAAAATCTGGTAGGTGATGAGTTGCCTGGCACCAGAGCAGAAGCATTGAGCACACAAGCACCATGTTTACTGAATGTCCTCTCGCCGTCTGGCAGTACAGGAACCTCCGTTTATTGCAGGCAGTGAGACTTGGGGTGCAGGCGTGATTCACCAGAACTGCTGTAGTTTCCTGGCTGAGGTTCTTTATCTAGTCCCCAAGTCTCCTGAGTCTGCTCCTGTGTGTATGTGGTGACATGTGTCTGGGCCTTCCCCAGGTCTTGAGTGGACTGAGGGTCCAGGCTAATGAACCTGTGTTGGCCAGCATTAAAAATAGTTGAGAGTTCTGCACTGGCAGCTGGAACTGCAGGTCATAGATCCAGTCTGGACCCCTCAGCCTCAGCACCATGGAACCCAGGTCAATGAGGAGCTGAGCTCTTCTGGCTGCTGGAGTCTTCAGGGAACGTGTGGCCAAGACCAGGGAGATGCTGGTTAAAAAGAAGAGAATGTTTTCTCCTGGAGTAGGAAGAGCCAACTTCCTATAGTGGCCAAAGGCAAAGTCTACACTGCTCACAGAGACTTGTGGCAGGGCAGAGCAGGCCTGGGAGAGACACCCTCGGGGCAAACATTCATAATAGCAGAAACTCTGTGGTCAACCTGGGACAGAGCTGCCTGGGTCCCTGCTCTTGTCTCCACGCAGTTCCGTGACAGTTAAAAACATGTCCTAATGGCTCATCCACACTAGCTCTGGTGTTTTAACACTGTGAGGGAGGTTACATTTCAACCTAGTGATGGAAGAGGACCGGTCAGTAGGACTGGACACTCGGATGCAGAAAAGTGAGTATGTACTTTGAGGAAGAGGATAAACCTTAGCCACTGCATCCCTGGTCCTTTCTCAGCTGGCTTGGGGTCAGGGGTGGATAAAAGCACCCTGGCTGAATAAGCTCAGAGAGAAGTCTGAGAGCCCCGTGTCCTTCGCCACCATCTTGCTATCATTTTATTTGCCTCATATATGATGTGATATGTACATATGATGTAATATGTATACATGTACATTGCATGATATGTATGTATGCGGTTATTGCCTCTCATATAAATGTTTCTCTATCTCTCTACCCCTGTGGAATGTATTGAAGAAAATGCTATACATTCCTGTTTTCTAAGAATTTTTCAAAGCTGCTCAATGATGATACACGCCTTTAATCCCAGGTCTCGAGAGGCAGAGGCAGATGAATCTCTGTGAAGCCAGCCTGGTCTACAGAGTGAGCTCCAGGACAGCCAGAGCTACACAGAGAAACCATGTCTTAAAAAACCACACACAAAGCCGGGCAGTGGTGGCGCACGCCTTTAATCCCAGCACTTGGGAGGCAGAGGCAGGCGGATTTCTGAGTTCGAGGCCAACCTGGTCTACAGAGTGAGTTCCAGGACAGCCAGAGCTACACAGAGAAACCCTGTCTTGAAAAACCAAAACAAAAAAAAAAACCACACAAAAACAAACAAACAAACAAATGACAAAAAAACCCCAACCAAACAAACAAAAGAATTTTTTTTCTTTTCCCCATGATATAGGCTCAGGTAACATAAAGCAGACATTTTGAACTCCTCAGCATGGTGGCCTTTAGTTCAGGGAGCTCACAATGCTGCACAGCTGTAGATACGAAGGGAGCTGGGGTGAGGTAAGGTTCTATGCACAGCCCTTTCCTCAAACAACAAAATCCCTCGAAGTGTTAGTGAGTAACAGAAAAGTCAAATTGTTGACCCTGGACAGCAGTAAAACTGTCACTAATTATGTCCACGATCCTCATGAGATGGGTTTTCCTTTTAGGAGAGCACTGGAATTTGAACTCAGAGCCTTGCACATAGAAAACGCCTACCACTGAGTCACCCTTGAGCAGGTGTGTAATGTGTGTCTGTGTGTTTGTGAGTGTGTGTGTGTGCTTCCATGTACACGGCCCTCTTCTTACTTTTTTGGTTTGACACAGCGCCTCACTAGGTTGCCCTCCTGTCCCTAAAGACCTTAAACTCACTGTCAGGTATTCCCTCCTTGGCCCAGAAGGAGGAGTGGATGAGATGGCACTAAACACACTTCTGTTTCTTCTCACAGTGAAAGGGCAAAGCCAGGGAAGTGGCAAGGAGGGACTGCAGCTGGCCAGGTCCGCCTCAGCAGGCCTGGGAGTGACACAGAGCAGCTCTGCTCCCCTCTCCCACAGACTCTGGGTGGAGCCTGGTGTCCCCCCTCCATACTTTACAAAAGTTCTCCCTGCAGCCGGGCCTTTCCTCTGCTGCCCAGCCTGTTCACATCCTTGAAGCTCAGAGACCCTCCTCTCAGGTCTCACACATCATTCCTGCCTGGGCCTCGTGTGGTCACCTTACCTATCCACTTATGACATGACTCTCCAGTGTCTAGTTTCAAGCTATGTTCGTCACTGCTGAACGGACTTCATACCCATTGATGAGTCAGCCCACCCTCCCCTCCCCATAGCTCCTGACAACATTAGAACACTCTGTATGTACATGGATTCCCCTGTTCTGGATCTCACATGTCTCTGGGTCACATTGCACAGGCCCTACTGTGTCTGGCTTCTATCACTGTGAACATATTGGCAGGCCCACACACAGGGCGGCAAGAAATGGCATCTTGCTCGTTTGTCTAATGCAGTCCTAGTGTGTGGCCTGACAAGCTCTGCTCGCCCATGCATCTGCTGTGGGGCACTTGAGTCACGAGCCCTTTGCTGCCTATGAAGAAGCATGGTGGACACAGGCTCCAGTGCCTGCCATGTCCTGCTTCCTGTTCCTCTGAGTACCTGCCTACAGCACGATTGCTGCATCGGTCTTTCCAAAGACTGCACCATTCCCCATTCCTACTGCTCTCCAGGAAGGCTTTGAATTCTAGCCCTGCAAGGCTGGGCCAGCCACACATCACCTGGAGGGACAAGTGCTGTAGAGGGTTCATTACCAAGGCAATTTGGTGACCAAGAGACAGGAAATGAGGAGAAGTGAGCCCTAATATCTAGGTTCTAGACTCCCATAAGAGGTGGATTCAGACTTTAGCCACAAGTTCCAGACCCCACTCACAGGCAGTGTTAGATGTATTCAGCACCGGGCTCCCTAGACATCTGGTCTGAGAACAGAAAGGATGGAGTGCTAGAGCTGCTGTGGGGCACTTGAGTCACAAGCCCTTTGCCGACTATGAAGCTAGACTATCCAGCTAGAGCTGGATCATGCCAGTACTCATGGAGTGCATGTGGTGGTCAGCTCAGGTCCTCAAGTGACAGTTACGCACACTGTAATGGTTGGGATACTTGTCTGCTGTCAACAGACGGCCCCCATTCTTATCTCATTCCAAGGTCTTAATGGTGTAGCATCTCAGGACACCATTCCATCTGAGCAGAAATACTTAACCTCTGACCTCAGAACAGAGCTTACATCCCGGTCCCAGGCCCCTTTGGGTGCCCTCTTTAAAGCATCTGGAGTCTTGTTTTATCACCCACCATTCACCACCACTGTGATGCCTCGGGAACAGACTCTCAGCTTTGTGACAGTCGGTTGTCCCCGTGGTATCAGGAAACTTGGAATACCATAGTTTCCAGCTGTGTGTCATGGGGAAATGGCTAAGCTTCTCTGTGCTTCAGTTTCCTCATCCATAAAAGGACTCATAATAGCATGTAGGTCAGAGGGCCATCACAGGAGTCACTGAGTGTGAGTGACAGTCCCTATGTCCCTGTTGTCATTAGAGGCCACCCCCTGCCAACAGGAGCTGAGAGAACACTGTTACATTCAATGCAGTTACATGTTTATTGATCCTTTGCTCCTGCCTCTTTATTCTGGTTGGCGGTGTTCATCTTTTGTGTGAGGTTGGTCATCTGGAAACTAAAAGACAGGCTACTTTGCTCTAAGTAGGAGTGCCGGGGGGAAAGGATCTGGTCTGACCAACAGGCCCCGTGCACTTGCAGAAGTGAGGGCTTCGACTCTGTGCCAGATGTGGACCAGGTCAGGAGATCCTGCAGGGGGGAGTGGGTGGCAGAGCCTGGAGGAGGGAAATAGTGCGGCAGACCTGGGCACAAAGTGGCCCCAGATGCTGCAGATAGACACAGGGCAGCAAGTTTTCTTGGTCCATATGGGTTGGCCTGTAAGCTTGCACAGTGCCATCAGGACCACAAAGCTGAAGGGAGTCAGAACCAGAGCCTAAACTGGGACTGAGCCTGCATGATGGGGCCCAGGCTTTTGGGTAGAGGCAGACACAGGGAGAGAGCAGGGGCAGGGGATAAGACAGATTTCAGGCTCAGGAACATGAGCTAGTGCTACCAAGAAGTCTGGAAGCATGGCACTGACTGCCCATGGGCACCTGTGCATGAGACTGTTACATCGTTAGTCACTGTTCTAATCCAGGCATGCCACAGCCAAGCAGAGCATGGGAACCAAAACGCACATGGTGGCCCACAGACAGGCTCAATGCCTGGCTCCTGAGAAGAAGAGCTAACACTTGGGAAGTTCTAGTCTCATTTGGGGTTGGATATCTTGGCCAAAAAGGGGACAGTTTCAGTTTCTGTGTCAGAGATGAACATCAAGAAAGGCCGGTTGAAATACACAGTCAGAGGGTCTAGTTTTCCAGACAGTGGGACAATTTTGACTCCTGTGGCAGCAGCTGCTTCTGTGCCTGTCTCAGCCACATCCAGCACAGCCTTGTGGACCACCTGTGGGGAGAGAAACACATCACTCACTAGAGACCAGGGAGGGCAGGAGAGAGGTCTGGAGCAAGCAGTGAGAACTGGCCTCATCTGCTGGGGAATTTCCTTGTTCCTTCCATGAGTTCTAACCCTGGATGGATTTCCAAGTCTCTGCTCAGGGTGGGAGATGACACACACCTGGGTCTGCTCAGTGTCTGAGTCTGTGCTGCCCTCAAATCACTACATCAGGAGGACAGGAGTAGGCAGTGAGAGGCAGCCTCCCAACAGCCCCACAGGGACCAGCTGGTGAGCTGGCAGACAGTGCAGGTTTCCCTATTCCTCTGCTCCAGCCTCCTTGGAGTATATACCAATGCCCAGGGCACAGCTTCACATTCCCAGACTGCCATGCCAGGCTGGTACGGATCTGATCCCAAGGCTCTCAATAGGCACTGGGGAGGACATTAAGCGCCTTCAGGCGCTGCACCTAGGGGTGTAGTGTGAGGGTCAAAGCATCTCTTCTATTCTTGGGGTTTTCATCACAACCGCCATCGATCCCTTGTTATTATCTTTCCTGCTACTATTCTGTGTGCTGGTCAAGAAGTACTGTTCCAGGCCTGGAGTGAAGAAGCTTGAGGCTGGACGTGCTTTGGCTCTGCAGTGGATTGTGGGTGCCACCTGCAGTGCAGCACAGGCTGATATCCATGTGGTCTAAGACCAAGCTTAGGCACTTCCCCACCATGGGCTCCTGGGTGTGGGTATGTCCGGGGACTAGAGGACTGACTGCATGCTCTCAGCAGGAGTATCTAGGGTGGGATTAAGCTCTCCCAGGCATGAAGGAAACTGAAAAAAATACAGGTCTCCTCACACATGTCCCATCCCCATATGCTCAAATGGCTTTAACCATCCACAGTCAGGACCCAAGGAGAACCACCAAGTGTTTCTTGTCTTACCTGAGAGACTCTCAGGTCCGTGGCCCCTGTGATCCCAGACAGGTCAGCCTGTGTGGAGAAGACTTCCCTGATACCCAGGTCTGGAAGGACGTTCTCTAGGCTGTAGTCAGCGGAGATGGAGAACTTGGGCAGGTGGAGCTCATCTATCATCCTGAGAATGAAAGAGAAATGGAGAGTCCCTGGACTCTGTGGCTCCCTCAGTCTACCACGTAGCTGGGGCTCCTCTCCACAGACAGCCCTCTCCCTAGAGTGAAGCCCTCTTCCCACCCATGCCTAGACAACGTGACTTGGCTCTTCCTCATGCATTAATTAGCCATCAGTGCCTGGGAGTGTGTACAGTAGACAGGCAACCTGACTTGGTGCTACCTGTTCCTTGACTGAGAATGCTTTCCTCCTAGATCCACAAATGCAGTCCTTCCCTGTCATGCTGACCCTCAGGCATCACCTAATGAGCCTTCTATCTAGCATAGCACACTGCAGCAGGTGCCAGTGCTCCTTATCCTCGGACACCCCCCCTCACCTCACCACTTCTCACCTGTAACTTACTAAATAATGATTAGCTTAATCTCCCTTCTCTCTCTCCCTCAATTACAAGAAAGCCCATAAGGCTTTTCTTGAAATTTTCTTGAAATTTTATGCTTTAGTTTCAGATATCTTCTTAGGGTCTAAGTCAGAGCCTGGCACATAGTAGGTCTTCACGTCTTATTCCATGTATGGTGAATGATGTGTGTTGAGAGGATGAGATGGCTCCACAGGGCACAGCTGATTCTCAGAGCTCATCTCTTGTCAGTCACAATTCCTGCCTTCCAACACATTCTAGATTCTGTGTAACTTACAGCCTGCTAGAGGGAGGGAACCTTAGCTCCTTGTTCTAGCTGATCTCATCCTGTGAACAACAAAATCTACAGCGACTCAGGGCCCAAAATACATAGCAGAGGGAAAATCAACTCAAGTCCACCTGTCCCCTGGGGACTCTCCACCATTACACTGGGTTCTAGTGTCACTCTAGGTATAGGGACACTGAGCCTCAGGCTGAGGGCAGGACAGGGATCCAGGCCAGTTCTGGGTCCTGAGGACATGCACCTGGGCCTCAGAGAGTCCTTCCACTTCCTCAGGGTCTCTGGTTGTAGGCTGGCTTCCACCTGCTGCATTCTGCCCTGGTCAGGGAGGATGAACAGGGCGCTGGCATTTCCTCTGTACTTCAGCTCCACCACAGTGCACTTCAGCTCCTCATCCCGGAAGTAGGGTGTGGTCAGATCCTCAATGCTCATCATGGGCACTTTCACAGGCCTCCTTTTGCCCAAGTAGAACTCAGACTTAAATGTGTCACGAGGGTCAAAGGGCACCTTCCATTTGCCTAAAGAAGGAGCAAACCATCAGATTGTAACAGCAGCAGATACGCTAACCCCCCCGTCCCCAATCTATGCTCAGCTTCTGAGTTGTGACAGCAATTCATGCATCTTTAGTCACTCAGAGTGTCCTTTAGTGTGGCATATGCTGAACTGGAAAAACTCAGGTATTTAGTCAAGCTGCTAGCTATGAGCATTGTCCCCAGGCTTGGTTTGGAAGGGGGACCTCAAAACATCAGTCTGGCTACTTGAGCTCCTGACACAGTCAGGGACCTGGTGTGGAGTGTGTAAAGGAGACCAGAGTGAAGGTGCTGAGACTAGAGATGGGGGAGAGTTGAGGGTCCTGTCTTCCTTAGGGGAGCCATGTCCAGAAGGCAATGGCTTGTGGGACAGGTTTTAGGGGAAACAGAACAGCAGAGGCTGAGTTCTCCAACATCACGATCAGTGCATAATCCATAGATTGTGGGCTAGGATATGGGCAATGAGTCCCCATCTCACACATGGGCTCTGGCCACCACCAACAGTCCCAGGTTCAGCTCAGGCTTGTCCCAGATTCCTACTATGTGCCCCATTACCAATGCACACTGTGGGACTTGATAGTGAAACAATCTCTTGCTCTTGGCATCTCGCAGCCTAAACATACAGCCCACCTCACGCCAAGCAGCACTTGAGCCTGAGTCTGGGGAGAGGTGAGAGAGCCATGTCCTGCAGTCTATCCCTTCAGGCTGTCACTAGGCGTCCACCACCCCCTGCCCACAGCAGCTCTGGGGACATCCTGCCCCCCGTCCTCATATCCTATATTTCTCTCCATTGCTATCTTGATTTTCTGTCTATAGCCCAGACCTGCCCTACCTCTGACATGGACTAATTTTAATTAGCTCCAGATCTACCCCAGGTCTGGTTACATCATGACTTCTGTCAGGCACCAATTGCAGGGCTGTCACCTTGCTCCCTGTGTTCATCAGGCAGGATGTGGTGGGTGTGGGATCTCTGGATGTCCCCCCAGTACTGTTACCTATAACATCTCCAGCTCAGACTCCAACTATCTTGCACCCAAGTCTCATCAGACTCTCTGGCTCAGGAATATGTCTTGGGAATCCTGACCTTCCATGATAAGTGGATAGTTATTTTACAAAAGCAAAATTCCATTAAGTAGTCACTCACTAAACACAGAACACTGCCTGGCTGACACTTCCCCATCTTTAATGGGAGAAGTCCTGTATAGTAATTGACAGCAGGGCTCTTCACTAGCTGTGGGCTATGCTATTTTCTCTCTTAAGATTAGGGTAGTCAGCCTCCTTAGGGCAACAATTCCCCATCTCACCAGGATTCTACTAGAGACAGAGGCTCTCCACCAGGGATGGATATTTCCTACAGGAGCATGTTTGAAATGCCTGTACTGGGTAGCCTGCGGAAATCCGTCTCTGTAGGGAGTAGCCATGGCTTCTGCACACTCAGGTAGAACTGGATATGTGAGTTAGGGCATTCTGCTAGTAACTAGGTTTAAGTCACAGCCCAGACCAGCCCTCTTAGATGGACAGATTAGGGTTTGCGTTGACTATGTACCACGAACCACACCATTTCCAAAAATCTCCAGAGGAAAAGTAAGGCCTTTGGATAATAAGAAGTTAGGCACCTGTCATAGTCAGGGTTCTATTCCTACACAAACATCATGACCAAGATACAAGTTGCGGAGGAAAGGGTTTATTCAGCTTACACTTCCATGCTGCTATTCATCACTAAAGGAAGTCAGGACTGGAACTCAAGCAGGTCAAGGAGCAGGAGCTGATGCAGAGGCCAGGGAGGGATGTTCCTTACTGGCTTTCTTGCTTCTCCTGGCTTGCTCAGCCTGCTTTTTTATAGAACCCAAGACTACCAGCCCACAGATGGTACCACTCAAGATGCCCGCCCCCCTTGATCACTAATTGAGAAAATGCCTTACACCTGGATCTCATGGAGGCATTTTCTCAACTGAAACTCCTTTCTCTGTGATAACTTCAGTTTGTGTCAAGTTGACACACTAAACCAGCCAGTACAGCACCTATGTCTACAGGGCCTAGAGCACCTCCTTTTCGGTTGTCATCCTATTGACACAGGTACCCAGCCAAGATTCCTTCCCTCTACTCCCGAGTAGTGACTACTCTCACCTTTGAAGTAGATGTAATTCACCAGCACCATGGATGTCGTCTCAGCCAGGTCTGAGATCAGTTCCTTGATCTTCCCCTGGGTGTGTTTCCTCACATAGCCATTGATGAGCTTTTTGGCCTCACGAGGCTGCTGGAAGTCAGCTGTGAAGGCCTCAGCCTGGTACAGAGCCCTTGCCTTCTCCTGGAATTCTGCCAGGATCTGCAGGTGCTTTTCAATAAACAAGGCACTGCCTATATTGATTTGCACCTGGTCCCTTGGCTGGCTGAGCCTCTGTAGGAGATGTCCAAAACCCTGGTGGATGTCTGCCTCAGGGATCTCTGTGAGATTGAACTTGAGACCTTCTAGAATCTCTTCCAGGGTGTTGCCCTTTGCTCCCAGGGACACAATGGCCAAGGCAGCTGAGATGCTAAGTGGGGAGAAGACAATATTTTTATCTGGATTCTTCAAAGCCAGCTCCTTGTAGAGGCTGAAGGCAAAGTCAGTGTTGATGGAGGCCAATGTGAGACTGTCCACTTGGGTCCCATTGTCTTGGTCTTCATGGAATAGAGTATCCCTTCCCAATGTGCCATCTGGGAAGCAGAGGACAGCAGGGCAGATCCCAGCCATCAAGAGCCCCAGAGCTGCAATGAAGGCCATCTTCTCTGTTCTTCAAGCTGAAAAGAAAACATCCTTTGAGTCTGGAGGACCAGCTGGTGCTCTGACCATCTCCTAGTTCTCCCACCTGGACAGCATTGTGTCCTGCTCCGCTGCCCTTCCTGCCTCGGTGACTGTCCATGGGAGGTGCTCTGGAGACTCAGATGACAGAAGGACACCATGTGTTCTCTACTACCACTGAAAAAGTGCTGTTGCAGAAGTAAATTTTCCTAACAGAGAATCAATTCTCAGAGAGTTACAGGGATATGCCAGGGTCAAAGAGCAAGCCAAAATAGGAGGGGGGATGGGTGTAAGCCTTGTCTGCTCAGAATACTCTCTCTCTCTCATGGCATATGGACTCAGTAGAAGGCAGGGATTCCTCTTCCTTTGCAATTGTTCCCTTCCTCCAAGTTCCGGCCTACTTGTTCCCCGTAGGCAGACCTCAGGGGCCCTGGAGTAGTAATTAGCACAGGGTCTATCTTATCCTTTTGGTGACAAGTTTGTAAAATCTCAAAACCATGGCCTGAATCCAGAGCATGTTTCTAGGAGTGTGGATATCAACTGAGAAGAAGTACTGGAGACATCCGGTGAGAACAGGTGTTAGTAGGATCAGTATGGGAAGGTTCCCTCAGCCCTGCCAGGGAACCACATGGTGATTTGTACCTCAGGCTTGGAAGGCCTCCCGATGGGAAAAAGGAAGTGGTGTCAGTCTCTGATACCTGGACCAGATTTGATGTTGGCTGTCAGGATGTATGTGTAGTAGCAAGCAAGTGGGTGGACTTCTCTGTACAGCTTGGTGAGGGGTCCAGGTTACATTATTGATAAGTGGCTGGCTTATTGTGGGCATCAAGAGTGGTTGTTGGGAATGTCTAGGGGTTCATCTCCTCTATATACACCTGGAGTGGGGGCCCACAGGCATCCTAATGGACTGTCGTTGAATGCCTGTGATCCTGGTAAACAAGATCATCTACCTTTAGCCTCTGGCCATTTGTACAAGTGCCTAACGGTGAAGGTGGTCGGTAAATGAGTGGGAGGAAGAGGAAGAAGAGAGAGGGGAGAGTGGGAGTTTGGAGAAAGAAAGGGGTGAGAAAGTGGAGAAAGAGGGAGAGGGAGGTAGGAGGAGGGGGCTTAGGGAGAGGAGGATGGATCCAAGGGAAGATTCAGGAGAGAGAAGAGGGAATTGCAAGGAGCAGGGGAGGGCGTGTTGTTGCTAAGCCACTTGTCCCCATGGCTGTGACATGCCTGCAGACGAGCCAGGAACCTCAAAAACTTGGCCGACTTTACCTTGTGCTCTACTTTCAGACTGATGCAACCATTTCTTTGGAAAACTACTAAACAGTATTTTGTGCCAAAATTATTTCCAGAGAAAAGAGGCTGCTTAGTTCGTACAGCAGGAGACATGGCTCAGGGACTGAGCCTTCTTTGCTTCCCTAGTTGAGGGTGAAGCCCCTCTGCTTGGCCAGGGGATCTGGGTTCTAAGAGGGAAGTGGGGTCCCAACCCCAGAGGCATCTCCTCCGTGATGTGAGCATGGCAGAGCTGTCACCTCCCCCAGAGTGACTCTGCAACAGTGCTGTCTTACCCTAACTGTGACAGCAGCATGCAAGCTAGGCAAGCTCTCAAAACTTCCCCCTGTGGAGTCAGAGGAGCAGACTCCATTTACTGTCCATGAGCACAGACCACGGCATCTGCATCTTCCATTGGGAAGAGAAACAGACCAGAGAGAAGATTTTATGAACCCCAGAAATGTTCCCTGATTCTAACCCAGTATCTCAGTCAAGGCCATTGCCCCACCCCCACAAACCTAGGTTGCAGGCCATAGCCAGTACCACACAGCCTGGGAAGGTTCCTCCTTCTGTCCCTGGAGGCAAGGAATCCTGGACATTACCTGAAGAGCCGATATCAGCTAGCTGCCAGCTTCTGGGATAGCTGACTCCTGATGTTCAGGGTTGCTGCTTGACTGGCATGTTGTTCTCCCCAGGCACTCTAAAGCCTATTTATCCCCACCAAGAGCTCCTCCTCCTCTTAGGAAATGCTGGCATGAACAAGCTGTGCTCTGTGTTCAGACTGGAAATGGACAGACAGGATGATTTCTGGTAACATGGATTTGTAGTCTTTATCAGAACTACTTCCTGATGGGAAAATTCCCACCTCTGTTCTACACAGGATCTCCTGGGCATGTCTTCTGTTTATCAAATGGTTCAAAGTCAATGTGGAAAGGGGGAGAAGTCAGAAGCCATAGGAGAGTGCCCCACCTCTGCCTTACTTGTCTCCAGGGAGGGCTGCAGCTAACTTTCAGGAACCAACGGATCTGCAGCTTTCTTATTAGCCTGAGAGAAGTCATTTTTTGTAGAAGTTAGGCTTGTAGGTAGAAGTAGGCCTGAGTTTCAGGTTTTTGAGAACTAGACTTTTGTTTAGGTTCTGTCTCCTAGGAGATAGATTCTTTCCCAGGTCAGGGTGACCCCCTTGCGGTTAGGTGATCAGCAGAGCATAGATGGTTGACTTAGTAACTTGTCCTGGTGGTTGGCAACCTGTACTCCCTAGAAACTCCTCACCCCTATAGCATTGTTTAAGCCCTGGTTACTTTGTTTAAGAGTCCTTCTATATTGTTTAAGATTCTCATACTTCCTTCTCCTTGTACCCTATAAAAAGCTTGGAAATAAAGTTAATCTTTGGAGCTTGATCAGACATCCTGTCTTGCTCCCAGGTATCTCTGTTTCCTGTCTCTTCTTTTATCTGACAGTTCCCTCCTCGGACCCTTGTTGAACGTCCCACAGGTCGGGACACACACATTTGGTGCCCAATGTGGGGCTCGAGGAACAGGAAAGCACAGCTGTTGGAGACATCACTCATGGAAAAACCTGGCCAGATGGTCCCGGGGACCGAGTTCTATGAGACTTTTGTGGGCCCACCCACCCATTGGAGTGGATTCGGATAGAGAGGTGAGTGATGAATTCCCAGGGACAGTAGTCATTGCGGGAAAGGCTCGTGATCTCCCCTGTGTTGAGACAGGCTTTGAGAGGAACTCCCCTGTGTTGAGACAGGCTTTGAGAGGAACTCCCCTGTGTTCAGACAGGCTTTGAGAGGATCTCTCCTGTGCTCGGACAGGCTTTGAGAGGACACAACTTAAATTCCCCCCAAGCATGAGATATCGAGTTTGATTTTCCAGTCATAAATCTCCCCTGTTCCTTGTATTTCACTATGGGACAGGCTTTAAGTGATCATGATTTGTTTCTTCAAGGTCTTAAAGTTCCCCTGTCTGAGACAGGCATTAAGTGAACATGAGATTCTTAATTAGTACCTTGTTAAAGGATGAGGTGATGGTAAATTTTTTTTTTTTTAATCTATTTATAGGTATTGGTTAAAAGTGTTCAATGTTTATCTTTACAAATGATAGGATAATGTGTTTTCTGTATGTGTCCAGAGTTATGCTAAAATCTAGACAAGTAAAGGTAATTCTTATAGGTGCTTTTAGTCTTTGGACCCTGACTAGAGATGGTTTATACCCTAAATATGAGAGAATGGATTTAAGAAAAGCAAACTTCCCTGACTATCCGGGGAAGAAAAATGAATGTAAGCTGTTTCAGAGCTCTCCTAGGGACAGAAGGAGTTTGGGAGACGTCCTGGCTCTTTTAGTTCTGGGTCTTTTAGGTAGGATATCTGAGTTCCTTTGGGACATCTAATTCTCTTTCCTCCCTTTCTATTGTATGTTCTTGGTGCACCAATCTGTTCATGTGTCAAAACTGACTGTTTTATGTTAAGTCTGTGTTTTTGTGTCATATGAATGTAAGTTGTCCTGTGTTTTATGTTGAAAAGAAAAGAAAAATTGGTTAAAATTATATCTGCTAGCTATCTACCCCTTGATTTAGCTTAACTTGTTATAAAAAGCAGTCTCACTTGGCTGCACCTGTGGCTGGGAGTCAGGTGTGGCTGGAGAAGCCCTGCCAGAGGCTTAATTATCAGCATAAGCCTCTCTTAAAGATGCCAGCAGCTTTTCAGCTTCTATGGTAAGGGAGCTGATGGCTGTTTATCCTAGAAAAATTTCTCTGATTGTTGGGTTCAACAAGTAACAAGGTGTTCCTCTCTTGAAATTACAACTAGAAAAAGTTAAATTTTGTCTGATCTAAATAAGTAAATGTGTGGTTACTTCATTTTTGCTTCTGACTGGTTTTAAAAGTATAAAAATGTTTTACATGTCTTGGTTATAGAGTATTGACTTATACATTATTGGGTATGATTAAAAATATGTAACTTTGGTAACAGAAAGTGGGCTTAAAACTGGTAACTCAGGGTTTGAGTCATTCTAGACAGCAAAATGTGGCATGAACCAACCCAAGGAAACAGTTCTTTAAAGATATGTTTAAATTGGGTAATATTTTATGTAATTTTTATTCTAGAAATTAGACGAAGATTTAGGACAATCTCTTTGAGGTATTGAAAGCTACACTGTCATACATTCAAATATAAGAGCTGACAGCCAGACTTTGTAATGTAAAGGTAATACTCTTGATATTGATTTTTATTATTCCCAAAGTTATGGTTGTGCTCTGATGTTACCAAGAGAAACTTAAAAATTATAGCTAAACTGCCAGTGTTCCATTGACTGCAGCTTGAAGTTCTGTCACAGCCTCAAGGAAAAGCAGCAGGTAGAATTTTTGGAGATACTCCAGCAAGCGTTCCCTTTGTTATACAACTGGCTTATGAGAATGCTAATGCAGCCTGCTGCTGCTATTAGGTCACATAGAACAGAGACAAACTTAGCTAGATATTTTCATCTTTGTGCAGAAATCCGACTCTCATACAATCAGGGCCTGGCTATGGCTTGCTGCCTTACAAGGAACCACTGTACAAACAATGCTTCTGCAGAAACAAGAGAATGAAGAATGTTTTAAATGTAGAGGTTTGGGTCATTTTAATAAAAAGATTGTTCCAAGAACAGAGGCAGGAGCAGACAATCAAGTCATGCCTCAGAAATCTGACCTTGGTATAAGAAGAATATTTGCACTTGAGTTACTGCAAAGCTCAGAGCAGCCTCTACAAAAGCTTGTGTGACATTCCTTTTGTTTTACCTGTTCCCTAGAAAAATGATTAATCCTTCCTCTGGGAGGAGGGGTTAACCTTAGACACCAAGGCATTCACAACAGGCTGCTTATCCAGGTGTTATAAATAATTTTGGCTGCTTTCCCTATAGCATTAATAAAAGAACTTGCTCAACAGTAAGAGAGGACAAAATGACTTTGTTTCCTCTGATGTGTATTGAGTTCAATCTGTTATTATATTTTCAAAGTTGTTAGGAGATGTTGATTAACTAAGACCTCATAAGACCTTAAGCTCTTCGCAAGAGGACTTAAGCCTCTGTTTAATACAAGGGGTATACAAATTCTAATTCCCCTGGACAGTTAACTGATGAGAGACAAATAGCTTTACAGAAAGTAAAAGAAGTTATTGTTCAACAATAAATACATTATATAAAATATAGATCAATTGTTGGCTGTTTACATTATTGCTACAACTCATGCGCCCTCAGCAGTTCTTTAGCAAAAATAACCGTTAATATAGATTCACCTTTCTTCATCTCCAGGTAAAGTTTGAACACCCTATTATGAAGCTGTTGCTGTTGTAATACAGAATTATAAAATAGAACCAAGAAAATATTTTAGGAAAGAATTTGATGAAATATTTATTCCTTATTCCAAACAACAATTAAATTGGTTATTACAAACTATTGATATTTGGCCTATTACATGTACAAGCTTTTCAGGGAAAATTGATAATCATTATCCAAAAGATAAGTTGTTGCAATTTACCTTTATGCTTGCTTTTGTATTTCCTGTAAATTTACATATACGGCCCATAAACAATCTCACTCTTTACATCATCAAAATAGTAATGGCTTGAGATAATAATTTGGTATTTTTAGAAAATGTGCATGTCAAATTATAAAGATTTGTCCTAAATGTCCTCAGTTTCTACCTGTACCACATAATGGTGTTAATCCTAGAGGACTTATATCTAACTGATTATACCAAATAGATGTTATTCTTATTTCTGATTTTAGAAAATTAAAACATGTGCATGTGATTGTTGACACCTTTTCAGGCATTCTAGTTTCAACTACTTTAACTGGAAAAGCAACTAAAAATAAAATTAGTCATGGCCTACATTGTTTTTCTATACTGGCTGTTCCAAATAAGATTAAGACAGATAACAGAACTGGCTATTGCAGTCAGACATTTAAGATGTTTTGTTAACAATTTTATATTAGTGATATTATTGAAATTCTTTATTATCCTCAAGGACAAGGTATTGTGGAACAGGCCCATGGAACTTTAAAACAATACCTTTTAAAAATAAAACAAAAAAGGGGGGAATCATATTCCCTACACCACAAAAAAAAATTAAAAATTTAAAATTTGGATGCCAAAGAACTCTCTGCTAAGTGTCTATGGCACTCTACAAATAGGCATATTTATGCCTAAGTAAAATGGAAGTATCCACTTACAGGCATATGGCATGATCCAGATCAGGTATTTAATATGGGGAAGAGGGCATATTTGTGTTTTTTCTACAGGAAGCTAAAGGAGCATGCTGGCTGCCAGAGTGATTGGTGAGATATGCTGATGCTGGGACAAAGAATGATGCTGACCATGAGCTTGCTGAGTGCCCTGACAATGGTGACAGAAAAGCTGTATTGGACATTGGTTCCTGACCTACCTTTGCTTGCCTGTATCCCAGATTGGATAAGCTGCCTTGCCTCAAGATTTTCGACCTTGTGTGACAGAGAAAATATAGACTGTGGAAACTGCTTATGGACATTCTCAAAGACATATTTGGAAGTTAGCTACAGTTCTCTATGATGTTATGTTAACAAGAGAAGGGGATTATCCCTGGGGGTTCCTAATCTTTTATTAACTGGTCATGTTAAAATTTTGTTTCTTCTACAGAATTTAATGTAAGTTGTATTGATTGTATGCTTTTTAACTGTGTTAGAGTGTTAAAATCTGGCATGTCTATTATGGTGATCTATCAACTAACCTTTGTTTTATTGCCTGTGAGTTTTATAGGACCTTGGTATTCTAAAAAAGGTACTAGAAGAAGTGAGATAGACTTTGGACAGAAGCAAGAGGGTAACAGGCTTGATCATTGCTGATATAGCAGCTTTAATTACATTAATAGCTAACACCACTGCTTCTACAATTGCTTTGATGTAAAAAGTTAAGACAGCTACCTTTGTTAATCATTTAGCAAAAATGTTATTAATGTTTTGAGTATTCAAGAAGTTTAGATTGACATTTAAAGCAGCAGATTAACTCCTTGGCATCTCGACCTATTCAAGTACATTACCATCGCCTTGATTTGATCGGCTAAGGCATTGAGTTGCCTGAGGCTAGTGAGACTCCTATGGGAGCTGCACAAAACTCAGATTTGTACACGCCTGCTCATGAGCAGCGTGGGTACCAGGAGAGGTGCAAGGCTAAGCACTGCAAGGGGAGGACCATGTATTCTGTCTCTGAGTCCCCTGTGGAGTAAACCTGATTTGTATAAAGGTTGGTGTCCAGAGGTGTTCCTTAACCATCATTAAGGCACCTAGAACCTTTCCTCTCAAAAAGGCACCATGTTCAGGTTATCTCAAAAATATAAGAGATTTCCTAGAGGAATCAGTGTCAATACTCCCACTCCCTGGTTAAGGCCCACCTGTCTTTAAGACAGGTCCTTCTTTGCTCACTGGCTGTCACATTGCTCTTAAAATAAATAAAAAGGGAGGAGATGTTGGGAACCAATGGATCTGCAGCTTTCTTATTAGCCTGAGAGAAGTCATTTTTTGTAGAAGTTAGGCTTAGGACCTCAGCATCATCAGTGCAGCATCCTTCCTATCTCCCCAGCAGTGCCTAACCTTATACTTGACTTTCTCACACTCTTCCTCTACTTCTCCATTTACTGCTGTAGATTAAGGATTTTTTAAATTGTTCCTTCACACCCAGATAAGATCACTTCATCTTACTTGGATTATCTGCCCTAGGAGATCTGATTTAGTCCCCATTACTCCACCCAGGCTCTGGCCACTGACATTTTTCTCAACCTGTCTCCCAGCAGCTTACACAAGTGTGTAGATTACCTTATACCATGCTACCCCCTCACTCTCCTGCTTTGGAACAGCATTCAGGAACCCCACTTCTCAGGGCTGGAGAGATGGCTCAGTGGTTAAGAACACTGGTTGTTCTTCCAGATGTCCTGAGTTCAATTCCCAGCAGCCACACGGTGGCTCACAACCATCTGTAATAGGATCTGATGCCCTCTTCTGGAGTGTCTGAAGACAGCAACAGTGAACTCATCTACATAAAATAAATGAATCTTTAAAAAGACGGTGTATTTATTAAAAACAAAAGAACCCCTCATCTCAAGACCTCAGTTAGGAGGTAGGAGAAGACTATAAGAGCCTACAAGTTTGAGACCAAAGGAAGAAGAGGAATAATATACACTGTAGGTTAAGGTTTCTGTATTTAGGTAAGAGAGTTAAGAATACATTTCTGTTTGTCCTGTGCAGGTTAAACTTTTTGTTTGCAGTTAAAGAATAAGATCCTTTTTGTCTTGTGTTAAGTCCTTGCAATTTAATATGAGACCAAAACGGGAAAATAAACTTTGCTGGTTAATGGTTTTGTTTGCAGTTGAGACCGTTTGTCTCAGAACAAAGTCCTGTTTGTCTGCCCTATGTTTGTTTGACCCACCTACCCTGGATGTGCTTGCTCACATGTGGGCAAGAGGTGCTTGGGCAGGAAACACATCAGGGTGTACGTTTGCCCTTATTGGATGTAGGCAGGAGGTTCATAGGCAGGAAAGATATCAGATTGTACACTTGCCCCTAATTTGATCTGATGGGAAATGCAGTGAATTTTGGGCTTTGGCATTTTAAGCTGCTGCAAAATGTGACTCATAGCCATTTTCTGGGAACCCAGACGTGGATCTGGCCAAAGCCCATCCACCTGACCACTATGTAATTATTATGCCATTACTAATTCTTTCAGTTGGCTTTAATTTGTGGTAGTGGTTTTATTGCCAGATCATGGGATTAACAGTTTCTGTTTGCACTTACAACAGTTAAGAAGTCTCTGTGTGTCCTGTGTTAATTCCTTGCAAGTTAAGGTTTTTATTTGTAATTAAGAATAATTTCAGCCAGGCAGTGGTGGCGCACGCCTTTAATCCCAGCACTTGGGAGGCAGAGACGGGCGGATTTCTGAGTTTGAGGCCAGCCTGGTCTACAGAGTGAGTTCCAGGACAGCCAGGGCTACACAGAGAAACCCTGTCTCGAAAAACAAAACAAAACAAAAAAAGAAAGAAAGAATAACTTCCTGTTTCTTAGATCTGATGTAAACTGCAAAACGCGCTCTGCAGCCTACACTAAACTGGTGACTCCACCCACATGGTGATATCCCTCCCTCTTCCCGTGCCTTTCATTGTATCTTTCTAACAGTGTCTAACAGTAACCCCTTTGCCCCTAGAAACAGTTTCTGTCTCCTATAAAAGGGAGTTCAAGCCCAGCAGGGATTGTTCTTTCAAATCCCGATTTAGGGGGAGACAGGTGCCTACTCAGTCCTGGGTGTCTCCCCAAATACAGCTTGCTTCAGTTGGACACTTGTGGGTTTGCTCTTTCTTCCTTGCAATTCTCAGGTTTAACACTGTCTTCAACAAAAGTCTGGAGTGTTAGGCCCGACGCAGAGGCCCCAAAACAGAGGTGCAGGAGACAAGGCCCTAACAGAAGGCCTTTGGCTGGGTAAACAGAATCCTAAAGGCAGATTTCTGTGTCTTAGGTTCCCCTAAGGTGAGGTTTTCTTTATCACGAACCACTTTGTCTTATTTGGTATTCTCTTGCTGTGAAGAGATACCAAAAGCAAGACAACTCTTAGAAAAGAGAACATTGAATTGGGCTGCTTATGCTTTCAGAGGCTCAGTCATTATCGTCATGTTAGGGAACAAGGCATGGTCCTGGAGAAATAGCTTAGAGCTCCATCCTGCTATACAGGCTGAGAGAGACTGGGACACGCATGAGAACAGCGGGCTTGTTTGTGTGTGGTGTCTGCCTGCCTAGGGGTAGAGGACTGGACTGCAGCTGCTGAGTTGTATTTGGGGTTCGCTGTTTGACTGAACTGCTGCCAAAGAAGATTGAGCTCAGCCCCCAAAAACTACTGCTGAACAGATCCACTTTCCCCAGATCCTAATAACTTTTCTCTTCAACTACCTCTGCTGGGTGGTGTGGGCTAAAGGAGAGGTTGAATCCTTATTAAAAGTAGGTCACAAAGAATATATGCCCACAGTAGACAGAATAATTTCCTCAGTCAAAAGTGGAAAAGGCAATATTTTAGAAGGCAGGGGTCATGGGGTTGAGTACAGCTTATGCTGAGGGTGGAGAGAGACTACATTCCTAGGTTAGATAAACTCTTGAGAATCTGAGGGCTCAAATCTCATGCCAACCAGACTGAGGCGAGGCCATGGAAGCAGCAAGCTGCCTCATAAGCTGCATTACCACAAGTTGAGCTCAACAGCGCCATGTAAGGGGAACCCATACATTTGTGTCTTTATCAAAGAATAGTATGGCGGAGCAAACAGAACTAATGCTCAGTGCTCATCTCCCACTGTCTGTGGGGTCGTATTTATACTCCTTCATCATGGGTTCTTTCACATGTTTGCTATATCCAAACATCCTTTCACCTGTGTGCCCCAGCAAAACAGCTCTTGACATACTGACTTTCCAAACAAACCAGAAGTTTCCATTTCAGTCTACTAAACCAGAAATGACTTTCTATAATGGAGACACCAGGCAAGACAACACGGTTGTCCCTCAGGGCCCTCCCATACTCTCCGCTAGACCTATGAGCAGCCTTAAGGCTAAGTAGACTCCTAGAAGGGAGGTAGGAGGTGTGGTCTATGGGGAGGGGCACTATCGCTGTGGGTATCTATCAGAGAAAACTACTTGGACGCTGGATTAAGCCAGTAGAAAGTCTTTATAGCTGGTGGAGACTACTGTGGGTGTTCAGGATGACACTGTATGCCTAAGCCTTTCTCAAGGTGAACTTTTAAGCAGAAAAACCATATCATATACTTCAATTAACAAGAACATTTAGCCAGAATTAGAACAAAAGAAACCAAGAAGAAAGATTAGTACTAGAGATTTTTTCCCCCAAACTTTGGACTTTGATGGATTAGGTCTTTGTTTTCATTTTGGTTGGTGATGCTGTCTACATGCTGAATTTCATGGCCTGATTGGTGCTTTCTAGATAGATCAGTTGTGTAGAGGTCTGGGGGCCTCCTGTGTTATTTGGGGACCTGTTAAAGGATACTACTGAGGAGCTAAATGAGTTTGCTAGTTGTTTTAGTTAGGGTTTCTATTGATGTGATGAAACACCATGACCAAAAAGCAAGTTGGAGAAGAAAGGATTTATTTAGCTAACACTTCCACACCATTGTTCATCACTGAAGGAAGTCAGGACAAGCAGTTAAGCAGGGCGGGACTCTGGAGGCAGGAGCTGATGCAGAAGCCATAGAAGGGTGCTGCTTCCTGGCTTGTTTCCCATACTCTGTTCAGTCTGATGTCGTTTAGTACTTAGAACCACTAGCCTAATGATGGCCCCTCCCACAATGCACTGGGCCCTCCACCATCAATCAGTAATTAAGAAAATTCCCCACATGCTTGCCTGCACCCTGATCTTATTGAAACATTTTCTTAATTAAGGTTCCCTCTTTCTGATGACTCTAGCTTGTGTCAAGTTGACACAATCTAGCCAGGGTATCAATTCAGTGAAGCAGAAGGCTGGGGAATTAGTGTGGGAATGGCTTTTAGGAGTGGCGTAATGGTGGACGGGATGTAAGACTGGATCACGCTGAGGCTGTTGATAGGGGCTCAGTGAGTCGAGATTCTAGTTTAATCGGGAAACTCATACAGTTAAAAGGTGCTAATTTCAAAATATGGATATCTGAAACATTCGTCAAAAGACTTCCTACTGAAAGGGGGGTGGAGATGCTCGATACTTCTTGGCTTAGTGCTGATGAAGGGATTTTAAGGCTCAGGGAAATTGCAATGCTAGAGTAGCTATGCTGTGTAAAACCCAGTCCTTCACAGTGGGAAGGCCCAGAAGAGATGCTCTTCACTAATCGTGTAACAGGAAAAGTGGTGAGAGAGGCACCAGCACATTTGAAGGGCTTCGTGGTCACCCTTCTCCTGTGACAGACCTGGGGTTTGGAGACACTGCTGCTCAGTTGGATGAATTCAATGGAGTGAGTTTTATTGGACCCTGATGTAGCAGGAACCAAGAGGATGAACTGAATCAGAAAAGGCAAAGTGATCTTATTTATCATATTGGGCAGCACAGGCAAAGTCATTTTTATGGTTGTATGAATCATATTGACCATTGGTACTGCCTAATTAATCTTGTTTTTTTCCAACAGTGGAATTGATAAAAAGCATTTTTATTTGATCTGTGTAAGCAGAAACATTCTCAAACAAATTTTGATCCTTGTCAAAAGGCTCCATTGACAAACGGATAGGCAAAATGATAGGCAAAAATCAATCTTGGCCTATGAACCAATTTCTAGACTTGAGCTAGTTTGCAGGACTAGGAGCCCTTGGAGGATGGGACAGCCAGATTTCCCCAAGTAAGGACTTGATAAAATCTCTAGGGTTCACCTTTCTCCAGTCCTTCCGCAGAGTGACCATCAACCTTTTATAAGGGTGACTATAGTGAGAATTTTGGTTTCTTAAAAAACCCAGTTATGTTCTGTCTAAATGTTTTTGTTTTAACCACAGGAGTGGGATATGGGGCTGCTTTAGATTGTCCATAGCAGCTAGCTGTGATTTGTCTCATTCTCTGGCAGGGGCCTGATTCCACCAGCTGATGATAGTTTGGAATTCTGAGGAGTCTTGAGAGAGTATATAAATGCCAGAGCCCTGAGCGAGGCGGCAGTTTTTCCCCCTGCTGCTGCTAATTTTGCGATTTGCTGGATTGCTAGATATTCTGATGCCAGAGATTGGACTTTCCCCTAGATACCTGACACTCCTCATCAGCAGGAAGTAGGCTAAAGAGGTCTACGCCCCCTTTCCCTTCTAACAATCTTTGTCTCCTACCTAGTGTTGGGGGTGGGTTGGAAGGGATTAGGATAGAATAATGTTTGGAAGGGATGTAGAGAGATAAGAACCCAATAAAATAGCTTAAAAATATGCCAACAAGTAACTGTACACTGGAGGAAAGAAACAATCAGACTTTCTTGGGTATATTGGATACTTGTTCTGAATTGATGATAATTACAAGAGGACCCCAAAAACATGTGGCCCTCCAGTTAAAGTAGGAGCTTAGGGAGGTCAGGTGATTAATGGAGTTTTGGCTGAAATCTGACTCATAGTAGATCCTTGAACACATCCTGTGGTTATTATTGGGTCCTAGAATGTACAATTGGGACAAACATATTTTGAAGTTGTCAGAATTCTCACGTTGGTCCCCTGACCTGTGGAATGAGGGCCATTAGGACTGGAAAGGCTAAGCAAAGCCTTTAGATTTGCCTCTGCCAGGGAAAATAGTGAATCGAGCGCACAGTATCTCAGGGTTAGCGTTAGTGGGCCAATGTGGGCTCTAGAGACAGCGCATTCCTCACTTGAATCGGCTACTTTGCCCACATACCCAGTGACCTGGAGAGGTGCTAACTTTGTGTAGGGTTGGGGCAGGAGAAGGCTCTTCAACAGGTACTGGTGCTTGGGAAGGCTGCTCCTCAGTGGAGTCATTTTAGGGGAATTCTGAGTGCTGGTAAGAAAACAAGACAAGAGTCTTGTGTTCCCAGGTTTTTTTGAAACCACACAGAATTGGTCTTGGATTATGCTTGTATGCCCTTCCCAGATGGAGTGGACAGGAGGGAGTTTCCTTCTGATTATTCATTACGGCTGAATATTGTCATTTGTTTATATGCCTCTATGGAAAAAACATTTCTTGCCATATGTGGACTGTCCTTGTGATTGTACACTTCCTCGGGTGACTCTTAACACTCAAAGTACAAATTGGCCGATGATCTGAATAAAGTCGGCTATTGCATGAGACTTTAGTCTGCCTCGCTTTTAGGCTCTATTCTCCCAGGTTGTATCACTAACTAGAGTGGAGACAGGCTCCTATGTTACCCCATAACTTGAGCTGCCCATCATGAGCTGAGTGTTTTCTTACCACCAAGTCACGAAGTAGGACATGCATTGCAGCAAACCATTATCAAAAGGAAATAGTATATACGTGATCGGACCTAGGCAGGCCCTGAAGGCATTAGAAAGTTACGTGAAGAAATTGCCCAAATGCCTATGGTTCCTGCTCCATTTACAATGCTGTCTACTGCCAACCATAGTGTCATGATGTGGACTCAATGATCCATTGACTGTGGCAGAGAGTATTAGGGCCTGTTTTATTGATGGTTCTGCATGTATGCGTGCACCAGCCAGCCGTGGATAGGCACAGCATTGTAACCCTTTTAGGGACAACCCTGAAGATAGCAGCAGAGGGAAATCTTCATGGTGGTCAAAAACGTCAGGCAATGTACATGGTCATACATGTTTGGAAGGAGAAATGGCCGGAAGTGTAATTGCTCACTGATTCATGGATATTGCCAATAGATTTTTAGGGTCTTGCAAAGAGCATGATTGGAAATTTGGTGAGAAAGACATCTGATAAAGAAGTATGAGGAGAGATCTCTCCAGATGGGAGAAGGACATGAAGAGACTTATGTCCCAAGTACATACTCATCCAACGTGACTTCAGCTGAGGAGTTCAATAATCAAGTAGACAGAATGACCCATTCTGGGGACAGTCAGTCTCTTTCTCCAGCTATCTCTGTCATTGCCACTTGGCCAATGAACAAGTTGGTCATATGTGCCAGAGATGGGGGTTATGCATGGGCTTGACAACACGGGCTGCTACTCAGCATGGCTGACTGGGCTACATCTGCTCCTGAGTGTCAGGTCTGCCAGCAGCAGAGCCCAACACTGCACCTTACACAGAGCGCACCAGTCAGCGCTCTGGAGGCAGCTGACTGGTGGTGTGAAGCCTTCCTGATGGTGTGAGGAGTGGCTTTTGTTATCAATTGTTAGATTTCTTCACAATTCTAGGTACAGAAGCCTGCACTGCAGACAGTTCCTCCCATCCTGGATGTCCCGTCAGTCTCACAGTGCTGGGACTTGACTTCACACACGTAGGCCAAGCCAGTGGTCCACCACTAAGCCAACTCTCCAGCCCTCTTGTTCCTTCTCCTTGAACATTTACTTTTTGGAATTCTGTGTGGCTGTGAATGTGGGTGTGTGCATCCACGTGCACGTCCGTATGGAGGTTAAAGGTCATTCCCCATCCGCCTTGGTTTTTGGAATGAGATCTCTCTCTCTTTTTTTATTTTTATTTTTTCTTACTTTTATCTTGTATTCTTTCCCCAAATTGTTGGATGGTTCTCATGAGTTCCAAATTTTCATGTCCCATTAAAATATTCTTTTCATAGATATCACTTGCAGTCTCTCCCCTCTGCACCTTAGCATTAGGAGATGGTAAGCCAGCACCTTTACCAGGTTCTCTCTTTTATTACATTTATCTGAAAAAACCCTCTGAAGTTATTGTGATGGATCCTAGTCACAGCTCTCCTTACCACTGCAAACCCTTTCTTACTCAATCAAGTTGTCAATGGGCAGCCATCTCTGCCACAGTGGCATGTTTATTGCAAAAAAATCAGCAGTGCAGGACTTTTGGGGTAGTCATCTCGTACTCCTGTACGTGGGCTCAGGTTAGTTGGCACTATAGGTCTTCTTGTGTCCTTAACCCTCCAGTCAGCCTACTTCTACACCACACTTCCACAAGACTCCCAGAGCTCAGTCTGGTGTTTGTCTACATTTGTTTCCATCTGCTGCTGGATGAAGCCTCTTAGGAGGCCAGGTTCCTGTCTGAAACCGTAACTGAGTTTCATTAATGGTATCCGGGATTGGCTTTCTCCTTTGGGACAGGATCAAGTTGGAGCAGTCATTGGTGGACCATTCCCTCAATTTCTGCTCCATCTTTATGCCTGCACATCTCGTAGGTGAGGCAGATTGGGGATGACTGCTTTGTGGGTATGTTGATTTGCCACTCCTTTCACTGGAACTTATGCCTGGCTACAGGAGGTGGCTACTTCAGTCTCCATCTCCCCAGGTGCTAAATGTTGGTCCTAATGCCCAGAAGCAAAATGGCAGAAAATAAAATGGACTTTATATAATAGCAGGACGGGCAGCTTTGAGCTGATTCAGGTTTTCTGCATGGAAGGGAGCCAGGACCCTTGTGTGAAGAAGCGGGTGTTTGTGGGAATGGTAGGATGCTTCATGGCAAACATGAGTGTGCCACACAAGGTCCTCTGTTTTGCAACTCGGAGACCACTTTCAGAGTTTGTTTACCCATCCAAAATCCTTCTTGTTAGGAGCAGCACTTCCATTTTGAAGACGGCAACTTTGGACCTAGCACGTAACTGCTGAGTCTTTCACCCTACTGTTGACACAAAATCCACAACTCTCATCCTAAAGGGAATAAAATACACTTCATTCTGGAGCCATTATTGGTGACAATAATCAGAGGACACTGATTTCTGTCACCCAAATTCCATTTTCCAAAGGGGAAGCAGTTTCACAAAAACTATAGCTTTGCAAAAGAAAGAAAGTCACAAACGTGGTCAAGTTTAAAGGGATGGGTGGATATCTGAAAGAGGCAGCAGCATCAACATGGGGGAAGCTTCTCTCTAGGCTCAAGATGGCATCTCCTGCTATGCTTAGCTCTTGGATTGCAGCTAGTTGCTTGCTAAGTTAAAAGATTGTGTTGTCACAGGTGTCAGTTCTGACACATAGGCAGGTAACACATGGGTGTTCCATAGAGATAGAACTTAGCGCAAGATAAGGCAATGAGCCTCTGTATGGGCCCGCAAGGCTCCAATCTCTCTACAGAACTGAAATTCTCATCAGCCAGTCAGTCTCTGCAGACACAGACTCCGTTCAGATTTCCTCCACTGCCAGACACGTGCAGCTTCCCTTCAGAAGTCAGATAGCCTGAGAGTGGAAAGAATGTCTCTGTTTAAATATGCCCATTTGTAAAGGACAGGACAGTAATATAGATGCAGACAAAGGCCTGTCAACATTGAGGCATGTGTTTATTAATGTGTGAGCTCCCTATAGAAACCCGGCAGCATGGACATAAAATTGTATTCTCTTTGAAGAGATTTAAAAAGGCCAGGACAAATGTTAGCTTCATTTTTCCTGGTGACACATGGCCAAGGCTTGTGCCTTGTCTTTTTGCCTTGACTACACATCTCTGTTCCACACTTTCCTTTGAACAATTAGAGAAACAGAAGCCACATCAGGACATCTAATGGCCTTGTTATTTGGAACTGTTAAGGTATTTCCCATCAGGACATGGTTCTACAAGCAAAAACCCATAACTCCTTGTTTCCAGTCAAATTCTAGTCTAAGTACATAGCTCAACTTGTCTGGACCAGCATTTCTTAAGAAGAGGGAGGAGTCTTTGGTGGGGATAAATAGACATCACTGTGCACTGGAGAGAACAACAATCCAGGAGGGGGGGCAGCAACCCTGAACACCAGGAGTCAGCTATCACGAGGCTGACCGCTGGCCTCAGCTCTGCAGGCAATGCCCTGATACCTTCTCATTAGGGACAGAAGAATGAGCCTTCCCAGGACTTGTGATACTGTCTATTACTTGGAGTCTTGGTCTGGGGAGGGTGAGGAGTGTTTCTGAGTCAATTGGTTTGGATTCAGAGGACAATTCTGCAGTGGATAAAAATCTCCTCTCTTCTCTGGGTCTTCATGGCTATGGGAGTTGCAGGTGCCATAGGCCATGCTCCTGGAAAGTGAATGGAGCCTGCTCCTTCTGACCCTCCACAGGGGGAAACTGGTCACACGCTGCCTAGCCCAGGTGCTGATGTGGGAACCAGGAAGGGACAGGACTGTTACAGAGTCCCTCTGGGAGTGTCAGCACCACTGCTCTGCTCACATCAGACGGCAGAGGCCTTAGATTGAGGGATACCACTTCCCTTGTAAGTCCCACGGACAGGAAGGCTACACTTTGTCCTAGGCAGGGAGGTGAGGCAGCTGCTAGGCTAGTGACACATTTCTGTTGCTCCACAAACAGTATCGCTTGTTTTCTGTGGAACTCATTTTGAAATAGGATATTATTAAATGCTTTTCCAAGGTAAAGGTTGCCTCAGTCTGACAGAGGGTGGAGGTGGCTGAAGTCCCTGGCTCCTCTGCAGACATGTCACTACCCTGGGGACAGGAGGCAAATCTCCAACACCTCCCTCCCCTGTTCTCCATCCTCCTACACTCTTCCAGTCTCCTCTCCCTCCATCTTCCCCTGGCTCCCTCATCCTGTCCCCTCCCCTCCCATCCTCCGGCCCCACTCCCTTCCACATTCCTTCATCTCCTTTCCCACTCTCTCTTCCCCACTCCTCTCCCTCCCCCTCCCATTCCTATGATGTCTCATTTCCTTTGATTTCACCTACAGTGTGGACAGAAGCTGAAGGAGAGCACCTGTGTTGACAAAGATCACAAGCCATCAGGTGTAGTGTTTTAGGGTACTTGCGGCCCCCACTCCAGGTGTTTATGGAGGAGACAGCCCTTTGGACATTTTCCATGTCCACTCCCATGTTGATGATAAGACCGATACTATGGCTAATTATGTAACCTGGGCCTCTCAACGGCTTCCCCAGAGAGACCTACCCATCTGCTTGCTACCACACAGGCATCCTCACAGCCAGAGTAAAATCTGGTCCAGGAATGGGAGATTCAGACTCCACTCAGTTTTTTTTCCCATCAGAAAGCCTTTTAGGCCAGAGGTACAAGCTACCATGTGGTACCTTGTCAGCAATGAGCAAACCTTTCCCTATTGGTCCTTCTAATTAGTGCCGGTCCTCAGAGGTCTCAAGGCTCTAGCCCTGAGCCAGATGTCTCCAGTGCCTCCTCTCAGTTGACCTCCCCATGCTCAGAAACATGCTCTGGATTCAGCTCAGTTCCTTGAGATTCCTTAGACACATCGCCTGGAGGTTGAGGTGGGTTCTGTCCTATCGAACTAGCTCCAGAATCCTTCCCTGAATCCTTCCCAGGTTGGTAATGAGGTGTTGGCGCACAATTGCAAAGGAAGATGCTTCCTGCCTCCTAGTGTGTCCTCAGGCCAATCCAGAAAAGGAGAGGAGACATTAAGATAACACAGGCTTGTGCTCAATCCCACATTCTTCTCTTCTTTCCACTGTGACCCTGGCAAGTCTCTTCATTTCTCTGGATAATGGTTCTCTACTAGGAAAATGGCTACAGCTACAGCAGTTCCTCCATTGGTAAAGGAAGCAGGGCACATGCTACTGCCATTACAGAGGCCAGAGCTTCTCCCATGATGGTCACAAAGGCCATGAATTGTAGCGCAGCAGGGACACAATGCAGGCCAGATGGGAGAACTAGGAGATGGTCAGGGCCGCACCGGCTCTCAGAAACTTAAAGGATCTTTTCTTTCACACAGAAGAACAGAGAAATGGCTGGGATCTGCCCTGCTGTCCTCAGCTGCACAGATGGCATGTCGGGAAGGGACAGTAAAGTACAGAAAGGCAAAGACAATGTGATACAAGTGACAAGTTTAACACTGGCCTCTAGCAACACTGACTTTGTCTTCAGCCTCTACAATGAGCTGGTTTTGAAGAATCCAGATAAAAATATTGTCTTCTCCCTGTTCAGCATATCCACTGCCTTGGCACTCCTGTTCCTGGGAGCAAAGAGCAACACCCTGAAGGAAATTCTAGAAGGTCTCAAGTTCAATCTCACAATGTCCCCTGAGCCAGACATCCACCAGGGCTTTAGGCACCTCCTGCACATGCTCAGCCATCCTGGGGACCAGGTACAGATCAGCACAGGCAGTGCCATGATTATTTCAAAGCTCCTGCAGATCCCAGCAAGGGGAAGGCAAGGGCTCTGTACCAGGCTGAGGCCTTCACAGCAGACTTCCAGCAGCCTCTGGAGGCCAAAAAGCTCATCAATGACTATGTGAGGAAAGAGACCCAGGGGAAGATCAAGGAACTGATCTCAGATCTGGATGAGACGACATCCATGGTGCTGGTGAATTACATCTTCAAAGGTGAGAGTGGCCATTGCCTGGGGAATGCTGGGAGAGGATTTTGGAGGGATACCGTGTATCCTTACACTGACCATGGAAAGGAGGTGTTTACAGTCTTGGAGACATGAATAACTAGTGTCCTTATACTGAGCATTTTAAAGGTGACGGAAGCTTTAGGGATATGGCCACACCCAGGAGCACCATCAACCGATCTCAGTGAGGGAGGACTCAGTCTCTTCCTGTTTTCCAATGCCTTCTAGACATGCTTCCCCCTAAGGATAACAAGACACCAATGTCCCTCCAGACTCCAGTCTAACCGTTTGCACGCGCATCTCTTGCTTACACACCTGTTTCTCAGGAGCTCAATTCCCCAGGCTGAGGTTTAGAGGTTGACCTTGCCAAACCAAGTCTATGGGTCCCTTCTCATTCATAGTTCTGCATCTCTCAAGGTTTTTTTCCAACGTTGATTATGAAACCACTAAAGGACACTGTGCTGCTGAAGGTAGATTGACAGCTGTCATAACTCAGCGGTTGGGTGACATGGGATGGAGGTGCGGTCTCTGTGGTGCTGTTACAGTCTGCTGATTTGCTGCACACTTAGGCAAATGGAAGGAAGATGCCCTTTGACCCCTATAACACATTTAAGTCTGAGTTCTGCTTGGATGAGAAAAGGTCTGTGAAGGTGCCCAGCATGAAAATTGAGAAAATGACCACATCCTACTTCCAGGATGAGGAGCTGTCTTGCTCTGTCGTGGAGCTGAAGTTCACAGGAAATGCCAGCGTCCTGTTCATCCTCCCTGACCAGGGCAGGATGCAGCAGATGGAAGCCAGCTTGCAACCAGAGACCCTGAGGAAGTGGAAGGACTCTCTGAGGCCCAGGTGCATGTCCCTAGGACCTAGAACTGTCATTGATCCTGTACTGCAGTTGTCCTGATGGCCAGTATCTCTGTACCTCAGAGTCACTCACTTACATCCAGTGTAATGGTTAAAGTGTCAGCAGGGGACAGGTGGAGTTGAGTTGAATTCCCCTCCACTGTCTCAGCAGGTTGGGGCCTGATTTTACTTTGGTTTTTGTTCTTCACAATGTGAGACCAGCTGGAACAAGGAGCTGAGGTTTCCTCCCTCTCTAACAGGCTGTAAATTACATGGAATCTTGAATGAGTCGAGAGTTGGAAGGCAGAGGGAATTGTGATTGACAGGAGATGAGCTCTGAGAATCAGCTGTGCCCCGTGGAGCCATCTCATCCCCTCATCACTTATTCACTCAGTATTCATTGAATGGTGCCCTGAAGACCTACTATGTGCTAAGCTCTGTTTAAGACCCTCAGAGTCTATCAGAGATTAAAGCCCCAAAATTATTATCCTTCTGGGCTTTGTTGTTTCTGAGGAAGGGAAAGTGTGGGAATGCTAATACAATGAATCTTTATTTGAATACAGGTGAGAAGTGGTGAGGTGAGGGGGGGTGTCCGAGGATAAGGAGCACTGAGCCTGATGCAGTGTGCTATGCTAGATAGAAGGCTCATTAGGTGATGCCTGAGGGTCAGCATGACAGGGAAGGACTGCATTTGTGGATCTAGGAGGAAAGCATTCTCAGTCAAGGAACAGGTAGCACCAAGTCAGGTTGCCTGTCTACTGTACACACTCCCAGGCACTGATAGATAATTAATGCATGAGGAAGAGCAAAGTCATGTTGTCTAGGTATGGGTGGGAAGAGGGCTTCTCTTGTAGGAGAGGGTTGTCTGTGGAGAGGAGCCCCAGCAACACGGTGGTTGGAAGAAATCAGACAGTCCAGGGACTCTCCATTTCTCTTTCATTCTCAGGATGATAGGTGAGCTCCACCTGCCCAAGTTTTCCATCTCCACTGACTCCAGCCTGGAGGACGTCCTCCCACAGCTGGGCATCAGGGAAGTCTTCTCCACACAGGCTGCGCTGTCTGGGATCACAGGAGCCAAGGACCTGAGAGTCTCTCACATAAGACAAGATAAGGTGGTTCAGCTTGGGTCCTGAATATGGATGGTTAAGGCCATGTGGGCATTTGGGATTGGCACATGTGTGAGAACACCTGTATTTCTGTTTCCCTCACGCTGAGGAGAGCTTACTCCCGGCCTAGATACTCCTGCAGAGAGCATGCAGCCAGTCCCTTCTTTACCCCTTGGACTGAACCTCACCAAGGAGTGCATGGCGGGGAAGTGCCTATGCTTGGTACTAACCTGTGCTGCACTGCAGGTGCCACCCACAATCCACTGCAGGCACAAAGCATGTCCAACCTCAGCTTCTTCACTGCAGCAGCGGGCCAGTACGTCTTCTCTAGCACATAGATTAGCAGCAGTAACGATCATAGCAAGGGATTTATGCCAGTTGTGATGAAAACCCTAGGAATAGGGAAGAAGATGCCTTAGACCATCATACTCCATTCCTAGGTGCACAGCCTGTCAGTGCCCAATGTTCTATCCACAGTCCACTCACAACCCTGGGCTCAGATAGGTGCCAGGAGGGCACGGCAGTCCAGGAATTTGAAGCCATGCCCTGTGCATTGCTGGTGTATATCTCAAGGAGGCTGGAGCAGGAGGGATGCTGAATCCTGCCCTGGCTGCCAGCACACTGGCTGTTCCCTGTGGGGTGGTTGGGAGGCCGCCTGTGGGGAAATGCCTCCCATTGCCTACTCCTGTCCTCCTGTTGCAGTGGTTTGAGGGCAGCACTGTTTGAAACACTGAGCAGACCCAGGGCATGCCTCATTTCACACCCTGAGCAGTTACTCGGAATTCCAGGGATAGAGCTCATGCTAGAAGCAAATTCCCCAGCAGATGAGGCCAGCAACCTCATCTGCTCCAGACCCCTCTCTTGCCCTCCCTCTTCTCCAGTGAGTGATGTGTTTCTCTCCCCACAGGTGGTCCACAAGGCTGTGCTGGATGTGGCTGAGACAGGCACAGAAGCAGCTGCTGTCACCGGATTCAAAATAATCCCATTGTGTTCTACTTTATGTATTTCAACAAGCCATTCTGATGGTTATCTCTGACATAAATACTCATATTGCCTTCTTTATGGCCAAAGTTACAACTCCCAAGTGAGACTAGAGCTTCCCAAATGGGGAGGGCACTTCTTCCCAAGAGCTGGGAACTGAGCCTGTGTGTAGGTCTGTCTGCACATTTTGGCTTCCATGCTCTGCTTGGCTGAGGAATGCCTGACTGGACAGTGACATTAACTGTGTGGCTCCCTCATGCGGTGAAGCCTATGGCTGCCCAGTGTCAGACTCCCAGTCACCCTGGCAGCACTAGCTTAGGTTCCTGAACCTGGAGTCTCTGGTTTGTTCATCCCCCCCTGCTCTCTCCCTGGTATCTGCCTCTACTCAAAAGCCTGGAAGCTGGCATGTAGGCTCATTCCCAATGTAGGCTCTAGTTATGTTTGCTTTCATCTTCTGCAACATTCTTGGGACTATGCAAGCTTATAGGCCAAACCATGTGGACCAAAATGGAAACCTGATGCTCTGTGCCTAATTGCAACATCTCGGACTACTTGATGCACAGTTCTACCTCTCCCTTTCCCTCCTCAGGGCATTGCTGCCCACTGCCCCTTGCAGAGTCCCCTGACCCTGCCCACATCTCACACAATTGGAGCCCTCACTCCTGCAGCTGCATGGGGCCTGTTGGTCAGACAAGATTCTCTCCCCCTAGCACTCCTACTCAGGGCGGAGAAGTAGACTTTTCCTAAGTCCCTAGCTGACCAACCTCACAGGACAGATGGACACCTCCACATTCATCACCCAAAATGAAAGGGCAGGAACAAAGGATCAGTAAGCATGTAACAGCTGGGCAGTGGTGGCGCACACCTTTAATCCCAGCACTTGGGAGGCAGAGGCAGGCGGATTTCTGAGTTCGAGGCCAGCCTGGTCTACAGAGTGAGTTCCAGGACAGCCAGGGCTACACAGAGAAACCCTGTCTCGAAAAACAAAACAAAAAACAAAAAACAAAACAAAAAAATAAGCATGTAACTGCATTGAATGTGACAGTGTTCCCTCAAGTCCTGTTCACAGAGGGTGGCCTCTGGTGACAACGGAGACATAGAGATTGTCTCTTACACTCTGTCTCCTGTGATGGTCCTCTGTATTACATGCTATCATCAGTCCTTTTATGGATGAGGTAACTGGCACAGAGCTTAGTCATTTCCCTATGACACACAGCTAGAATTTATGGCATTCCAAGTTTCCTGATGCTACAGAGACAAACTTTGCCAAACCCCGAGTCTGCTCATGAGCTGTCTGTCACAGTGGTGGTGGGCAGGTGGATGATAAAACAAGACTCCAGATACTTCACAGAGAGCATCCAAAAAGACCTGTGATTAGGAAATGAGCTCTGTAGTGAGGTCAGAGGGGGAAGAAAAGGTGGTCAGAAGACCAGGAAGGGTATTTTGTGGGGGGCAAAGAGCACTGGAAGCATTTCTAAGAAAATGAGAGGTCTGTTTAGGAAAAGGGCAATCAATACTTAGATGGCTAAGAGCCTGTCCCTGTGAGACCCTCCAGTGACTCAGAGCCACGGGGAGCTTTGCAAGGCTCAATCACTGCTCCTGTCCAAGACATGTAACCATGAGTGGCTACAGTGTAGAGATATGAGCAGGGCTGCGGTGGTGAGAATTGTCACTGAGGCCAGTTTCAGGAAACATCAGGGCACATCTGGAGAGAAGAGTGGGTGATCCAGCTCAAGAGGTATGACAGATTACTAGACAGGAGGAGAGGAGGCTAAGGTGCATCTGTGTGGATTGCTGAATGTCCATGGAGAATCCTGTGAGCCTGGAAACACAACCAGAGGCTGCAGGCAGAGGGAAAGCTGTCCATCCAGCTATGAGACACATCTGAGCCTCAAGGCTCCTGAGAACACACAGTGAAAGGTCAATCTGTGGTCAGTAGAGAATCCCACACACAGCATTTCCTTCCCAGTAAGCACTGAGATCCCCACATAGGACCATGGAGTAAGAGAAGAAGGGACCATCTATTGATAGCAGCCAAGTGTCCCCACAATGACAATGTGCCTAACTGTCAGTTAGGGCCCTGAGATGGACCCCACATGCACTCCATGAGTATTGACCCGACCAGCTGTATCCCTCCACCCATTTGGGTCTCTAACCAGTTAAGAAGCCGGGGGTTGAATAAATCTCATGCTGCTCATGCAGTGGGTCTCAAACTTCTGGCCAAAGTCTGAGTCCATCTAATTAGTCCACCTAATTAGATATCAGGGTTTACTTCTCCTCAGGCCTTGGGGGCTGATGTCTTACATGCCTCTTGGCAACCAAACATTGTTTTGGTGAATAGGCCTCTAAACGGCGAGACCCAGTGTGCAATAGAAGTAAGAGACAGTAGAGGGGAACGATAGGATTCTGGTAACATGAATGTTCACGGCAGTTCAATGTCTGGGAACTTCCTGTATGACTCAGTAGTTTCTCCATGATGAGTATCCATTTCTTACAATTTAACAATGAGAAGAAGCTTAGGGGGTCTCAGGCACACCATGTGTCCTTCTTGCTTGCTTCTGCCAATGACCCATTGGGTCTAATGAAACTCTGACATATAGTCATCTTGGGTTTTAACCCAACAATGTGAGAGAGGTCACTGCTAAGGTCTCACGTCTACACATCAATGACCAGAGAATATCTGCATGCAGCACTATGGGATAGAGTAATAGTGCTGACAGTAGTTACAATGACTACCAGTGTCCTGGCTGCCACTTCCACCTCAGGCTACCCCAACCCCTGCAGCTACACCATAGAACCTGGTTCAAAATCCAATCATATGAAGAGCACACAGGTGATGCGCGGCTGGCCCAGCCTTGCAGGGCTAGAACTCAAAGCCTTCCTGGACAGCAGTAGGAATGGGGAATGGTGCAGTCTTTGGAAATGTTGATGCAGCAATTGCACTGTAGGCAGGTACTCAGAGGAACAGGAAGCAAGGACATGGCAGGCACTGCAGCCAGTGTCCACCATGCTTCTTCATAGTCGGCAAAGGGCTTGTGACTCAAGTGCCCCACAGCAGATGCATGGACGAGCAGAGCTTGCTCAGGCCACACACTAGGACTGCATTAAACAAATGAAGGAGGTGCCATTTCCTGCCGCCCTGTGTGCGAGCCTGCCAATACGCTCACAGGGAAAGAAACCAGTCACAGTAGGGCCTGTGTGATGTGACCAATAGCCATGTGAGATCCAGAACACTTCTCTCTGCACTTAGTCAGTCAGGTCACTTTTACTCCATCCCTGGTTCTGAGCCAGCTGAGCAAGGACCAGTAATGCAATTGCAAAGGGTTATTGTACTGGCTGGTTTTGTGTCAACTTGACACAAGCTGGAGTTATCACAGAGAAAGGAGCTTCAGTTGAGAAAATGCCTCCATGAGATCCAGCTGTAAGGCATTTTCTCAATTAATGATCAAGGAGGGAGGGCCCCTTGTGGGTGGTACCATCCCTGGGCTGGTAGTTCTTGGGTTCTATAAGAAAACCAGCTGAGCAAGCCAGGGGAAGCAAGCCAGTGAGTAACATCCCTCCATGGCCTTTGCATCAGCTCCTGCTTCCTGACCTGCTTAAGTTCCAGTCCTGACTTCCTTTAGTGATGAACAGCAACGTGGAAGTGTAAGCTGAATAAACCCTTTCCTCCCCAACTTGCTTCTTGGTCATGATGTTTGTGCAGCAATAGAAACTCTGACTAAGGGCTGGAGAGATGGCTCAGCGGTTAAGAGCACTGACTGCTCTTCCAGAGGTCCTGAGTTCAATTCCCAGCAACCACATGGTGGCTCACAACCATCTGTAAGGGGATCCGATGCCCTCTTCTGGTGTGTCTGGAGACAGATACAGTGTACTCATATACATAAAGTAAATAAATCTTTAAAAAAAAAAAAAAAGCTTTAGTCAAAAAAAAAAAAAAAAAAAAAAAAAAAAAAAAAAAAAAAAAAAAAAAAAAAAAAAAAAAAAAAGAAACTCTGACTAAGACAGTTATCTTCTTCCTTAAAGTACAAACTCACTTTTCTGCATCTGAGGGTCAAATCCTACTGACTGTTCATTCTCCATCATTACAATGATACGTAACGTGCCATCATAGTGTTAAAAGCACCAGAGCCCACAGGGATGAGCAGGTAGGACATGTTTTCACAGCCATGGAGCTCCCTAGAGACAAGGCATGTCAGTCCCAGGAATGAGCAGCAGGCATCCGCCATGCGCTCTACAGAAAGGGAAACCAAAAGTGGCTGGCTTTCTGCATTTTCTACTGGCTCAGGATGTGTGTGTCACTAAATGTAACCTTCATGTCACCCTGGAGCAGAAAGGAGTCAGGAGGGGAAACTGAGTCTCAAGAGTGTATAAAACAGCAAATAAGAGGTTGTTTTGACCCTCACCCTGAACACTAACCCTGTTCCAAAAGTACCCTGCTCCCCAGCTGTCATCTGAAAGGGCAGGGCAGCGCTATTGTCCTCTGCATATTTGTGCTGGGGACTCTGAGCCATGTGCAGCCTCCGCTCAACCTCTGTACATGCAGAAGTCCAGCTTCCCACTGCCTCTCTGTGGAGAAATCTCTGTGTCAGGGCCATGCTGACCTGTTGAGACTTTTTAGCTCCTTGGAAGGCTCAGAGACAACATTCACTTCAAGGGAATGGATCAAGGATGCCCAGCTAGCTGTATAGGACACAGTCTACTACAATTCACATACCTGTATACACACACCCCCATTCCAAAACTGCCCATGCTCTCCAGCAGCCCACCAAAGGGAGTGGAAGGAGAGAACAGTGGTGCGGGCTCACCCCCCCTGTGAACCCCCAGCGTGAGCCCACATCCCCCCCAAGCCCCTCCCCTTCCTCTATACTTCTCAGAAGAGAGGATTCTCCTCAGTGTGGCCTGCTGGAGCTCCTCACCCTGCATGCCTCTGTTCTCTTCTCTCAAGGTACACACATTGGCATTAAGCTGTGAGAGCATTGGACAGCTCTCTGCCACTTCCAGTACGAGAACAGATATAGAGCAACTGTCTGTCAAGATGCCGCCAGGGGGATGCTACCTTAAGACTTTGTTTCTTCAGCCCTAGTCCTTCTTGTTAGAACCTGCACTTAGACTGGGGGACAGCGACTTTGGACTTAACAAGTGTCCTCTGTGTCTCTCACTGTTGACACAAAACCCACAACTCTCATCCTAAAGGGAAGAAGATCCTTCATTCGGGTGCCATTTTGGGTGACAATGTTCAGATAACACAGATTTCCACTACCCAAATCCCATGATTCCAAGGGGAAGCAGGTTCACAAAAACTTTATAACTTTACAAAAGAAAGTCACAGATGAAGGCAAGTTTAAGGGGCATGGGTGGATACCTGAGAGAGGCAGCTGCATCAAGATGGAGAAAGCTCCTCTGTAGGCTCAAATGACATTTGCTGCCATACTTAGCATTTGGGGTGCTTCTAGTTATCTGCTGAGATAATAGTTTCTATTGTCACAGGCATTAGTTTCGACACACAGGGAGGCAAAACACGGATGTTCATGGTTCCAGAACTGTAACTGAGACCTGTTTCACCATGTCACATTTCCCAAAATAATGACTCTGAGGCATTATTTATGCATAAAATGACTAGGTCACAAGCTTCCAATCATTTCTGCTAGTTGGTAACTCAACTATCCTGTCTAAACTTGTCTAAGTTCTGACACAAGACTGTTTACCTGACCACTGTTTTATAATCTGTCCCCTCAAAGTCCAGGGTGGATCTCTTCCCACACTTGACTCTATCCCAGAGTTCCTCGCCCTACCAAAAGGCTCACCTCCTTTATCCTGCCTCAGCTAATATGCCACCAGTTATTTTGTTGACAGGCGATGCTTCCATCACACAAGAGATTCTCTTTACAGGGAACTTAGCATATAATAAGTTAATAGTTCTTAGGATAGACCCGCAAGGCTCAAATCTCTCTCCTGAACTAAAATTCTCATTGGCCAGCCAATCTCTGCAGACACTGGCTCTTTTGGCTTTCCTTCATCGCCAAGCACAGGCAGCTTCCCATCAGAAATAGCCTTTGTGGAAGAAAGGAAGGTAACATAGATGCAGGCCAAGCCTGCCAACATTTAGACATGTGTTTTTGATGAGACTTTGGAAGCCCAGAACAGAGGTTAGCTGCAGCTCTTCTGGGTGACAAGTGGGTCAGGGCTGGTGGCCTGTCTTTTTGCCTTGACTGCTCACCTGTTCCATACTGATCTTTGAACTATTACAGAAACAGAGGGCCAATGAGAACATTCGGTGGGCCTGTTGGTTAGAACACTGTTAACTGTTTTTCCAAGATAGAGCGTCTAAGTCATTCTCACCACAAATCGTCCTGGCTATCCATCTCAAGTGTGAGCACGGAACACAGGTTGTTTTGATCTGCATATTGTAAGAGGATGGAGGAGTCCCTGGGGATAAAAGGACCTTAGTGTGCAAGAGGTTAAAACAGACCAGGAAGGCACAATGCAGGCCAGGTGGGAGAACTAGGAGATGGTCAGAGCACCAGCTGGTCCTCCCAGACTCAAAGGATGTTTTCCTTTTAGCTTTGAGAACAGAGAAGATGGCCTTCATTGCAGCTCTGGGGATTGTGATGGCTACAATCTGCCCTGCTGTCCTCTGCTGCTCAGATAGCACCCTGGGACATCACACTGCAGTCCAGAAATGCCAAGACACTGGAAAGCAACACAACAGTCTAACATTGGCCTCCATCAACACTGACTTTGCCTTCAGCCTCTACAAGAAGCTGGCTTTGGAGAATCCACATAAAAATATTGTTTTTTTCCCCACTTTCCATCACAATTGCCTTGGCTTCCTTGTCTCTAGGAGCAAAGGGTAAGATACTGGAAGAGATTCTAGAAGGTCTCAAGTTCAGTGTCACAGAGATCCCTGAGGCAGACATCCACCAGCATTTTGGACATCTCCTACACATGCTCAACCAGTCAGGGGATCAGGTGCAAATCAGTATAGGCAGTGCCTTGTTTATTGAAAAGCACCTGCAGATCCTGACAGAGTTCCAGGAGAAGGCAAGGGCTCTGTACCAGACTGAGGCCTTCACAGCAGACTTCCAGCAGCCTCGTGAGGCCAGAAAGATCATCAATGACTATGTGGGGAAAGAGACCCAGGGGAAAATCAAGGAACTGGTCTCAGACCTGGATGAGAAGACATCCATGGTGCTGGTGAATTACCTCCACTTTAGAGGTGAGAGTGGTGAAAGATTGGCAAATGGAGGCAGAGGATGTTGCCTGGGAACCTGCGTTCTTACACTGACCACTGGAGAGGGGGTGCTCAGGGAACCGGAGTCATGTGTATCTAACTACCTATCACACAAAGCCTTATGTAGAGAGCGGTTAGAGTATTCGCCATTACAAGATGGCACTGACTTCCGCTGTCGCTCTAAGGAAACTTATGGATAGCGCGGGGTGACTCACCCGAAGCGCTTGTGCAGTAAGGGTATACATGACTAATCACCACCCACTCCCGGGGCGCGCCAATCAGTGGAGGACACGCTGCCTCAGGGCTATAAGCAGTGCCATTCTGGGGCTCGGGGTCTTCCTCTTTTCATCATCATCAGCTTCAATAAACGCTTTGCTGCAGAAGGATCCGTGTGTCCGCGTGGGTTCTTGCTGGCGAGACCAAATAGCGCGCGAGACAACTGGTGCCGAAACCCGGGAACTTAGCGACTTCATTATCGCCGGCACCGAGGAGACCCTCCGCTTCTGCGGAGTGGATTCAGAACTGCAGGACTAAAGGTAAGCTCTGAGAGGTATGTCTGTCCGCGAACTTTTCCCCCACCTTCCTCCACAATCGGCTGACGCGATAGAAGCTATCCTTATCGTATCGGCCGCACTCGCCCTCTTTACGGGGACCATGTCTTTGTGGAAACTGGTAAA
>CM052705.1:105021644-105050423 GCA_028551405.1 Uromys caudimaculatus | reverse complement strand
CCCTTGCACCCCTAGGAGATATGCTCCATTGCACGGGGATGGGTGTTACTCATAGCATAGCCTCCTTAGCCCTTGCACCCAGGGGTCTTGTACCATTGCACCTGGAAGGGTAAGGATGGAATGCTCTCAGAATATTGGCCTTTGATCGCCTATTCACTCATGACCGAATTCGCTTGATCGAGCCTGGTTCTGTGTTTTGTTACCACTGTAGGGAGGTGTGGCCCTATTTACCCAGCTGACCTCCCTCTCCTTCTTACTTGAAAGAATAGGGGGAGATGTAGAGAGCGGTTAGAGTATTCACCATTACAAGATGGCGCTGACTTCCGCTGTCGCTCTAAGGAAACTTATGGATAGCGCGGGGTGACTCACCCGAAGCGCTTGCACAGTAAGGGTGTACATGACTAATCAACGCCCACTCCCGGGGCGCGCCAATCAGTGGAGGACACGCTGCCTCAGGGCTATATAAGCAGTGCCATTCTGGGGCTCGGGGTCTTCCTCTTTTCATCATCATCAGCTTCAATAAACGCTTTGCTGCAGAAGGATCCATGTGTCCGCGTGGGTTCTTGCTGGCGAGACCAAATAGCGCGCGGGACAGCCTTACTTCTTCTCTGAGATATTTTTAGATACTTATGTAATTCCTTGGTGAAGCCCAACAAAAATACTGAGTTTGCAATCTAGGAATGCTCTGTGGACTGTGGCTTAAACTTGAAGTCTATCACAATGCCATGGCTTCCACTGTCAGCCTTCCTGAGTAGGCCGAAGCCATGGCTACTCAGTACATGAACAGAACTCCTCAGTTTGACCCGAGCAGGCATTTTATGCTCCTATAGAAGGTATCCATCCCTCTGGAGAACCTAGGTCTCCAGGAGTGTCCTGGTGGACTGGGACCTACATAGGACTTCTCCCCGGAACCTATTGTGTAATGAGCTGGTTTTGGGCATGGGGAAGGAGGGGCTGTGGAAAAGTCATGAGAAAAGGGAAATGGGAGCGAGGCAATGTTCTGTGTTCATGTCTGGCTGCTGCATGGAATTTTTCTTTTAGAAAGCTAGCATATGAAAGGTTAGATTCCTAAGACACATTCCTGGGGCAGAGAATCTGCTGTGACTTGGGTCCGTGGTAGTTAGAGACTCAGCTATAGACATTATGGGCAAGGATAGTTGGGGAAAATCAGGGATCCTGCATCCACCACTCCCTACCGGATAGAGGCCATGAGCAAGGTGACAGCGCAGAAATTGCTGCCTGACATAAGTCATGATGCAAGTAGACCTTGGGTGGATATGGGGCTAATTAAGTGAGTCTGGGATACAGGAAGGCTAGGCCTAGGCTCTAGGCAGAAACCCAAAGTGACAATGAACAAAAATATAGCACAGGAGGGCAGATCACAGGAGGGCAGAGGACAGGAGGACAGAGGACAGGAGGACAGAGGACAGGGGGAGAGGAGGACGGGATGAAAGAGAACAGGAGGGCAGAAAGGTCCCAGAGCTGCTGTGGGCACAGCATGGTGGAAGCAGAGTGACAGCCTGAAGGGATAGACTGCAGGACATGGCTCTCTCACCTCTCCCCAGACTCAAGCTGAAGTGCTGCTTGGTGTGAGGTGGGATGTATGTCTAGGCTGCGGGTGCCAAGAGCAAGAAATTGTTTCATCATCAAGTCCCAGAGTATACATTGGTTGAGCAGACATAAGCTAGAACTCTGGGACAAGCCTGAGGTGAACCTGTGATTTTTGGCGGTGTCCATAGCCTATGTGTGGGACGAGGACTCATTGCACAGATATTAGCCAAAATGTATGGGATTATGAACAGATCGCAATATGGGAGAACTCATTCTGTGCTATTCTGTTTCTCCTACAACCTGTCCCACGAGACATTGCCTTCTGGACATGGTTCCCCTGAGGAAGACAGGACCCTCAACTCTCCCCTGTCTCCAGTCTCACCACCCTCACTCTGGTCTCTCTTACACACTCTATGCCAGGTCCCTGATTGTGTCAGGAGCTCAAGTAGCCAGGCTGTGGCTGTGAGGTTCCTTTCTGAACCAAGCCTGAATCCTCATTGCTAACAGTTTCTCCACCTACCAAAGTTTTCCCAGTTCAGCATATGCCATGCCAAGGGACACTCTGGGTGACTGAAGATGGATGGATTGCTGTCACAAGTCAGCAGCTGAGCATGGATGGGGAGGAGGAGAAGGAGGAGTGTCTCTGCTGCTGTTACAATCTGATGGTTTACCTCATCTTTAGGCAAATGGAAGGTACCCTTTGACCCTGATGACACGTTCATGGGAAAATTTGTATCGGACAGGAGGAGGCCTGTGAAGTTGTCCATGATGAAAATTGGGGAGCTGAGGACTCCCTACTTCCAGGATGAGGCGCTGATATGCACTGTGGTGGAGCTGAGTTACACGGGCAATGGCAAGGCCATGTTCATCCTCCCTGACCAGGGCAGGGTGCAGCAGGTGGAAGCCAGCCTACAGCCAGAGACCCTGAGGAAGTGGAGGAAATCACTGAGGCCCAGGTGCATATTCAGGACCCAGAACTGGCCTGGATTCCAGTACTGCTGCTCTCTTGATGGCCAGTGTCCCTGTGCCTCAGATTCTCACGTATACCCAGTGTAATGGTTAAAGTGTCAGCAGGGGACAGGTGGAGTTGAGTTGAATTCCCTTCCTCTGTCTCCGTTGTTTGAGGCCTGATTTTACTGTGGTTTTTGTTGTTGACAAAATGAGATCAGCTTGAACATGGCGCTGAGGGTTCCTGTGTCTCTAACAGGCTGTAAATGACACGGAGTCTTGAATGAGTTTTCCGGTGGCAGAGAGCACAGTGGTTGGGATATCACGTTTGAGAAACAGCTGTGTCCTGTGTAGCTGTCTCATCCCCTTATCAGCCATTCATTCACCATCCATGGAATGGTGACTTGAAGGCCTACTATGTGCCAAGCTATGACTTAAACGCTAAAAGATTATCAGAGAAGAATGGGCTATCTTGTAATTGAGGAAGAGACAGTAGGAGGATGAAATCAGAACTAATCATCATTTAATAAGTTAAAGGTCAGCAATGATGAGGTTGAGAAGGACAACCCAGGGGAAGGAAAGCTGGAGAGTGATGCAGTGTCCATTGGGAATAGAAGGGCCACTAGGTGATGACTGAGGGCCAGCATGACAGGGAAGGACTGCCCTGTGTGGATCTAGGAGGAAAGCATTCTCAGTGAAGGAGCAGCTAGTGTCAAGTCAGGTTGCCTGTCTACTGTACACACGCTCAGGTCCTGATGAATAATGAATGCATTAGGAAGAGCAAAATCCCGTGGTCTAGGCGTGGGTGGAAAGAGGGCTCCTCTCCACCATGAAGGCTCCCATAGAATGCTGTCCCTCCAACATAAGTTGTGTTGATTGGGCACAGGTTCCTGTGGCTCTTCAATTTCTCTTTTATTCTCAGGATGATAGATGAGCTCTACCTACCCAAGTTCTCCTTATCCAACACTACAACCTAGAAAACGTCCTGCCAGAGCTGGGTATCAAGGAAGACTTCTCCACACAGGCTGACCTGTCTGGGATCAGTAGAGCCAAAGATATAAGAGTCACTTGGGTAACACAAGAAACACAGGATCCTTCACTTTGGGTCCTGAATGTAGAGAGTGAAGGCCACATGGGCGTGTGGGGAATGTTCAGTGTGTGAGAAAACCTGCATGCCTGAGATTCCTCATGCCTGGGAGAAAGAAGTCATAGCCCAGATACTTCTTCTCAGAGTGTGCAGCCAGTTGTTTTTTACCCTCAGGAACTGAACCCATCCAGAAATCAGTGGTGGGGAAGGTGCCTGTGCTTGGTTTTAGACCACATGGCTCCCAACCTGTGCTGTACTGTGGAGATTCCCACAATCCACTGCAGGCCACCCACAATCTACTGCAGAGCCACCCACAATCCTCTGCAGTCCACCAACAATCCACTGCAGGCCACCCACAATCTACTGCAGAGCCACCCACAATCCTCTACAGTCCACCAACAATCCACTGCAGGACAACCCACAATCCACTGCAGGCCACCCACAATCTACTGCAGAGCCACCCACAATCCTCTACAGTCCACCAACAATCCACTGCAGGACAACCCACAATCCACTGCAGAGCCACCCACAATCCTCTGCAGGTCACCCACAATCCACTGCAGGTCACCCACAATCCACTGCAGAGCCAAAGCACATCCAGCCTCTACTTGTTCAATGCAGTGCTAGGCCATTACTACTCACTTGACCAACACACGGAATCATAGCAGGAAAGGAAGTACAAGGGATCGATGGCAGTTGTGATGAAAACCCCAGGGATAGGAGAAAAGTACCTGAGACCCACCTACTACATTCTTAGCTGCACAGTCTGCTGGTGCCTAGTGTTCTGTCCTGTGCCACAAAGAGCCCTGAGCTCAGATCTGTACCAGCCTGGCATGGCTGACTGTGCCACAAAGAGCCCTGAGCTCAGATCTGTACCAACCTGGCATGGCTGACTGTGCCACAAAGAGCCCTGAGCTCAGATCTGTACCAGCCCGGCATGGCTATCTGGGAATGTGAAGCCATGCCCTGTGCACTGCTGTTAAATATCCCAAGGAGACAGGAGCGGGAGTGGTACTGAAACCTGGATGGGCTGCAGGCACACTAGCTGTTCTCTGTCAGGCTGTTGGGAGGCTGCCTGTGGGGGACCCTGTTATCCACTCCTGTCCTCCTGTTGTACTGGGTTTGAGGGCGGCACTGTTTCAGACACTGAGCAGACCAGAGCATGCCTCATCTCACATCCTGAGCAGAGTCTTGCAAAGACTTAAAACATATAGGGTTAGAACTCATGAAAGAAGCAAAAAATTTCACCAGCTGAAGAGGCCAGTTCTCACTGCTTGCTCTAGGCCTCTCTCCTGCCCTCCCTGGTCTCCAGTGAGTGATGTGTTTCTCTCCCCACAGATTGTGCTGGACATGGCTGAGACAGGCACAGAAGCAGATGCCACCACAAGAGACAAATACAACTTCCTATCCGATAATCAACCCTACATTTGTTAATATTAACAAGACATTCCTGTTCTGTGTTTTAAACCCAGATTCTGAGATTATCAGCTTTATGGGCAAGATTGCCAACCCTGCACAAAACTAGAATTTCCCAAGTGGTGAATTCTTCCCAAGCTCAGAGATTGAGTCTATTTTTGCTTTTCAGATTCCATCCTCTGATTGGCTGGGACATGCTTGTAATTGTTCAGTGACCTTGACTAACTTTAGTGGTCGCACATTCACGGGAGCTTCTGCATGGTCTGTGTCAGGTTCCTAGTCCTCTTGGTAACACTAGCTCATATTCCTGAGCCTAAAATCTGTCCTTCTTCCACTTACTGCTTATTTCCCTGTATCTGCCTTTACCCAAAAGCCTGGGTCTTGGCAGGTAGGTGCATTCCCAATTTAGTCTCTGGTTATGTCTGCCTTCCTCTTCTGTAGCCTTACCGGGACTATGTAAGCTTAGTGGTCAACCCATGTGAACAACAGGCCCAGGAACAAGATGGGAACTTGCTGCCCTGTGTCTATTGGCAGCATCAGGAACACTTGGTGCCCAGTTCTGCCTCACTCCTTTTCTACTATCGGCTCTGTCACCTAGTGACCCTTGCAGAGTCTCCTGACGCTGCCCATGGTTTGGAGACCTCACTCCTGCAGCTGCATGGGGCCTGTGGGTGAGATAGCTCCTCCCTATCCCCCAGCACTCCTAATCAGGGCAGAGTGGTAGCCTTTCTCTCAGTTCCCAGCTGACCAACCTCACAGGACAGATGGACACCTCCACCTTCATCCCCCGAAATGAAAGGGTAGGAGCAAAGGATCAATAAACGTATGTGTGCGCAGAAAGTGTCCCGGCAGTGTTCACTCAGCTTCTGTTGGCAGGGGTTGGATCTAGTGACAACAGGGACATATAAACTGTCACTCACACTCTGTGACTCTTGTTATGGTCCTGTGATCCACATGCCATTGTTAGTCGACTTTATGGATGAGGGAACTGAGGCACAGAGAAGCTTAGTCATTTCCCCATAACACACAGCTAGACACTATGATATTCCAATTTTCCTGATGCCTCAGAGACAAACTTTACCAAACAGGGAATCTGCTCCTGGGGTTTCACAGTGGTGTTGGCCAGCTAAATGATAAAACAAGACTCTGGATGCTTCGTAGAGATCATGCCAATGAAGTGGAGTCAGGAGGTTAGCTATGTGGTGGGGTAGAGGAGAAGGTGGTCAGATGACCAGAAAGAATATTTTAAGCAAGGCAAGGAACACTGGAGCCATTTCTTAGAATCTGAGAGAAGGTCGATTTAGGAAAAGGGTCTAACAGCCAGTGGATGACAAGAAGCCTGGCTTTGTGTGACCCACCAATGACTCAGGTCCACAAGGAGCTTTTGTGTGGGGGTGTGCCAACCACTGCTCCAGTCTTGGGAATGTAGCCATGTGTTGTTAGAGTGTAGAGAACTGGGTGGAACAAAGGTCACGGGGATTGCCATTGAGGGACGTTTCAGGGAACATCAGGACTAATCTGGAGAGAGGAGTGGGTGATTCAGCTCAAGGGCTGAGCCAGGTTAGAGTCTAGTTAGAGAAGGGGAGGAGGCCAAGGCGCATCTGTGTGGATGGCTGCGTGTCCGCAGAGAATCCTGTGAGCCTGGAAACGCAGTCAGAGACTGCAGGCAGAGGGGAAGCTGTCCATCCAGGTTGAGACACACGTGAGCCTCGAGGGACCTAAGAACACACATTGACAGGCAGAGGGGAGTCACACACAGGATTCCGTTCCCAGTGAGCACTGAGATACCACACACAAGACCATGGAGGGAGAGAAGAAGGGACCCATCTATTGAAATCTGCCAAGTGTCCCAACAATGACAATGTGCCTAACTGTCAGTCAAGGCCTTGAGCTGGACCCCCATGCACTCCATGAGTAGTGACACGACCCAGCTGCATACCTCCATTTGTTCTGGCTTCAGCCCGGCTGTCTAAGGAGCCTGGTGTTAATGCTGCCTCTGAGCTGGGTCTGAAACATGTGTCCAAAGTCTGAGTTCACCTCTTATAGGAGCCAAGGGTCTAGATATCAGTGTTTATTTTTCCTTATTGCGTGGGGACTAGGCTTCCCAGTCTCTTAGCAGTCAAATATTATATAGGTGATGAACCCTCTAACAGGAGAGACCCAGTGTCAAGTAAAGGTGACAGACTGTAGAGGGGAAGACAAGCTCATGGAAACACTGCAGTTCACTGAAGTTGAACACCTGAGAACTTCCTGTGTGGCTTAGTGGTTTTTACATGATGAACAACCATTTTGTACACATTTAGCATTGGAAACTGGCTGAGGGTTGGAATGGGATGGGGGTCTCAAAAACACCATGTGACTTGCCCTTATTTCCTTGCTTCTGCCAGATGGCCCACCAGGTATCATCATAGTCTGACACATAATCATTTTGTGACCTTGAACAAACAACCTGACCGAGGTAATTCCCATATGCTCACACCCACACACCAATAGTCAGAGGATATCTACCATGACGCTCAATGGGAGCCATAGGAATAGGAGTGACAGGAATAATAAGAACCATTCAGCTCCTGGCTTCTCTTCCACCCTCGACTCCCCCCCATCAACCACATCAGAAAACTAACTCAAAACTCAAGCATATGGGGAGTGGAGACCTGGCGCTGGACCTGAACCCTCACAGCACACGCCCCAGTTGCAGCTCAACCCCACCCCAGGTATTCAGACTAATCCAGCTTCACAGGTGAGAACTTATACCCCACCCTGAGGCTCAGCATACAGGGGAAGCAGATTCCCCGCCCAGCCAGAGACCTGGGCAGCTTCTGGCCCCCACCAGTGCCAGCCAGGAGTAGAGACCTGATCCCACACAGCACACACACCAGTGGCAGCTTGACCTTCCCCCACCCCGAACTCTACCCCCCAGGATCACAGGATCACAGGAAGGACAGGCTCCAGTCAGAGCCAGGGAGGCTTGATAATGCCAAAGATCACCAGGTGGGGAGAAGCAAGGGCAAGAACATAGGCAACAGAAACCAATTTCACTTGGCACCATCAGAACCCAGCTCTCCCATCACAGCAAGCCCTGGATACCCAAACACACCCTCAAAACAAGATTCAGATCTAAACTGTCATTTCATGAAGACGATAGAGGACTTTAAGAAGGACATAAATAACTCCCTTAAAGAAATGCAGAAGAACACAAGTAAACAAGTAGAAGCCCTTAAAGAGGAAACACATACACCCCTTAAAGAAATACAGGAAAACACAACCAAACAGGTGAAGGAATTGAACAAAACTGTCCAGGAGCTAAAAATGGAAGTAGAATCATTAAAGAAAACTCAAAGGGAGACAGCCCTGGAGATGGAAAACCTAGGAAAGAGAACCGGAGTCACAGATGCAAGCATCCCCAACAGACTACAAGAGATAGAAGAGAGAATCTCAGTGGCAGAGTGTTCAATACAAGACATAGACACAACTATCAAGGAAAATACAAAAAGCAAAAAGCTCCAATCTCAAAACATTCAAGAAATCCAGGACACAATGAGAAGACGAAACCTAAGGATAATAGGCACAGAAGAGAGTGAAGATTCCCAACTTAAAGGGTCAGCAAACATCTTCAACAAAATTATAGAAGAAAATTTCCCTCACCTAAAGAAAGAAATGCCCACGAACATACAAGAAGCCTACAGAAAACCAAACAGATGGGACCAGAAAAGAAATTCCTCTTGTCACATAATTAAAACATCAAATGCACAGAACAAAGAAAGAATATTGAAAGCAGTAAGGGAAAAAGTCAAGTAACATATAAAGGCAGACCTATCAGAATTACACCAGACTTCTCACCAGAGACTATAAAAGCCTGGGCAGATCTCATACAGACCCTCAGAGATCAAAACTGCCAGCCCAGACTACTATACCCAGCAAAACTCGCAATTACTATAGATGGAGAAACCAAAGTTTTCCAAGACAAAACCAAATTTATACAATATCTTTCTACTAATCCAGGCCTACAGAGGATAATAGAAGGAACAGTCCAACACAAGGAGTGAAAATACACCCAAGAAAAAGCAAGAAATTAATCTTTTCACAACAAATCAAAAAGAAGAGAAGCACACAAACGTAATTCCAAAATTCAAACATATAAGAGCACTGTTCTATCAGGTGATGTGCAGCTGGCCCAGCCTAGGAGGACTGGAATTCAAAGCCTTCCTGGAGAGCAGTAGGAATGGGGAATGGTGCAGTCTTTGGAAAGACCGATGCAGCAATCATGCTGTAGGCAGGTACTCAGAGGAACAGGAAGCAGGACATGGCAGGCACTGGAGCCTGTGTCCACCATGCTTCTTCATAGGCAGCAAAGGGCTTGTGACTCAAGTGCCCCACAGCAGATGCATGGGTGAGCAGAGCTTGTCAGGCCACACACTAGGACTGCATTAGACAAACGAGCAAGATGCCATTTCCTGCTGCCCTGTGTGTGGGCCTGCCAATATGCTCACAGTGATAGAAGCCAGACACAGTAGGGCCTGTGCGATGTGACCCAGAGACATGTGAGACCCAGAACAGGGGAATTCATGTACATACAGAGTGTTCTAATGTTGTCAGGAGCTATGGGGAGGGGAGGGCGGGCTGACTCATCAATGGGTATGAAGTCCGTTCAGCAGTGACGAACATAGCTTGAAACTAGACACTGGAGAGTCACGTCATAAGTGGATAGGTAAGGTGACCACACGAGGCCCAGGCAGGAATGATGTGTGAGACCTGAGAGGAGGGTCTCTGAGCTTCAAGGATGTGAACAGGCTGGGCAGCAGAGGAAAGGCCCGGCTGCAGGGAGAACTTTTGTAAAGTATGGAGGGGGGACACCAGGCTCCACCCAGAGTCTGTGGGAGAGGGGAGCAGAGCTGCTCTGTGTCACTCCCAGGCCTGCTGAGGCGGACCTGGCCAGCTGCAGTCCCTCCTTGCCACTTCCCTGGCTTTGCCCTTTCACTGTGAGAAGAAACAGAAGTGTGTTTAGTGCCATCTCATCCACTCCTCCTTCTGGGCCAAGGAGGGAATACCTGACAGTGAGTTTAAGGTCTTTAGGGACAGGAGGGCAACCTAGTGAGGCGCTGTGTCAAACCAAAAAAGTAAGAAGAGGGCCGTGTACATGGAAGCACACACACACACTCACAAACACACAGACACACATTACACACCTGCTCAAGGGTGACTCAGTGGTAGGCGTTTTCTATGTGCAAGGCTCTGAGTTCAAATTCCAGTGCTCTCCTAAAAGGAAAACCCATCTCATGAGGATCGTGGACATAATTAGTGACAGTTTTACTGCTGTCCAGGGTCAACAATTTGACTTTTCTGTTACTGACAAACACTTCGAGGGATTTTGTTGTTTGAGGAAAGGGCTGTGCATAGAACCTTACCTCACCCCAGCTCCCTTCGTATCTACAGCTGTACAACATTGTGAGCTCCCTGAACTAAATGACAGCACACTTCAAATGTCTGCATTTGTTACCTGAGTCTATATGGTGAGGAGGAGAAAAAAAATCTTTGTTTGTTTGTTTATTTCTTTGAGACAGGGTGTCTCCCTGTAGCCCCTGCCTGCCTAGAACTTACTCTGTAGACTAGGCTGGCCTTTAACTCAAAGATTTGACTGCCCGTGCTTCTTGAGGGCTGGGATTAAAGGCATGTGCCACCACTGCCCAGCTTGGAAAAATTCTTAGAAATCGTGAGTGTGTAGATTTTATTTTAATACCTTTCATGAAGAGGAAAGTGATAGAGAGGTATGATATATATATATATATACATACACACAATATATATGTACATACATATATGGGAAAAGACAAATGTGTGTGTGTGTGTGTGTGTGTGTGTGTGTGTGTATATATATATATATATATATATATATATATATATACACACACACGTCAGGGTTATCTAGAGTCACAGAACTTATGGAACATCTCTATATATTAAAGGCAATTATTGGAATGACTTACAATCTGCAGTCCAACTAACTCAACAATGGGCAGCTGTGAATGAGAAGTCCAAGCATCTAGTAGACATTCAGTCCCATGAGGCTGGGTATTTCAGTAGGCCTTCTGGATGAACTGGAGTCCTGATGTGCTGGCAAGTAAGAGCAAGCAGGTGAAGAAGAGAGCACCTTCCTTCTTCCACTGTCCTTATGTAGGCCTCCAGCAGAAGGCATGGCCCAGATTAAAGGTGTGTACCACGACACCTGGATTTAGAATTTACTTTGTCCAGACTGGCCTTCAACTTAGAGATCTGCATGGTCCTATCTCCTGGGATTATAGGCTACCTTGCCTGGGCCTAACCTTTTCATGGGCACTATACCTCAAGATCTTGATTAAAAGCATGTGTCACCCCATGTCAAGATCCAGTGTCTTCCAACCTCAAGATCTGGATCACAGGTGTGCCCTCCATTTCTAGATGGTAGCTCATTCCAGATGTAGTCAAGTTGACAACCAGCAATAGCCATCACAGTATATATGTACATACATACATATATATATATATATATATATATATATATATATATATATATATATATACACATATATATATATGTGTGTGTGTGTGTGTGTGTGTGTGTGTTTGTATTTATCTATGTATATATGTATATAAAAACATATACATATGTACATGTGTACATGAAGCTCAAGAAGAAGGAAGACCAAAGTGTCGGTGCTTCAGTCCTTCTTAGAAAGTGGAACAAAATACTCACGGGAGCAAATACAAAGACAAAGTGTAGAGCAGAGACTGCCCCACCTGGGGATCCATCCCATACACAGTCACCAAACCCAGAAACTATTGTGGATGCCAAGAAGTGCTTGCCTGAAAGGAGCCTGATATAGCTGTCTCCTGAGAGGCTCTGCCAGAGCCTGAAAAATACAGAGGCAGATGCTCAAGCCAACCATTGGACTGAGCACAGGGTTCCCAGTGGAGGAGTTAGAGAAAGGACTGAATGAGCTGAAGGAGTTTGCAACCCCATAGGAAGAATAACAATATCAACCAACCAGACCCCCAAGAGCTCCCAGGGACTAAGTCACCAACCAAGGAGTACACATGGAAGGACCCATGGCTCCAGCCGAATATGTAGCAGAGGATGGCCTTGTCAGGCATCAATGGGAGGAGAGGCCCTTGGTCCTGTGAAGGCTTGATGTCCCAGTGTAGGGGAATTCGAGGGTGGGGAGGCAGGAGTGGGTGGGTGGGTAGGGGAACACCCTCATAGAAGCAGGGGGAGGGGAGATGGGATAGAAGATTTCCAGGGGAGAACCAGGAAAGGGGATAACATTTGAAATGTAAATAAAGAAAATATCCAATAAAAAGAAACATATACATATATACATGTATACATATGTACGTATATATACATATACACATGCATGTTACATATATATATATACATATGTATACACACATATGTGTGTGTGTATGTGTGTGTGTGTATGTGTGTGTGTGTGTGTGTGTGTATGTGTGTGTATAATCTTGGTTATAGTTTCCTTGCTGTGAAGAGACACAGCGACCAAGGCATGTCTTATAATACAAGGGTCTAGCTTACAGGTTCAGAAGTTTAGTCCATTACCATCATGGTGGGAAGTATAGTAGCATGTAGACAGACATGGCCCTGGAGGAACTGAGACTTCTACATTTTGATAGGAAGGCAGCCAGGAGGAGACTATCATCTGCACTGAGCCAAGACTGAGCATAAGAGGAGACCTAAAAGCCTAGCCAACAGTAACACACTTCCTGCAACATGTATAGATATATTGTTTTCATTTTCAACATATGATATATATAGCATATATCATATGTATATATGTATACATGAATTTTCAACATGATATACATAGCATGTATCATATGCATATATGCATATATTATATATTACATATTATATACATGTAATATGTTGAAAATTGATTAATCTGCTGAGGTTATAATGGTGTTCATGTTCTTTTAGTCTTGCACAGTTTTTATTTGAACAAGGGGCATTGGCCTTGAACTCGAGCCATTAGAGGTGCAGCAACCAAAAGGTGAAGGAAGAAATGAATGTAGGACTCTCAGAGCAAACCTACATGTTTCCCAGAGAAGTGACTGAGGCTTCTGGGACTCTGGCAGACTGTGTAGGACCGCTGGGAGGAAGAGCAGGAAGAATAGGACACCTGGCACACAGACTTCTCTCTGCACTTAGTCAGCCAGGTCACTTTTCCTCCATTTGTGGCCCCAAGCCAGCTGAGAAAGGACCAGGGATGCAGTGGCTAAGGTTTATCCTCTTCCTCAAACTACATACTCACTTTTCTGCATCCGAGTGTCCAGTCCTACTGACTTGTCATTTTCAATCATTAGGTTGATATAAAATCCACCATCAGTGTAACGCCCATCAGCCCAAGCTGCATCCTATCCCCCCAGGCTCCATTGTTTGGCTATAGCTCTGCTTGCTTCAATCAGACCCTCTGTACAAGGAGTATCCAGGTTCGATCCCTTCCCATCCCAATCTCCTACCTCCCAAGTACCCTGTAGTGTTTCCAGCAGCCTTGAATGTGCACTGCACCCCGAATACCATTGTCTAGCCCAAGACTGCCCACTTGAGGTCTGCTGTGCCAGAAACATCCATGTCAGGAACACCTTCACCGACATCTGCTATATCAGGAATATACAGTGACAAGGCCAGCTTAAGAACATAATCAACAAGACCCAGAACAATATGGCATCTCCAGAGCACAGGTATCCTACTACAGCAGGCACTGAATATCCTAACACAAACAAAGCACTAGAAAATGACCTTAAATCCAGTCTTATAGGTGGTAGAGGCCTTTAGACAGGAAACTAATAAATCCCCCCAGCAATGGAGGAGTGTTTCTCCTTCTCCACATCCTCGCCAGCATGTGCTATCACTTGAGTTTTTGATCTTAACCATCCTGATTGGTGTCAGGTAGAATCTCAAGGTCATTTTGATTTGCATTTCCCTGATGGCTAAGGACTTTGAACATTTCTTTGACTGCTTCACGGCCATTCAAGATTCTTCTGTTGTGAATTCTCTGTTTAGCTCTGAACCCCATTTTTTATTTGGATTATTTGGTATTTTTTGGTTTTGAGGTTAACTTCTTGAGTTCTTTATATATTTTAGATATTAGCCCTCTATCAGATATAGGGTTAGTGAAGATTTTTCCCAATCTGTAGGTTGCAAATTTGTTCTATTGACTATGTCCTCTACCTTACAGAAACTTTGCAGTTTCATGAGGTTCTATTTATCAATTTTTGATCTTAGAGCCTGAGCCATTAGTGTTTTGTTCAGGAAAGTTCTCCCTGTGCCTATGAGTTCTAGGATCTTTCCCACTATCTCTTCTATTAGATTCAATTAATGTGGGTGACCTTAGCCAAAATGCACAATAGTGGGGAGATGGAACTCGAAGAGCCCACCTCCAGTAGATAGACAGGGCCTCAGGTGGAGGGACGGGGTTACCAACCTAATCCACAGACAAAATTTCCAACCTAGAATTGTTCCTGTCTAAAAGAACTGCAGGGATAAAAATGAAGAGGAGACTGAAGGAAGGGCAGTCCAGTGACCAACCCAACGTGGGATTCACCTCATGGGGGGGGGCACCAAGGCCTGACACTATTACTGATGCTATGATGTGCTTACAGACAGGAGCCTAGCATGGCTGGCCTCTGAGAGACCCTACCAACAGCTAATTGAGACAGATGCAAATACTTACACCCAACGGTTGAACTGAAGTTGGGGACCCTTATGGTTGAATTAGGGGTAGGATTGAAGAAGTTGAAAGGGAGGGAGACCCTAAAGGAAGACCAGCAGTCTCAACTAACCTGGACCCCTGGGAGCTCCTAGAGCCTGAACCACCAACCAGGAAGCATACATGAGCTGGTCTGAGGCCCCTGGCACATATATAGCAGAGTACTGCCTGGTCTGGCCTCAGTGGGAGATGTACCTAATCCTCCAGAGACTTGAAACCCAAGGGAAAAGTGGTATGACTCTTGGGAGGAGCACCCTCTAGGAGGCAAGGGTGAGGAGGAATGGGATGAGGAATTATGGGAGGGGGAAATAGGAGCAGGTGGTAACCCCTGGAATGTAAATAAATAAAAAACAATAAGAAAAACCATACAAGACATTTACAGAACACGAACTGTCTTCTACCAGAAAATCCTCCCAATACATAATAGTCAAAACACTAAATATATAGAACAAAGATAGAATATTAAAAGGTGTAAGAGTAATAGGCCAAGTAACATATCAAATCAATCATGTTAGAATTATACCCAACATCTCAACAGAGATTCTAAAACCTAGAATAGCCTGAACAGATGTCCCACTGCCTTTAAAAGACCACAGATACCAACCTAGACTACTATACCTAGCAAAATTTTAATCATAGTAGATGGAGAATACAAGAAGTTCCAAAACAAAACCAAATTCAAGCAGTATCTATCTACAAATCCTAAACTACAGAAAACCATTAAAGGAAAACTCCAAGTCAAGGAGCTAAAATAATACTGCACAAGCAGAAACAAAAGAAAGGGAACACACACACACACACACACACACACACACACACACACACTAACACTAACACTACTAACATAAAAACAACAGGAATTAACAATCATTGCTCTTAATATCTCTCAGCATCAATGGACTCAATTTTCCAATAAAAAAGACACAGGCTAACAGAATGGAGGCAAAAACAGGATCCATCATTTTGCTGCATACAAGAAACACACCTCAGCAACAAAGAAAGACATTGCCTCAGAGTAAAGGGCTGGAAAAAGGTTTTCCAAGAAAACAGTCCCAAAAAGCAAGCTGTAGTAGTCATTCAAATATCTAATAAAATATACTTTCAACCAAAATTAATCAAAACAAATCATACTCATCAAAGGAAAAATTCACCAAGACTACGTCTCAGTTCTGAATATTTGTGCCCTAAATGCAAGGACATCCACATTCGTAAAAGAAACATTACTAAAACTTAACTCTCACTTCAAACACCATGCATTGATAGTGGGAGACTTCAACACTCCACTCTTACCAATGGACAGGTCATCAAGACAGAAGCTAAAAAGATAAATAATGAGACTAATAGATGTTGTGAAAAGGTCCTAACATATCTAAAGAACATTTCACCCAAACACAAAAAAATATAACTTCTTCTCAGCACCTCAGGGAACCATCTCCAAAATTGACCATATAGTCTGTCTCAAAGCAAGCCTTAACAAATACAAGAAAATAGATATAGCCCCTTGTATCTAATCAGAGCACCATGCTTTAAATCTGGATTTCAACAACAGAAACAAGAGAAAGCCTACAAACTCATGGAAACTGAACGACTCTCAATGCAATAACTACTTGGTCAAGGAAGAAATAAAAAGCGATAAATTAAAGACTTTCTAGACTCCATTGAAAATAAGTGCACTGAAATCCAACACCCAAACATGATAAAAATCTTGGATCAATCAGAGGTACAAGCTGCATACCTAAACATAATAAAAGTAATCAATATACAACAAACCAATAGAGAACATAAAATTAAAGGAAGAGAAACTTAAAGCAACTCCACTAACATCAAGTCTAACCACTCTCTCTGTAACTATTCAAAATAGTTCTTGAAGTTATAGCTACAACAATAAGACAACTAAAGGAGTTCAAGGAATACAAATTGGAAAGGAAGAAGTCAAAGTATAGCTATTTGTAGATGATATGACAGTATACATAAGTGTGCCCCAAAATTCTACCAGAAAATTCTTACAGTTGATGACCATCTTTAACAAAGTGACTGGATATAAAATTAACTAAAATAACTATCCTGAGTTTTTACATTTTAGTTTTTTAATTAGATTATTTGGTTTTTTGGAGTCTAACCTTTTGAATTCTTTATATATTTTGGATATTAGGCCTCAACCTGATGTAAGGTTAGTGAAGATCTTTTCCCAGTCTATAGGTTGCCAATTTGTCCTATTGACAGTGTCTTTTGCCTTACAGAAGAAGCTTTTCAATTTCATGAGGTCCCATTTGTCAATTGTTGATCTTAGAGCCTGAGCCCTTGGTGTTCTCTTCAGGAAAATTTCCCCTATGCAATACAATCTAAGATATTTCCCACTTACTCATCTATTAGATTCAGTGTGTAAGGTTTTATGTTGAGGTCCTTGATCCGCTTGGGCTTGAGCTTTGTGCAAGGTGATAAATATAGATCCATTTGCATTCTTCTACATGCAGACCACAGTTAGACTGACACCATTGATTGAAGATGCCTTCTTTATTCCACTGTATGTTTTTGGCTTCTTTGTGAAAATCTAGTGTTCATAGGTGTGTGGGTTTATTTCTGGGTCTTCAGTTCTATTCCATTGCTTGACCTGTCTGTCTCTGAACCGAAACCATGAAGTTTTAATCACTATTGCTCAGTAGTATAGCTTGAGGTCTGGGATGGTGATTCCCCCAGAAGTTCTTATTTTTGTTGAGAATTGTTTTCTCTATCTTGGGTTTTTTGTTTTTCCATATGAAGTTGAGAATTGCTCTTTCCATGTTTGTGAAGACTTGAATTGGAATTTTGATGGGGATTGCATTGGATCTGTAGATTGCTTTTTGTAAGATGGCCATTTTCATTGTGTTAATCCTACTGATCCATGAACTTGGGAGATCTTTCCAACTTCTGAGGTCTTCTTCTGTTTCTTTCTTCAAGGACTTGAATTTCTTGTCATTCAGATATTTCACTTGCTTGGTTAGAGTTTATACCAAGCTATATTTTATTATTTGTGGCTATTGTGAAGGGTGTTGTCTCCTTTATTTCTTTCTCAACCCTTTTATTATTTGTATAAAGGAAGGATCCATATTTGTTTGAGTTAATTTTATATCCAGCCACTTTGCTGAAGTTGTTTATCAGCTATAGGCATTCTCTAGTAGAATTTTGGGGGTTGCTTATGTAAACTATTATATTTTCTGCAAATAGGGATATCTTGACATCCTTTCCAATTGATATCTCCTTGATCTCCTTTTGTTGTCTAATTACTCTATGTAGAACTTCAAGTACTGTATTGAATAGATAGGGCCAGAGTGGGCACCCTGGTATTGTCCCTAATTTTAGTGGGATTGCTTCTAGTTTCTCTCCATTTACTTTGATGTTGGCTGTTGGTTTGCTGTATATTGCTTTTATTTTGTTTAGATTCCATGAATTCCTGATCTCCCCAAGACTTTTAACATGAAGGAGTGTTGTATTTTGTCAAAGGCTTATTCAGTACTTAATGAGATGATCATATGTTGATTTTTTTTAGTTTGTTTATATACTGGATTAAGTTGTTGGATTTTCACATATTGAACCATCCCTACATACCTGGGACAATGATATTTTTGATGTGTTCTTGGATTCAGTTTCCGAAAATTTTATTGAGCAATTTTGCATCAATGTTTATAAGCAAAATTGCTCTGAAGTTCTCTTTCTTTGTAGGGTCTTTGTGTGGATTAGATATCAGAGTAATTGTGGCTTCATAGAATGACTCATGTAGTGTTCCTTCTGTTTCTATTTTGGGGAATAGTTTGAGGAGTATTGGTATTAGCTTTTCTTTCAAGTTCTGATAGAATTCTGCACTAAAAGCATCTGGCCCTGATTTGTTTGTTTATTTGCTTTGTTTCTTTGGTAGGTTTTTGATGACTGCTTCTATTGCCTTAGGGGTTATGGTACTGCTTAGATAGTTTATCTGATCTTGATTTAACTTTAGTATGTGGTATATGTCTTGAAAATCATCAATTTCATCTAGATTTTGCAGTTTTGTCAAGTATGGGCTTTTGCAGTAAGATCTGATGATTCTTTGAATTTTTTCAGTTTCTGTTGTTATGCCTCCCTTTTCATTTCTGATTTTTAAAATTTGCATACTGACTCTGTGCCCTTTAATTAGTTTGGCTAAGGGTATATCTATCTTGTTGATTTTCTTGAAGAACCAGCTCTTGTTTTTGTTGATTCTTTGCATTGTTCTCTTTGTTTCTAATTGCTTGATTTCAGCCTGAAGTGTGGCTATTTCCTGCCATCTACTTTTTTCAGTGTGTTTGCTTCTTTTTGTTCTAGAGCTTTCAGGTGTGCTATTAAGTTGCTAGTATAGGATCTCTCCAATTTCTTTAAGAAAAGAAAGCCCTTAGTGTTATGAGTTTTCCTCTTAACACTGCTTTCATTGTGTCTCATAAGTTTGGGCATACTCTGCCTTCATTTTTATCGAATTTTAGAAAATCTTTAATTTCACTTTTATCTCTTCCTTAACCAATTTATCATTGAGTAGAGTTCCATGAGTATGTTGGGCTTTCTGTTGTTTTGTTTTTATTGAAGTCCAGCCTTAGTATGCACGGGATTGTTCCAATCTTCTTGTATCTGTTGAGCTTGTTTTGTGTCTGATTATATAGTCAGTTTTGGAGAAGGTTCCATGAGCTGCTGAGAAGAAGGTATATTCTTTTGTTTTGAGATGAAATCTTCTGTATATATCTGTTTAAATCAATTTGGTTCATAACTTCTGTTAGTTTCAGTGTGTTTAGTTTATTTAAATGACCTATCCATTGGTAAGAGTGGGGTGTTGAAGTCTCCCACTATTATTGTATGAGGTTCAATATGTGTTTTGAGGTTTAGTAAAATTTCTTTTATGAATGTGGGTGCCCTTGAATTTGAGGCTTAGAAAATGTTTTTCCATCCCTTTACTCTGAGGTAGTGTTTGTGTTTGTTGCTGAGGTATGTTTTTTGTATGCAGCACAATGTTTCCTACTTATGTATCCAGTCTGATAACCTCTGATTTTTTATTGGAAAATTGAGTCCACTGATGATGAGAGATATTAAAGAACAATGATTGATACTTCCTGTTATTTTTGTTAGAGGTGGTATTGTGTGTGTGTGTGTGATTCTCTTCTTTTGTGTTTGTTGTGAGAAGATTAACATCTTGCTTTTTCTTGGGTATACTTACCCATCTTGTGTTGGAGTTTTCCTTCTAGTATCCTCTGTAGGTCTGAATTAATAGAAATATATTGTTTAAATTTGACTTTGTCATGGAATATCTTGGTTTCTCCAAGTTGATTGAGAGTTTTGTTGGGTATAATAATCTGGGCTGGCATCTGTGGTCTCTTAGGGTCTGCATGACATCTGTCCAGGATCTTCTGGATTTCAGTGTCTCTACTGAGAATTATGTTATAATTCTGATAGGTGTGCCTTTATATATTACTTGCCCTTCCCCCTTACAACTGTAAATAGTCTTTCTTTTTTTCTACAATTAGTGTTTTGACTATTATATGGTCCAAGGATTTTCTCTTCTGGTCTAATCTATTTGGTGTTCTGTAAGCTTCTTGTATGTTTATAGCCATCTCTTTCTTTAGGTTAGGGAAGTTTTCTTCTATGGTTTTGTTGAAGATGTTTTCTGGCCATTTAAACTGGGAATCTTCACCCTCTTCTATTCCTATTATTCTTAGGTTTGGTCTTTTCATTGTATCCCAAATTTCCTGGACATTTTTGGGTTAGGAACTTTTTATACTTTGTATTTTCTTTGACTTATTTTTCAGTATCTTCTATGCCTGAGGTTCTCCCTTCCATCTTTTATATTCTGTTGATTTGCTTATATCTGTAGCTTCTGATCTCTTTCCTAGATTTTCCATCTCCAGGGTTGTCTCCATTTTTGTTTCCTTTATTGCTTCTACATCCATCTTTAGGTCTTGGAGCATTTTGTTCAATTTCTTCACCTGTTTGATTTTATTTACTGTATTTCTTTAGTGTATTTATTTGTTTTTTGTTTTTGTTTTTGTTTTTTTGTTTTTAGTGGTTTCTATTTGTTTGCCTGTGTTTTCTTGTATCTCTTTAAGGGAGTTATTTATATCCTCCTTGTAGACCTCTTTCATCTACATGAGATGGAATTTTAGGTCAGAATCTTGTTCCTCTGGTGTGTTAGGGTATCCAGGGCTTGCTGTGGTAGGAGAATTGAGTTCAAATGATGCCAGATTACGTTGGCTTCTGTTGCTTATTTTCTTGTGCTTGCCTTTTGCCATCTTGTTGTCTCTGGTGGTAACTGGCCTGGGTGTCTAGGATCATAGCAGGCCTCCTTGGAGACAGGTAAAGCTAGCTCTGTTTCCTAGGTTATAGCAGGTTTTCTAGGAGGTATGCATTGCTGTCTCTGTTTAGGGAAGGCTTCCTGTGTCCCTGGTTAGACCAGGCCTCCTGTGTCCCTGATTAGAGCACTCTGCCTGTGTCTCTGGTTAGGGTAGACCTCCTGGGAGACAGGCAGGCTGTAGGGTTCAGAAGGCAAGCACAATGGTGTTTCATGGGTGCAGTTGGAGGTACAGACTAGAAGGGGGATGGGGCTCAGGCAAAACCAGGTAGATCCCACTTCTGCTGGGTTCTTCAGGGGTCCCAGATGATGTGGGTACTGGGGTGGGGTCTCACCTATGTCCCTGGTTAGGGCAGACCTCCTCAGAGTCGGGCAGGCTTTGGAGTCCAGGGGCAGGCATGTTGCTCTGCCATGGGTGCAGGTGGAGGTGCAGAGTGGAAGAATTTTTACAAATTTCAAGAGACAAATGCATTTTCTTATCTTGACCCAACAATCGTGAGATGCAACTGATTTTGTGTCTCTGTATACAAAACTGTGGAGGTTTGAATGAGGATATGCTTACATATTAGATTGCTTAGTCACCAGAGAGTGGAACACATTGAACGGTTTAGAGAGACAAGGATTTGTGGTTTTGTTGGAGAAAGTATGTCAATATGGGTAGCCTTGGTGGTGTTAAAGCCTACACCAGATATAGGCTCAATCTCTGTCTCTGTGTCCCTGTCTCTGTGTCTGTCTATCTATCTATCTATCTATCTATCTATCTATCTATCTATCTATCTATCTATCTCCATTCAGATCAGGCTGAGGCTCTCAGCTACTTTCCAGCACCATGCCTGCCTGCTACCATGCTTTCTGGCATGGTGATAATAGACTAAGCCTCTGAAATTGCAAGCAGGCACTCAATTAAATGCTTTCTTTCATAAGACTTGCCTTGGTCATGGTGTCTTTTCATAGCATCTGAACAGTGACTAAGGAAAAGAAAATCTTTGACACTTTGTGGAAAAATAAGGAAAATGTTGTTGATGATAGGTTAATCCCAGCTTCTCTGGGTGAACTGACAAATGAAAAGAGTGAGCTCCCTAAGAACAATAACCAATGCACAGCACCTCAGAATAAGGTGAGGGACAATGCACTCAGTGATAAATCAACTGGGTCCAGATGTGAACCACATCTTCTCTCCAGAAGCCACAGAGCCCTCATTGCACAAAATCAAACTGAAGCCTTTACTATCAGGTTGGCTGAACTACAGTGAAAATTCGAGTTCCAACCTGAGAGGGAGTCAGCAGTGAAAGTAAGGGCATCAATTGGTAAAGAATGGGATCCTGTAACTTGGGATGGAGATTGCAGAGGATCCTGAAACTGACACTTTGAACTCTCAGCTTCTCAAGGTCCTGACTCATCTGAGTTAGTCTCTCCACCCCCATCCCTACCTCCTAAAATATTGCCTTTTTCACTTTTGACTGAGGAAATTAATCCTTCACTATCCAGTACCAGAAGTGACTTTTCCCTAAAGGAGACACCAAACAAGACAATACTGATGTCCCTCAGTACCCTCTCATACTCTCCTCTAGACCTATAACCAGACTTAAGGTTAAGTAGGCTCCTAGAAAGGAGATAGGAAGTGTAGTCTATGGGGAGGGGCACTATCGCTGTGGGGTATCTATCAGAGAAGACTACTTGGACACTGGATTAAGCCAGTAGAAAGTCTTTATAGCTGGAAAGAGACTACGTGGGTGTTCAGGATGACACTGTATGCCTTAGCCTTTCTCAGAATAAACTTTTGAGCAGAAAAACTATATCCTGGATTGACATACTTCATTAAAATATATTTAGCCACAATCAGACTGACAAAACTGAGAACTAAGGCTAGTATATTTATAGACATTTCTCAAGCTGTGTATTTGATGGATTAGGTCTTTGTTTTCATTTTGGCTGGTGATGCTGTCTGCATGTGGAATTTCATGGACTGGGTGGTACTACCATCATGGTGTAAGTTGTGCTAGGATTTGCGTGTGGCCTCCTAAGTTGTTGGGTCCTAGTAAAGAATACTACTGCAGAGCTCAATGAGTTTGCTAGTTGTCGTAGTTAAGGTTTATATTGCTGTGATGAAACACTATGACCAAAAAGTAAGTTGGAGAGGAAGAAGTTTATTTGTCTTACACTTCCCTATCACGTTTCATCACAGAAGGAAGTCAAGGCAGGAACCTGGAGGCAAGAGCTGATGCAGAAGCTATGGAGGAGTGTTGCTTGCTTCCTTACTCCATATGACCTGCTCAGCCTGATTTCTTATAAAATGTAGGACCACTAGCCTGGGTGGGGCTCACACACAATGGACTGGGCCCTCCACCATCAATTAGCAAAGAAGAAAAAGTTCCCCATGCTTGCCTATAGGCTGATCTCATTGAAGCATTTTCTTAATAGAGATTCCTTCTTTCTGATGACTCTAGCTTGTGTCAAGTTGACATAATCTAGCCAAGGAATCAATTCAGTGAAGCAGAAGGCTGGTGAATATGTGTGGGAACAGATTTTAAGACTGTGGAGTAATGGTGGAAGGGTCATAAAACTGGATCAGGCTGAGGTTATTGATATTAGCTCAGTTAGTGGACATTCTAGTTTATTTTACAAATTCATGTAGTTTCTAAATGGGTGTCATTCAAAAATATGGTTTACTGAAGCATTTGTCCAAGAAATTTGTCCAACTACTGAAAGGGAGATGGAGATGCCCGATACTTCTTGGCTTAGTGCTGATGAAGGGATTTTAAGACTCAAGAAACTGCAATGCTAGAGTGGGTATGCTGTGTAAAACACTTTTGTTCACAGTGGGAAGGCCCAGAAGAGATGCTCTTCACTAATCTTGGAACAGAAAAAATGGTGAGAGAGGCACCAGCCTATTTGAAGGGATTCGTGGTCACCCTTTTCTTGTGACAGACCTGGGGTTTGGAGACACTGCTGCTCAGTTGGATGAATTCAATGCAATGAGTTTTATTGGACCCTGGTGCAGCAGGGGCCAAGAGGATGAACTGAATCAGCAAAGGCAAGGTGATCTTAGCGTAATGGGCAGCACAGACAAAGCAATGTCCTAAATGATCTAACCGTAAAGGGCAGCACAGGCAAAGTCATTTTTATGATGGCATGACTTATATTGGCCATTGGTACTGCCTAATTAATCTTGTGGTTCCAACCTTGAGATATATAAAAAGCATTTTTATTTGATCTATGTAAATAGAAGAATTATCAAATGAAAGGCTCCATTGAATTGTGGCAAAAAAAAATTAGTCTAGGTCCATGAACCAATTTCCAGACTTGAGCCAGTTTGCAGGTGCAGATCTAGAGCCCCTGACTAAAAGGACAACCCCGTTCTCCTGAGGAAGGACTTTGAGAGAACATCTAGGAGCTTTAATGTTCACCTTTCCCAGGCCTTCACTAAGGGGACCTTCAGACTTTACAAGGGCAAATGCACACTTGGGACAAAAAGCAGTTACTTTCCTGGGTTCTAAGTTGACAGTGATTCCAAGAGAACCCAAGAAACCCTGTGGTCCTCTAGTAACAGCAGTGGCTTAGTGAGGTCATGCGATTAGTAGAGCTTTGGCTAAAACCCAACTCACAGTAGATCCCTGAACTCATCCCCTAGTTGTTTTTCCTGGTCACAGAAAGTAGTTGGGACAGACATACATTGTTGTCAGAATTTTCACATTGGTCCCCTGACCTGTGGAGTGAGGGCCATTAGGATTGGAAAGGCTAAGCAAAGCCTTTAGATTTGCCTCTGCCAGGGAAAAGAGTGAATCAAACGCAGCATCTCAGGGTTAATGTTAGTGGGCCTATTTGGGCTCTGGAGACAGCACATTCCTCACATGAATGGGCTATTCTGCCCATATACCAAGTGACTTGGAGAAGTGCTAACTTCGTATAAGGCTGGGGCAGGAGAAGGTTCTTCAGCAGGTCCAGGCTGCTGGGAAGGCTGCTCCCGAATGGACGGGAGTTCTGAGTGCTTGTGAGAAAGCTCCAAGAAAACAAGAGTCTTCCAACCTCAGGTTTTTCGAAACACACAAAATGCTTGTTTGCCCCTCCCAGATGGTGTGGACAGGAGGGACTTTCCTTCTGATTATTCATTACAGCTGACTGTTGACATTTGTTATATGCCTCTATGGAAAACCATGGGTTCTTTGTGTTTTGTTTTGTTTTGTTTTAAACCACTTGTGGCTTGTCCTGGTGGTTGTACACTTACTGAGGTGATTCTACCTAACAATCTGAGTATAAATTGGCTGATATTCTGAATAAAGTTAGCTATTGCATGACACTTTATTTTGCCTCATTTTTAGACTCCCTCCTCCCAGGTTGCACAACCAACTAGAGCGGTGACAGGCTCCTGTGCTACCATATGAGCTGAGCTGCCCATCATGAGCTGGCTGTTGCTTGACCCACCAAGTTATAAGTTAGGACATGCATAAGTTAGGAAATGATATTTACATGATCGGACACAAGCAGGTCCTAAAGGCACTACAAAGTTGTGTGAAGAAGTTTCCCAAACGCCTATTGTTTTTACTCCATTGACAGTGCTGTCTGCTGCCAACCATGCACCTAGAGCCTCAGAATGCATACTATATCTTCCACTGACTGAGGCAGAGAATATTAGGGCCTGCCTTACTGATGGTACTGCAAGTTATGTAGGTAGCAGCCAGCCATGGACTGGTGGAGCATTCCAAAACTTTCAGGGACAACCCTGAAGACAGCAGCAAAGGGACATCTTCTAGGTTGGTAGAAATTCAGGCAGTACTCATGGTCATGCATTTTTCTTGAGAGGAGAAATGGCCAGATGTGCAATTCTTCACTGATTCGTGGATATTGCCAATAGATTGTCGAGGGCTTGCAAAGAACCTATTTAGAAAATTAATGAGAAAGACATCTGGCAAAGAAGTATGAGGAGAGATCTCTCCAGATGGGAGAAAGATGTCAAGATATTTATGTCCCATGTAAATGCTCATCCAATGTGACTTCAGCTAAGGAGGAGTTCACTAACCAGGTAGATAGAATGACCCATTCTGGGGACAGTCAGCTTCTTTCCCCAGCCATCTCTATCATTGCCATTAGGCCAATGAACAAATGGTCATGGTAACGATGACTGAGGTTACCTAGGGGCTTGACAACATGGACTTCTATGCATTAAGGCTGACCAAGACACTTGGAGGAACATCCCAAAGCCATAATGTCTAGCTGTGTGGTCATGGGGAAATAGCTAAGTTTCCCTGTGTCTCAGTTTCCTCTTCCATGAAAGGGACTGATAACATCATATAGGCCACAGGACCATCACAGGAGTCACAGAGTGTGACTGACTGTCTCTATTTCCCTGTTGCCACTAGAGGCCACTCCTGCCAACAGGATCTGAGCGAACACTGCCTGGACACTTTCTATGCAGGTATACACAAGTTGAACCTTTGCTCCTTTCATTTTGGGTGAGGAAGTTGGAGGTATCCATCTGTCCTGTGAGGTTGGTCAGCTGGGAACTGAGAGAAAGGCTAGTACTCTGCCCTGAGTAGGAGTGCTATGGAGAGAGGAACTGGTCTGACCAACAGGTCCCATGCAGCTGTAAGAGTTTGGGTGCCAACAGTGTGCCAGTAGGCAGGGTCTGAGATCCGACAAAAGGCAACGGGTGACAGAGCCTAGAACCTGGAGAAGGGATAGAAAGAGGCAGGAACTGGGCACCATGTAATCATAGGCACTGGAAATAGACTCAGGACAGCATTGGAGCCAGCAGACCCCGAACTATGGACTTTGAAGCTGGGATTCAAACTAAACCTTTGCCTTGCTCAGTGGGTTATTCCAGATTATTCAATTTGATTCCATTGATCAGTATGTCTGTTTTCATGCCAATACCATTGGGTTTTATTACTATCACGCCATCATATAGCCTGGATCAGGTGATGGTACTACCAGAAGTTCTCTCATTGTACAAGATATTTTATAGCTATTCTGGGTGGTTTTTTGTTCCCATATGAAGTTGAGAATTGCTCTTTCAAGGCCTGTAAAGAATAGTGTTGGAATTTTGATGGGAATTGCATTAAATCTGTAGATTGCTTTTGGTAAGATGGCCATTTTCATTGGTTCATCCTACCAATCCATGAGCATGGGAGATCTTGCCATATTCTGAGATCTTCCTCAATTTCTTCCTTCAGAGACTTGATGTTCTTGTCCTGCAGGGAATTTCTTAGCTTGGCTGGAGTAAAAGCAAGATATTTTTATATTATTTGTGGCTATTGTGAAGGAAGTTGTTTCTCTACTTTCTTTCATAGCCAATTTAACATTTGTATAAAGAAGACCTATTGTTTTGTTTTTGTTTTTAGTTAGTTTTCAGTGTTCATTTTGAAATGACTTAGACAATCGAGGACAAATGTTAGTTGCAGCCCTTCCTAGAGTTAAGTAGGGCAGAGGCGTTGCAGTCTCCTTTTGCTTCCGACTTCTCCCCCTTTCCACATTCATTTTCAACGATCTGATAAACAGAAGACATGCCCAGGAGATCCAGTGGGCTTGTGTAGAACAGAGGTAGGAATTTTCCCATCAGGAAGTAGTTCTGATAGAGACTGCAAATCCATGTTACCAGAAATCATCCTGTCTGCCCAATTCTAATCTGAACTCAGATCCCAGCTTGTTCATGCCAGCATTTCCTAAGAGGAGGAGGAGGAGCCCTTGGTGGGGATAAATAGGTATGACTGTTCGCTGGGGAGAACAACGTGCCAGTCAAGTGGCAACCCTGAACATCAGGAGTCAGCTATCCCAGAGGCTGGCAGCTGGCTGATACCGGCTCTTCAGGTAATGTCCCGGATTCCTTGCCACCAGGGACAGAAGGAACCTTCCCAGGCTGTGTGGTACTGGCTATGGCCTGCAACCTAGGTTTGTGGGGGTGGGGCAATGGCCTCCACTGAGATACTGGGTTAGAATCAGGGAACATTTCTGGGGTTCATAAAATCTTCTCTCTGGTCAGTTTCTCTAGCCTACAGAAGATACAGATGCCGTGGTCTGTGTTCATAGACAGCAAACAGAGCCTGCTCCTCTGACTCCACAAGGGGGGAATTTTGAGAACCTGCCTAGCTTGCATGCTGCTGTCACAGCTAGGGTGAGACAGCACTGTTGCAGAGTCACTCTGGGGGAGGTGACAGCTCTGTTTTGCTCACATCACGAAGATGTCTTTGGGGTTGGGACCCCACTTCCCTCTTAGATCCCAGATCCCCTGGCCAAGCAGAGGGGCTTCACCCTCAACTAGGGAAGCAAAGAAGGCTCAGTCCCTGAGCCACATCTCCTGCTGTACGAACTAAGCAGCCTCTTTTCTCTGGAAATAATTTTGGCACAAAATATTGTTTTCCAAAGAAATGGTTGCATCAGTCTGAAAGTAGAGCACAAGGTAAAGGCAGCCAAGGTGTTGAGGTCCCTGGCTCATCTGCAGGCATGTCACAGCCATGGGGACAAGTGACTTAGAGCCAACACACCCTCCTCTGCTCCCTCCAGCTCCCTGAATGCTCTTCGAGTCTTCTCTCCCTGCTTCTTTCCTTTCGTTCCCTCCTACTTTCTCCCCCCTCCCTCCTCCTATTCCCCTGCCTCTCTTTTCCCATTTCTCTCTCCTTCTTCCTTTCTCCAAATTTCTCTCCCTTCTCCCCTCTCCTCTCTCCCCTCTCCCCTCTCTTCTCTCTCCTCTCCCCTCTCCTCTC
>CM052705.1:104872301-105021544 GCA_028551405.1 Uromys caudimaculatus | reverse complement strand
TTTCAACTACAGTCCACTAGGATGGCCACGGCCTCCCACTCTGAGTGTATAAAGAAGAGATGGACCCCTAAACATTCCCTACAACCACTCCCAATGTCCACAATAAGTCAGCTACTTGCCAGTAATGTAGCCTAGACCCCTCCCCAAGCTGCACAGAGAAGTCAGCCCATTTGTTTGCTACCACAAAGCCAACATAAAATCTGGTCCAGATGTCAGAGACTGATACCACTCAGTCTTCTTCCCACCAGGAGGCCTTCCAAGCCTGAGGTACAAAGTACCATGTGGTTCCCTGGCAGGGCTGAGAGAACTTCCCCTGTGTGTCCTTCTACTGCTGGTTCTCATGGGACCAGGACTTCCACACTTCACTAGAAATCTCTCCTGCTTCCTCTCAACTAATCCTCCCCGCAACTAACTTCAAACACCAAATGAACCCAGAGGTCTTGAGATTTCTCAAACTTGTCATCAAAGGATTAAGATGAGAACTGTGATAAAAACTGCTCCCAGGTTCCTGAGTTCTGCCTAGGAAGGTGGCTCAAGTGCAAAGTGAAGACAGGGTTCACACCCATCCCTTGCTCCTATTCTGGCTTGCTCTGTGACCCTAACATGTCCCTTCAGATCTCTGGATCTTGGTTCTCTACTATGAAAAGTGGCTACTGCAACAGCACTTCCTCCATGGTAGTAGGGAGCTCATGATGTAGTACTACCATCTGAGTGTCCAGAGCACCTCCTTTGGGCAGTCACAGAGGCAGGAAGGGCAGCGGAGCAGGGCACAATGCCTGCCAGGTAGGAGAACTAGGAGTTGGTCAGAGCACCAGCTGGTTCTCCAGACTCAGATGATGTTTTCTTTTCAGCCCTGAGAACAGAGAAGATGGCTTTCATTGTAGCTCTGGGGCTCTTGATGGCTGGGATCTGCCCTGCTGTCCTCTGCTTCCCAGATGGCGCATTGGGAAGGGACACTCTATTCCATGAAGACCAAGACAATGGGACCCAAGTGGACAGTCTCACACTGGCCTCCAGCAACACTGACTTTGCCTTCAGCCTCTACAAGGAGCTGGCTTTGAAGAATCCAGATAAAAATATTGTCTTCTCCCCACTTAGCATCTCAGCTGCCATGGCCATTGTGTCCCTGGGAGCAAATGGCAATACCCTGGAAGAGATTCTAGAAGGTCTCAAGCTTAATCTCATAGAGACCCCTGAGTCAGACATCCACCAGGGCTTTAGTCACTTCCTACACATGCTCAGTCAACCAGGGGACCAGGTACAGATCAGCACAGGCAATGCTCTGTTTGTTGAAAAGCACCTGCAGATCCTGACAGAGTTCCAGGAGAAGGCAAGGGCTCTGTACCAGGCTGAGGCCTTCACAGCTGACTTCCAGCAGCCTCATGAGGCAAGAAATCTCATCAATGACTATGTGAGGAATGAGACCCAGGGTAAGATCCAGGAACTGATCTCAGACTTGGATGAGACGACAATCATGGTACTGGTGAATTACATCTTCTTCAAAGGTGAGAGTGGTCACTGCTTGGGGAGTGGGGGGGGAGAGGATCTTGACTGGGTACAGGTGCTATAAGATGATCACCAGAAAGGAGGGGCTCAAAGCCTTGGAGAAGTGGGTGCCTAACTTCTTGTTATTCACCAGTCTCCTCTTCTGAGGTGTTTCTGGACAATGGTTGGGTTTCCTGTTACATGCTCAAGAGAAGCCCAGAGCTTTCAGTCTATAAGAGCTGTGTATTGGCTAAGAATTAACATTACTCACAAGCAGAATGTCGTACCTCACATGTCCAGGCCTACCTGTTGGTCAGAAGCCATGTTTACTCCCTACAGAGACAAGTTACCTCAGGTTTCCCACTGCAGGGAATTCTAATATTTTTCTATAACAGATTTCCATACCTGCTGGAGAGCCTCTGTCTCTAGGCGTATCCAGATGGGCTGGAGACTTCTTGATCAAAAGGAGCCTGGAGACAGTAATGAGAACAGGGAACGTAGCATACACACAGCTAGTGAGAGCCCTGTGGCAGTTACTGTGCAGTACTTCTCCTCTGAGCCTTTTGTGTAATGAACTGGTCCTGGGCATGGAGAAGCAGGGACTGGATAGAAGCCATTAGAGATGAGGAAGTGTCAACCAGGCAGTGTTCTGTGTTTAGTGTCTGACTTCTTTGTGGAATTTTGCTTTTGTAAAATAACTAGACATTTAGCATGAAAACTCAGAATTCCCAAGACACATTCCAGGTCCAAGGAGTCTTATGAGATTTGGGTGCAAGATAGTTGGAGACTCAGCTTGAGTTATAGGTATTGGTACTGGAGGGAAATCCAGAGATCCCACACACACCCCATCCTCCCTGATGGACACAGAGAGCATGGTGATAGCCCTGCAATTGGTGCCTGACAGAAGTCATGACATAACAGAACTGCGATGGATATAGGGCTGATGAAATAGAGCCCAGGGCAGAGGTAGGGCAGATCTGGGCTATAGACAGAAAATCAAGATGACTGTGGAGAAAAGTATAAGAGCACAGGAGGACAGAGGACAGGAGGGCAGGATGTCCCCAGAGCTGCTGTGGGCTAGGGATGGTGGGCAGAGTGACAGCCTGAAGGGTTAGACTGCAGGACATGGCTCTCTCACCTCTCCCCAGGACACAAGTTCAAGTGCTGCCTGGTGTCAGGTGGGCTGTATGTTTAGGCTGGGAGATGACAAGAACAAGGAATTGTTTCACTATCAAGTCCCACAGTGTGCGTTGGTGGTTCGTAGTGGGGACAGAAACTAGAAATCTGGAATAAACTTGAGTTGATCTCTCTGATTGCCAGAGTGGCCATAACCCATGTATGAGATAAGGACTCATTATCCTTGTCTTAGCCCATGATCTACAGGTTATCCACTGTTGGTGATGTTGGAGAACTCAGTCTCTGCTGTTCTCTTTCCCTACAACCTGTCCCATGAGCCATTGCCTTCTGGACATGGTTCCCCTGAGGAAGACAGGACCCTTAACTCTCCCATCCCCAGTCTCACCACCTTTACTTTGGTCTCTCTTACACTCTTCACCCCAGATCCCTGACTGTGTCAGGACCTCAAGTAGCCAAGCTGAGGTTTTGAAGTTCCCCTGTCCAAATCACACCTGGAGACAATGCTCATAGCTAGCAGCTTGATCAACTACTGAGCTTGATCCAGTTCAGGGTATGCTAATCACTAAGTGACATGCTGAGTGATTGAAGATGGGTGGATTGCTGTCACAACTCCAATGTTGAGCATAAATGGGGAGGAGGTGGAGTGTTTGTCCTGCTGTTACAAAATGATCATTTGCCTCATCTTTAGGCAGATGGAAGACACCCATTAATCCCCGTGACACATTTGAGTCTGAGTTCTACTTGGATGAGAAGACGCAGGTGAAGGTGCCCATGATGAAAATGAAGGGCCTCACCACACCCTACTTCCGGGATGAGGAGCTGTCCTGCACTGTGGTAGAACTGAAGTACACAGGAAATGCCAGCGCCCTGTTCATCCTCCCCGACCAGGGCAGCATGCAGCAAGTGGAAGCCAGCTTACAACCAGAGACCCTGAGGAAGTGGAAGGATTCTCTGAGACCCAGGTGCATGTTCTGAGGACCCAGAACTGGCCTGGATCCCTGTCCTGCTGTTGCCGGAGGGCCAATGCCCCTGTATCTCAGAGTGACACTAGAACCCAGTGTAATGGTGGAGAGTCCCCAAGAGACAGGTAGACTTGAGTTGAATTTCCCTCTGATGATGAAATATTTTGGGCCCTGAGTTGCTGTCAATGTTGTTCACAAGATGAGATCAGCTAGAACAAGGAGCTGAGGTTCCCTCCCTCTAGCAGGCTGTAAGTTACACGGAATCTAGAACGAGTTGGAATTCGGAGGGAATTGTGATTGACAGGAGATGAGCTCTGAGAATCAGCTGTGCCCTGTGGAGCCATCTCATCCTCTCAACACACATCATTCACCATACATGGAATAAGACTTGAAGACCTACTATGTGCCATCTGATGTAGACTCTGAAAGAATATCAGAGACTGAAGCACAAACATACCCTTAGGGCTCCTCTTGTACTTCAGGAAGAAAGAATGCAGGAATGAAAGTTAGATTAATCATCATTTAGTAGGTTAAAATGTGAGAAAGGGTGAAGTTAAGAAGAGGAGTGTCCAAGGATGAGGAGAGCTGAAGTCTGATGCAGTGTGCAATTTTAAATAGAAGGGTCCTTAGAAGATGGTTTAGGGTTGTCATGCCAGGGAAGGATTGCATTTGTGGATCTAGGAGGAGAGCATTTTCAGTCAAGGAATATGTAGGACAAAGTCAGGTTGCCTGTCTACTGTACACACTCTCAGTCAATGATGGATAGTCAGTGCATTAGAAAGAACAAAGTCAAGTCATCTAGGCATGGGTGGAAAGAGGAATTCTTTCCAGTGAGAGGGCTGTCTGTGGAAAGGAGCCCCAACAACACAGTGGATTGAGGGATCCACAGAGTCCAGGGACTCTTACATTGATATTTTTTTTCCTCAGGAATATAAATGAGCTGCACCTGCCCAAGTTCTCAGTCTCTGCTGTTTACAGCCTGGAGGACACCCTTCCAGAGCTGGGCATTAGTGAAGCCTTCTCCACACAAGCTGATCTGAGTAGGATCACAGGGGCCCAGGACCTGAGTGTCTCTCAGGTAAGACAAGAAACACAGGGTGCTGTGCCTTGGGTCCTGGAAGTGGACGGTGAAGGTCATGTGGGCTTGTGGGGATGGTACATGTGTGAGAACATCTACATTTCTGAGGTTCCTTAACAAATGTCCATCCTGTACCCCCTGTACATAAGCTCACCTAGGAGTTCATTGTGGGGAAGGGCCTAGAGTCATTTGATAGAACCATGGATACCAACCTGTGCTGCACTGCAGGGAACCCACAATACACTGCAGGGCCACCCACAATACACTGCAGGCCAAATCACTCTACCTTTAGCTTCTATACCACAGCATTGGGACAGTACTTCTTGATCAGCACATAGACTATTAACAGTAAAATTATTAACAAGGAGTCTATGGCAGTTCTGAAGAAAACCCAAAATAGGAGAGAAGATGCCTTAGATCCTCACACTACAATCTTAGGTGCACAGCCTGTCAGTGATCAATGTTCTGTCCAGTGCCCACTCAGAGCTCTGGGCTCAGATCTGTACCAGCAGGGTGTGGCAATCTGGGAATGTGAAGCCATGGGTTGTGCACTGCTGGTGTATATCCCAAGGAGGCTGGAGCAGGAGGGATGCTGAATCCTGCACTGACTGCCAACACCCTGGCTGTTCCCTCTGAAGAAGTTGGGAGGCCGCCTGTGAGGGAACTCCTGCCACTCCTTAGCTCCATTCTCCAGTTTGCAGTGGTTTTGAGGACAGCACAGACTCAGACCCTGAGCAGACTGAGGGCATGCTTCATCTCACATTCTGAGCAGAGACTCGGGAAATTCATGGTTAGAGTTCATGAAAGGAGCAGGAAACACCAACAGATGAGACCAGCACTCACTGCTTATTCCAGACCCCTCTCCTGCCCTCCCTGGTGTCCAGTGAGTGATGTGTTTCTCTCCCCACAGATGGTCCACAAGGCTGTGCTGGAAGTGGATGAGACAGGCACCGAAGCAACTGCTGCCACAGGGGCCAATGTTGACTTTCCCAGTAGAAGAATGGATCTCTCTTTCAACAGGCCATTCCTGATGCTTGTCACTACTGCAGGTTCTTGGACTGTCCTCTTTTTGGGCAAAATCACTAATCCTAAGTGAGCCTAAAGCCCTCCAGGTTCTGAATATTCTGCCCACGACCCTGGGATGAAGCCTGCACCTGGATCTCTGGTTACATCCTGCCATTCATGCTCTGATTGGCTGTTGCAAAGTTGGCTTAGACAGTGACATCAACTATCTCTGTGGCTCCCACATACACAGGAGCCTTTGAACAGTCAGTGTCACCCTCTCAGGCCTCTTGGGAGGATCTGCACATGTTTATGAACCTGGAATCTGTCTTTATTCTTCTTCACTGGTGACTCCTTTTTGTGTGCCTGTACCATAAACCAAGATATTAGCAAATACACCCAGAGTGCCAGTATAGACTCTGAGCACATCTGCTTTCAGCTTCCACAGTCTTAATGGGACCATGCTAGCCTCTGGGCCAACCCATGGGAATCAGGTCCAGCACTGAGAGGGGAACCTGCTGTGCTAATGTCATCCCAGCATCTGAGAACACCTGGTGCCATGCTCTTAGGTTATGCTGTCCCCTCTGCAGGTATTGCCACACAGTGCCCCTTGCAGGGTCCCCTGACTCTACCTACATCTGGCACAGTGTTGGAGCCCAAACTCCTGCATCTGCATGTGTTCTGGGTGTCAGACCAGCTCCTCTCCCCCTAGCATTCCTACTCAGGCAGAGTGGTAGCCTCTCTCTCAGTTCCTAGCTGACTAACCTCACACAGAAGATGAATACCACCAACTAAAATAAAGAGGTAGGAGCAAAGTTCAATAAATATATACCTGCAAAGAAAGTGCCAGGCAGTGTTCCCTCAGCTCCTGTTGGAAGGGGTTGCTTCTAGTGATAACAGGGACATAGAGATTGTTACTCACTCTGTGACCCCTGTGATGGCCCTTTGATGTACATGCTATTAACAGTCCCTTTCTGGATGAGGAAACTGAGGCACAGAACAGCTTATTCATGTCCTCATGACCAGACAGATACGTGTTATGGCTGATAAGATGCTCTTCCAAGTGTCCTGATGCCAGAGGAATATCTTCCCCCAAGTTGTGACTCTGTTCATGAGGGGTTACCTGTAGTGGGCAGGTGGATGATGAAGCAGTGCTCTGTTACTTCTCAGAGAAGAACCAAATGGTCCATGGATCAGGTTACATTTCTGCTGAGGTGGATGTGAGGGGCCTGAGAAGGTGCTCAGATAACCAGAGAGACTATTTTGAGCAGTGCAAAGAACAATGGAGCCATTTCTGAAGATCTGAGAGGAGGTGGATTTCTGGGACAACAGAGTAGAATGATGATAGAGCAGAAGAGGTAGAAGTGGCCACAGGGTGACAAAGAGCCTGACTCCTAGAGGATTCTGGAAGGGCGAGACAAAGTTTCTCAATTGGGAAAGGTACTCTATGAGGTTACAATGCAGAGAACCGAGTTGTGAGATGTGAGGAATGCCTTTGAGGGCAGTCTCAGGAACATCAGGCCACAGCTGGTGAGGGGAGTGGATGATTCAGCTCAAGGGATGAGCCAGTTTGTTGTCTCCATGGAGGAGGAGAGGAGGTCAAGATACATTTGGGTTGGGGCACCTGCTGTTCATGGAGAATCCTCTGGGCCTGGAAACACAGCCAGTGGTGTTCTTGGACAGGGACAGCTATACGTCGGGGTGAGACTTGCTTGAGTCTTAAGGCTCCTAAGAGCAGTGAACATGAGGTCATGAGAGAACTGGAGCCTGGTGATCCACTCAGGACCCTCCAGTTAGCACTCATGCACCCTTTCCAGAATGGCCATAAGAGAAGAGGACCAATCTATTGAGACAGACGTCCCAACAGTCTTCCCAGTGTGTCTGCTAGTCATCGCCCTGAGCCTGGGACATCGCATGAACTCAATGGGTGCTGACAAGCCCTAGCTGTATCTCTCCATCCATCCTGGATTCAGCCCAGGTGTCTAAGGAGCCAGGTGCTGAATGCATCTCTTTCAGTCAGAGAGCTAGTTCTTGAGCTTGTGGCCAAAGCTGTGTCCATCTCTTCTCCAGTCTAGGACCAAGATATTAGGGTTTACTTCTCCTCATTACCTGAGCCTTGAGGTTTTCTCCTCTCTTGTCCATCAATTGTTGCCTTGGTGATGAACACTATAGGGAGTGACCCAGTGTTCAATCAAGGTAACAGACTTTGGTGGGGGAAAATATGTGCCTGAAAACACTGTCATCCACTGAGGACGAATACCTGGAAACTTCCTGCATAGCTCAGTCATTTCTACATGCTGAATATCCATTTTATACTAATTCAACACTGGGAAGGTTCCAGGAGCCTCTGGAACCAGAGAGAATAGTGGCGGGGGCACAGAGTAGGACTCTGGTGTGGCTTTAAAGTCTGAGGGTCTCTGGTCATTCTAGCTCTCTAACTGTACTGAAATGCTGATGATAACATCTAAAACATCCTAAAAACTTTCTTGCTCTTTCTGAGGGTTAAAAAGCTGCTGGCTTAGGTGATTAACACCTGTAGCCTAACAGTGGAGGATTAAGTAATGTGGCCTTTGTTCTATCTCAGCAGAAACTGCCAAGCTTTAACTTTCAGCCTGCTAGTAGGAAGTCCTAGGAAGAAAAAGGGACACTTTGAAAATTGAGTATAGCCTTTATTACTAAGTTGTAAAAAGTTACCTATTAAAGCTATTGAAGAAAAAGGGGAAAATCAGAAAGATCCTAGCAAGGTAAGGGAAAAATTCTACTCTAAGTGGGGAAAGGGAGGAAATTTCTCTTTTCTCATCTCTTTGTCCTCAGTACTTATACTTCTTTCAGAACACATGATCACATGTTTAAAAGGTCATCGCAAGTTCGCACAAAAATCAAATCAGAAATTGAAATAGATGTTTACAACAGAGAACATTTACATGCATATCTGTTAGAAGTAATTATCCATCACCTGTCACAGCTCCACTGAAAGTTGAAAACCATAACTAAGTCATTACTGAAGTTTTGTATAGATAAACCCAGTCAGTATTTTATCTTCTGTCCTAGCACTATAATAAATCGTTAGTTTCTTTTCTATGAACTTTTGTAAGTTGTTTTACAACCTCTTGGAATGTGCTTTGAGTAGAAGAGAGTCTGGTTACTATCTAAGAGCAATTAACTGGTGACACTTGGGAGACTGGCAGAGTTCTCATTGTGGTTTTGACTAGCAGAAAAGGACCTAATACCAGTCCCATAATAAAAGAGCTTAAAAATCACTGATATAACTTTAGGAATTCTTAGAGAATCATCATGTAAATAGAATATCAAAAAATTTTTAAAAAACTAGAAAATTGTTGGAAGGAAAAAAAAAAGATTTAAGAAGTCATCTATTTATCTATGTAGCATCACTACGAAGCAGTACATCTTCGTAGATCTGCAGAGATCTGCTCAAAAGGGGTGGACTAATACCTAGTGATTGTTATATATGTTTAATAATAACAGGAAAAGCATATTAATACCAGGAATCTTTCCTAAAATGAATTCTCTTAGGCCTTGTCTATCATAGCAAATCTGTCTCGAATTAATCCAAAGCCGACCATCTCAGGAAGATCACCTACTAGTTATTAGCTGGTCCTATTATGGCTCCTGACAGATGTCTGAATTGGTTTATGTACCCAACTTTGAGGATCTCATCCTAGGGATCAATGCCTCTGCCTCAGATCACAGGCACTTCCCTCACCTACCTCCATCTCCCACTATCAGAAAATAATTCCCCTGCAGTAGTGGTTCCTCTGTGTTGGGGTTACTTATTACCAGAATTTGTTGTCATGCCAATCTATTTCCTGATGCCATTGTTCCATGTGACCTTAGGCAGTCTGGAACTTTCTGGAGTCTAGTTCATATCTGTGTAGGAGGAGCCAGAGAAGCTCAGCTAGAAGCTGAGCTTGCCAGAAAGCCTCAGAGCTTCCTCCATGAAGACAACCTGTCTGTTTTCCTCTGTGCACGGCCATCTGCCATGGCATATGTCCTGGCTTGTTGATCAGATTGAGGCTTCATTCTTATTATATTAACATTTCTATGCTCCTCATACATAGATGCCTACATTCATTCATACATTCCTGCATTCATTCAAATATTCCTGCATTCATTCATTGCTGATCTGCATCTGGATCTGATATGTATGCATAGGATGGGCTAGGCTATATGCCATAGCTGCTGGCTTCGGGTCTTAGGTCTGGGAGGTGGAACAGAAGCATGGAGATTGTGATGGTGTGGTAGCTGCTGTATAGCCAAACTGATGATAGACCATCTCAAGTCTAGCGTCTACCAAGCACTTATGTTCTCCTACTTATCCGTGTCATGTTGGGCAGAGTTCTGGTTGTAGACGATGCATTCTCCAAGGTTCCTAGATTTCAGAACCTTTGAGCCAAACCTGCCTTGTGCAGTGAAGTTTAGTGAAATGCTGCTCCATTCCCCACTGAGCCCCTCCTTAAATGGATGGTCAGCCATCATGGCAGGAGGCATGGTATCCTGCATTTTCCTGGCAGCACCATTCCTGATCATTATCCTACATCTCTTCTGGTATTGGAAATGATAGAGGTCTGATCAACTCTTTGTGTGGGTAAGGGAAATTCAGGTGTCCTGAGAGAAGAGAGCAAAGGCATGGAGTGGAGGTAGTTTTAGCAGGCTGCCCTGAGGAGGATCTTCTTTTCTGAGAAGTATAGAGGAAGGGAAGGGTGAGGGGCTTCAGAGGATGTGGGCATATGCTGGGGGTCACAGGGTAGTGTGAGCCTGCATCACTGTCCCCACTTCTGACTGCCTATGATGTGCAGCTGGAAAACATGGGGAGTTTAGGTTCAAGGTATGTTTTTACCTGTGAGGGACTAAAGGAGAGTGAGAGGATGGGGCCTTTCCTCCTTACCCCTTCTCTCTCTCTCTCTCCCCGTGTGTGTGTGTGTGTGTGTGTGTGTGCGCGCGCGCACACACACACGTGTATACAGGGACTGAGTTGTGGTGGACTGTTTCGTGATGCTCTGACTGAGCAAACCTGGCCCATTGTTCAATTGAAGTGAATGGTTTGTTGTTGTTGTTTTGTTTTTTTGTGTTTTTTTTTGAAATATTTACTTCAATTACATTTTAAATGCTTTCCCCTTTCCAGGTTTCCCTTTTGGAAACCCCCTATCCCATCCTTCATCCCCCTGCATCAATGAGGGTGCTCCTCCTCCCACCCGCCCACCCACTCCTGTCTTCCCTCCCTGGCATTCCCCTACATTGGGGCATCTAACACCCTCAGGCCCAAGGGCCTCTCCTCCCACTGATGGCCAACAAGGTCTTCCTCTGCCACATATGCGGTCAGCACCATGGGTCCCTCCATGTGTATTCTTTGGTTGGGGGTCCAGACTCCGGGTGCTCTGGGGGCTCTAGCCAGTTGACACTGTTGCTCCCTCCATGGGGCTGCAAACCCCCTCAGCTTGTTCAGTCCCTTCTCCAACTCCTCCATCTGGGACCCGATGCTCAGTCTAATGGTTGACTGTGAGCATCTGCCTCTGTATTTGTCAGGCTCTGCCTGAGCTTCTCAGGAGACAGCTATATCATGCTTCCATCAGCAAGCAATTCCCGGCATCCACAATAACATCAGGGTTTGGTGGCTGTATATGGGATGTATCCCGAGGTCAGGCAGTCTCTGGATGGCCTTTCCTTGAGTCTCTGCTCCACACTTTGTCTCCTTATTTACTCCTGTGAGTATTTTGTTCACCCTTCTAAGGAACACTGATGATATGATGGTATACTTAAGTGACCCCAAAAACTCCACCAGGGAACTCCTACAGCTGATAAACAACTTCAGCAAAGTGGCCGGATATAAAATTAACTCAAACAAATCAGTAGCCTTCCTAATCTCAAAGGATAAACAGGCTGAGAAAGAAATTAGGGAAACGTCACCCTTCACAATAGTCACAAACAATATAAAGTATCTTGGTGTGACTCTAACCAAGCAGGTGAAAAATCTGTATGACAAGAACTTCAAGTCTCTGAAGAAAGAAATCGAAGAAGACCTCAGAAGATGGAAAGATTTCCCATGCTCTTGGGTTGACAGAATTAGTATAGTAAAAATGGTCATCTTGCCGAAAGCAGTCTACAGATTCAATGCAATTTCCATCAAAATTCCCAACTCAATTCTTCATAGACTTAGAAAGAGCAATTCTCAAATACATTTGAAATAACAAAAAAACCAGGATAGCAAAAACTATTCTCAACAATAAAAGGACTTCTGGGGAAATCAGCATCTCTGACCTCAAGCTGTACTACAGAGCAGTAGTGATAAAAACTGCATGGTATTGGTACAGTGACAGGCAGGTAGATCAATGGAATAGAATTGAAGACCCAGAAATGAACTCACACACTTATGGTCACTTGATCTTTGACAAAGGAGCTAAAGCCATCCAGTGGAAAAAAGACAGCATTTCCAACAAATGGTGCTGGTTCAACTGGTGATCAACATGTAGAAGAATGCAAATTGATCCATTCCTATCTCTCTGTACAAAGCTCAAGTCCAAGTGGATCAAGGACCACCACATAAAACCAGATACACTGAATCTAATAGAAGAGAAAGTGGGGAAAACTCTTGAACACATGGACACAGGGGAAAATTTCCTGAACAGAACACCAGTGGCTTATGCTCTGAGATCAAGAATTGACAAATAGGACCTCATAAAGCAGCCCCATGGAGGGAGCAACAGTGTCAACTGGCCTGATCCCCCGATGCTCCCGCAGACTGGATCACCAACCAAAGAATACACATGGAGGGACCCATGGTGCTGGCCACATATGTGGCAGAGGAGGGCCTTGTTAGCCATCAGGACGAGGAGAGGCCCTTGGGCCTGAGGGTGTTAGATGCCCCAGGATAGCGGAATGCCAAGGAGGAAAGATGAGAGTGGGTGGGTGAGTAGGGGAATACCCTCATAGAGGCAGGGGGAGGGGGAAGGGATAGGGGGTTTCCAAAGGGGAGACCTGAAAAGGGGGAAACATTTGAAATGTAAATAAAATATCAAAAAAATTGCAAAGCTTCTGTAAGGCAAAGGACACTGTCAATAGGACAAAATGGCAACCAACAGATTGGGAAAAGATCTTTACCAATCCTACATCTGATAGAGGTCTAATATCCAATATATACAAAGAACTCAAAAAGTTAGACTCCAGAGAACCAAATAACCCTATTTAAAAATGGGGAACAGAGCTAAAGAGAGAATTCTCAACTGAGGAAACTCAAAGGACTGAGAAGCACCTAAAGAAATGTTCAACATCCTTAGTCATCAGAGAAATGCAAATCAAAACAAGTCTGAGGTTCCACCTCACACCAGTCAGAATGGCTAAGATCAAAAACTCAGGTGACAACAGATGCTGGCAAGGATGTGGAGAAAGAGGAACACTCCTTCATTGCTGGTGAGATTGCAAGCTGGTACAACCACTCTAGAAATCAGTTTAGCAGATCCTCAGAAATTTGAACATAGTACTACCTGAGGACCCAGCTATAACACTCCTAGACTATACCCAGAAGATGCTCCAACATGTAATAAGGACACATGCTCCACTATGTTCATAGAAACCATACTTATAATAGCCAGAAGCTGGAAACAACCCAGATGTCCCTCAGCAGAGGAATGGATACAGAAAATGTGGTACATTTACACAATGGAATACTACTCAGCTATTAAAAACAACTTCACGAAATTCGCGGGCAAATGGAGAGAACTTGAAAATACCCTGAGTGAGGTAATACAGTCACAAAAGAACGAACGTGGTATGTACTCAATGATAAGTGGTTATTAGCCCAAAAGTTCGGAATACCCAAGATTCAATTCACAAACCATATGAAGTGAATGTTTTAAATGAAACTTGCAAGAATCTGAAAAGATTCAGCAGGTGAGCATGGCCCTACACAGAGGTTTATTTTTGCAGGAGAGTGATGGCAGGCTGGACTTCTATAAGTGCAGAGGTTGAGCAGAGCTGACACCTGGTTCAGTGTTCACAGTACATACATGCTGAGGACGGCAGCCCTGCTTTACCCCTACAGATGACAGCCAGGGCGCCTGGGTGCATTTGGAGCAGGGTGAGTGGTCAGTGTGAGGCAGAAAACAACCTCGTGTCTGCTGTTTAAACACTCTTGATCCTCCTGCTCCAGGCTGCCATGAAGATCACATCTAGGGACACTCACATCCTGAGCCACCAGGGTCACCTCTGCTGGTTTCCCTCTGTGCACTGGCACGCTGTGGATGCCTGCTGCTCATTCCTGGGACAGAACTGCCTGAGTCCCTGCTCTTGTGTTCACAGAGCTCCATGACTGGTAAAAACACGTCCTAATGGCTCATCCACGCCAGGGCTGGTGTTTTTAACACTGTGATGGGGGCTACAGATCAACCTAATGATGGAATAGGACCAGTCAGTAGGACTTCACACTCAGAACCAGAATAGGGAGTATGTACTTTGAGGAAGAGAATAAACCTTCGTGACTGCATCCCTGGTCCTTCCACAGGTGGCTTGGGACCAGGGATGCAGGATGACCCCAAGCCCCCTGTGGAAGGACCAGGGATGCAGTAAAAGTGGCCAGCCTGATTAAGAACAGAGAGGAGTCTGTGAGCCAGGTGTCCTTCCAGAGCCATCTTGCTATCATTTTATCTGCATAAAATCATGCAATGTACATGTACATATATCACATCATATGCACATATCACATTACATATATGTGATATATACAAATCACATCATATGCACATATCACATACTTCTATGTGGTGTGTACAAGGCACAGTTGTTGTCTCTCAGATATATGATGTTTCTCTACCTCTTTACCCCTCTAGAATGTGTTGAAGTAAATGCTACACATTCTTGTTCTCCAAGAAATGAGTGTTTGAGAGATCACACAGGGCCAGGTTCTTTGCCATCTAGTGTCTGTGGTGCTCTTTTACTAAACCAACATCACCCCAGATTCATAGAAATGGCTCCATTGTTCTTTGCCACGCACAAAATTTTCTTCCTGGTCATCAGACCACCTCCCCCTCCTCCTCCTCCTCCTCCTCCTCCTCCTCCTCCTCCTCCTCCTCCTCCTTTTCCTCCTCCTCTACTGTTCCCAGGTCTCTTTGGGTGCTCTCTGTGAAGCATCCAGTCTTGTTTTACCCTCCATCTGCCAACTACAACTGTGACACCCCATGATCAGATACCTTGGTTGGTGAACTTTGTCCCTGTGGCATCAAGGAACTTGGAAATCAGTGTCCAGATGTCTGTCACTGGAAAAGATGAAGCTTCTGTGTTCATCAGTTTCCTCATCCATAAAGGGAGCTGAGTGAACACCGCCGGAACACTTTCTGCGCACATACACGTTTATTGATCCTTTGCTCCTACCCTTTCATTTCGGGTGATGAAGGTGGAGGTGTCCATCTGTCCTGTGAGGTTGGTCAGCTGGGAACTGAGAGAAAGGCTACCACTCTGCCCTGAGTAGGAGTGCTGGGGGGAGAAGAGCTGGTCTGACCAACAGGCCCCATGCAGCTGCAGGAGTGAGGGCTCCAGCTGTGTGGACGGAGTCAGGAGAGCCTGCAAGGGTCAATAGGTGGGACAGACTGTAGGAGGGAAGGAGTGAGGCAGAAACTGGGCACCAAGGGTTGCTGATGCTACAAATAGACACGGGGCAGAAAGTTCTCATCTTGTGCCTTGGCTTGTTGTCCATATGGGTTGGCCTGAAACATGCTCTCAGTCTGTTCAGTGTCTGAATCTGTGCTGCCCTCAAATCACTACAGCAGGAGGACAGGAGTAGGCAATGCCAGGTGTGCTGGCAGACAGTGCAGGTTTCTGTTGAGGTTTGGTCTTTTGCTATCCATTGTAATGCTAAGTGTGGGCTCCCAGGACCAGGTTGTTCCAGAGAAGAGAGAGTCTACATGTAGACTAAGTGAACCTATCCCCAAGTTATTTCTGATAGGTAAATAAAGATACCAACAGCCAATAGCTGAGCAGAAGAGACATAATTGGGGTTTAGGTTCTTGGGTTTGAGGTTCAAAAAGAACCACAAGGAAGAAAGATGTGTAGGAGGAGGAAGGAGACGCCACCATGGCTTCTGAATCAAGAGAATGTGGCCCCGAGGGCTGTCCAATTGGAGTTAAGAACAGCCCAGATGTAACATAGTAAGTAAGAACTTGGGGTATCGATATGAAAGTAGGTTCTAATAGCATTGAGGCTAGACCACCTCTCAGCTTTGTGCTGCTTGCTGCATATATAAAGGCTGAATATGTCTTTCATTTGGGAACTTACACAGTTAAGGCAGGGTGTAACCTCTTCAATAATTTCTACAACATATAGGTGCCTCAGCATCTGGCAAAAACTCACTTAAAAATTAATTTGTGATTCTCCAATGGGAAACTCACACCTGCTGTTCCAGCTCCCTGCCTGATCCCGCCTCAGCCGATGCTGTATCCAGACACTTGCTTTGAGAACAGCTTCAGAAAGGGCTGCTTATCCCCATGACCTCCATTCACCCAGCCTCTCAGTCGGTTTCAGTCAGGACTTCAGTTAAGCTCTGAACTTGCTCTACACATAAAGACTGGACAACAAATAACGCCAGCTAGCTTTATTTTGACTTAACCACTTTTTTCATTTCCTTTTGAGTTAGGAAATTTTTGCCCCAATTCAGCAGGAAGCAGATACACAAAGACTGTCTTCCCAGTCTCTTAAATTGTGTGTGTGTGTGGATTGGTCATTTCATGAAGTATACATATGTTGTCATTTTGAGGGATAATTTACAAATAATTATAGTTTTAGACAGGGAGGAAACTGAATAGAGAGCCTAGACTCAGGAATTTCTGTCTTTCCTTTCCTCTTCTTTATCCTTCTTTCTTAGGTAAAGGAAAGGGGGTTGAAAAGAAAAATTGGGGATATTGTAATATTATAAGAAATTAGACAAATAGGGGTAGATTATTAAATTATTCTTAAAGCATTTTATAGACAAACTGTTACATTGGCAGAAATCTTTATATATTGGTACAGAATTGAAGTTATATTTTCTTACATTGGTACAGAATTTGTATATTGAGATAAGTTTAAGCTTTTCATTGGTATAAATCTTTGTTTATGGGTACAATATTTAAAATTAACTTTGGTACTTTTAGGCATTATGCCTATGCAACTTATTTAAAACTCCAAGGTTTAATTCCAGACCTTTTAATAGGCGTTATTACAAACTGTTTAAAATAATTAAGTAATGCAAGTTAAGAGTCAGATAGTCAAAATCATAGTCATATTAGATTCTAATTTAGTTAATTACAATAAAATGTTTTCAAGATTATTTAAATAGTAAATAGTTAAAAAAAAATCACTGTTTAACGATTCAGTTATGCTATGTGTGGATAGATGGTCTTCAAAAGCATTAGAAGTCCACAGAATATGGCATTAGATGTTATTCCATTATTAAAATCTCTTTTGCCTACGAGACACGTCTGCTCCTGACAGTAGCCCTGGCCTGCTTCCAGGGAGGTGATGAGCATCAATACATGTGGGGCTGCGTCAACTGAGGGAAGCTAGCCCCTGGGCAAGAACGCACTGATTGTGTTGGTAGACAGAAAGCGTTTGAAAAAGGGCAAATGGGTGCAGAATGATTGCCTTAGTCAGGGTTTCTATTCCTGCACAAGCATCGTGACCAGGAAGCAAGCTGGGGAGGAAAGGGTTTATTCAGCTCATACTTCCACGTTGCTGTTCATCACCAGAGGAAGTCAAGACTGGAACTCAAGCAGGTCAGGAAGCAGGAGCTGATGCAGAGGCCATGGAGGGATGCTGCTTACTGGCTTGCTTCCTCCCCCTGACTTGCTCAGCTGGGTTTCTTATAAAACCCAAGACTACCAGCCCACAGATGGTACCACCCACAAGGGGCCCTCCCCCCCCTTGATCACTAATTGAGAAAATGCCTTACCTCTGGATCTCATGGAGGCATTTTCTCACCTGAAACTCTTTGCTCTGTGATAACTCCAGCTTGTGTCAAGTTGACACACAAAACTAGCCAGTACAATGATCGACTGCAAAACTCTGATAAAATACAGTGTTGACTGGCCAATCGGAGTTAAGAGAACCCAGATGCAACATAGTAAATAATAACTTGGGGAATCAATAGGAAAGTAGATTCTAAAAGTGTAGCAGCTAAGCCACTGCACAGCTATTGTGCTGTTTAAGACTTGTTGAAATATAAAGGTTGTGTATGTCTTTCATCCAGGAATTAAATAGCTAAGGTGGGATAGAAACCTAGGCTAGGATTAAATAATTTCTACAAGTTTCATCATCTCTTCTGCTCCAAACTTCTTGTGATATACACCAGCACTGCACATGGTATGGCTTGACATTTCCTGACTACCATGCCCTGCTGGTACAGATCTCAGCCAAGGGCTCTGAGTGGGCACTGGACAGAACACTGGGCACCAACAGGCTGTGTAACTAAGAATGTGGTGTGAGGGTCTACGGGCAACTTCTCTCCTATTCTCAGGTTTTTCTTCAGATCTGCCATTGATCCCTTGTTATTACCTTTACTGCTACTACTATGTGTGCTAGTCAAGTAGTAATGGCTGAGCCCTGCATTGAAGAAGCTGAGGATCTGCCATGGATTGTGGGAGGCCCTGCAGTGGATTGTGGGAATCCCCGCAGTACAGCACAGGTTGGGAGCCATGTGGTCTAAAACCAAGCACAGGCACTTTCCCCACCATTAACTTCTGGATGGGTTCAGTTCCTGAGGGTAAAGAACAACTGGCTGCACACTCTGAGGAGTATCTGAGCTATGACTTCTCTCTCCCAGGCATGAGGAATCTCAGGCATGCAGGTTTTCTCACACACATTCCCCACACGCCCACGTGGCCTTCACTCTCTACATTCAGGACCCAAAGTGAAGGATCCTGTGTTTCTTGTGTTACCCAAGTGACTCTTATATCTTTGGCTCTACTGATCCCAGACAGGCCAGCCTGTGTGGAGAAGTCTTCCTTGATACCCAGCTCTGGCAGGACGTCTTCTAGGTTGTAGTGTTGGATAAGGAGAACTTGGGTAGGTAGAGCTCATCTATCATCCTGAGAATAAAAGAGAAATTGAAGAGCCACAGGAACCTGTGCCCGATCAACACAACTTATGTCGGAGGGGCAGCATTCTATGGGAGCCTTCATGGTGGAGAGGAGCCCTCTTTCCACCCACGCCTAGACCACGGGATTTTGCTCTTCCTAATGCATTCATTATTCATCAGGACCTGAGCGTGTGTACAGTAGACAGGCAACCTGACTTGACACTAGCTGCTCCTTCACTGAGAATGCTTTCCTCCTAGATCCACACAGGGCAGCCCTTCCCTGTCATGCTGGCCCTCAGTCATCACCTAGTGGCCCTTCTATTCCCAATGGACACTGCATCACTCTCCAGCTTTCCTTCCCCTTGGTTGTCCTTCTCAACCTCACCATTGCTGACCTTTAACTTATTAAATGATGATTAGTTCTGATTTCATCCTCACTGCCTCTTCCTCAATTACAAGATAGCCCACAAGGATGAGAATTTTTATCCATTTTTGGCTGATACTCTCTCAGAGCCTAAGAGCATGGCACATAGTAGGTCTTCAAGTTACCATTTCACAGATGGTGAATGAATGGCTGATAAGGGGATGAGACAGCTACACAGGACACAGCTGATTCTCAGAGATCATCTCCTGTCAATCAAAACTCCCTCTGCCTTTCAAAGACACATTCAAGACTCCGTGTCATTTACAGCCTGTTAGAGACACAGGAACCCTCAGCGCCATGTTCAAGCTGATCTCATTTTGTCAACAACAAAACCAGTAAAATCAAGCCTCAAACAATGGAGACAGAGGAAGAGAATTCAACTCAACTCCACCTGTCCTCTGCTGACACTTTAACCATTACACTGGGTATATGTGAGAATCTGAGGCACAGGGACACTGGCCAACAGGACACCAGGCCAGTTCTGAGTCCTGAATATGCACCTGGGCCTCAGTGATTTCCTCCACTTCCTCAGGATCTCTGGCTGTAGGCTGGCTTCCACCTGCTGCACCCTGCCCTGGTCAGGGAGGATGAACATGGCCTTGCCATTGCCTGTGTAACTCAGCTCCACCACAGTGCATATCAGCGCCTCATCCTGGAAGTAGGGAGTCCTCAGCTCCCCAATTTTCATCATGGACAACTTCACAGGCCTCCTCCTGTCCGATATGAATTTTCCCATGAACGTGTCATCAGGGTCAAAGGGCACCTTCCATTTGCCTAAAGATGAGGCAAACCATCAGATTGTAACAGCAGCAGAGACACTCCTCCTCCTCCCCATCCATGCTCAGCTGCTGACTTGTGACAGCAATCCATCCATCTTCAGTCACCCAGAGTGTCCCTTGGCATGGCATATGCTGAACTGGAAAAACTATGATAGGTGGACAAACTGTTAGCAATGAGGATCCAGGCTTGGTTCAGAAAGGAACCTCACAGCCACAGCCTGGCTACTTGAGCTCCTGACACAGTCAGGGACCTGGTGTGGAGTGTGTAAAGGAGACCAGAGTGAAAGTGCTGAGACTGGAGACAGGGGAGAGTTGAGGGTCCTGTCTTCTCAGGGGAACCATGTCTCGAAGGCAATGGCTTGTGGGACAGAGGTTTTAGGGGAAACAGAACAGCAGAGACTGCATTCTGTCACATCGTGAGCAGTGCATAATCGAATAGATTGTGGGCTAAGACATGGGCAATGAGTCCTCATCTCACACATGGGCTGTGGCCACCTGGAGAATCACTGATATCAGCTCAGGCTTGTCCCAGAGTTCTAGTTTGCTCAACCAATGTATACTCTGGGACTTGATGATGAAACAATACCTTGGTCTTGGTATCTTGCAGCTTAGACATACATCAAGCCTCACACCAAGCAGCCCTTGATCCTGTGTCCTGTGTGAGTTGAGAGAGCCATGTCCTGCGGTCTAACCCTTCATGCAGTGACTCTGCTTCCACCATTCTCGATCCATAGCAGCTCCTGTCCTCTTGTCCTATATTTCTGTCAATTGTTACCTTGATTTTCTGCTTATAGCCCAGGCCTGCCCTCCCTCTATCCTGGACTAACTTTAATTAACCCAAGATCCACCCCAGGTCTGGTAACATCATGACTTCTGTCAGGCAACAATATCTGGGTGGTCACCTTTCTGATCTCTATCAGGCAGGGAGTGGTGGGTGTCGGATCCCTGTATTTTCCCCAAGTAACCTTACCTATAATGTCTCTCAGTTGAGTCTCCAACTATTATGTACCCTGTCCTGGCCCAGGAACATGTCTTGGGATTTCTGGCATTTCAGGATGACTGTACATTAATTTTATAAGAGTAAAATTCCATGATGCAGCCATACACTAAACACAGACCACTGCCTGGCTGATACTCCCCTTCTCTAATGGAATTGACAGTCTCTGCTTCTCTATGCTCAAGATTACTGCATTACACAATAGGCTCAGGGCAGATGTCCTCCTATATAGGAACTGTCCCCAATTCTTCACTAGTTTTGGATTACGCTACTTTCCCCTTTAAGATTAGTGTCACTAGGCTCCTTTAGGTCAAGAAGTCCTAGCACACCTGGACCCTGCTGGAGACCGAGGTTCTCCTATAGGAGTACATTAGAAATGCCTGCTGTAGGCAGGCTGAGGGACTCTGTTTGGGTACTGAGTAGCCATGGCTTCCGTCTACTCATATTGAACTGGCAGTGGAAGACATGGCATTCTGCTAGTCAGTAAGTTTAAGGCACAGCCCCGATCAGCCTTCTTAGATTGGCAGCTCAGGGTTTCTGTTGGGCATGTCCCAGGATTTACATCAATATCTAAAAGAAATATCAGAGGAGACATAAGGGACGTGGTTATTAAGTAGTTAGACACACATGGCTCTGAGGATGTGAGTTATATCCTCTTTAGGGGTCAGTGTAAAGACACAGGTTCCCAGCCAGCTTCTTCTCCCTCCATTCACCAACCAGTGACCACTCTCGCCTCTAAAGAAGATGTAATTCACCAGCACCATGGATGTCGTCTCAGCCAGGTCTGAGACCAGTTCCTTGATTTTCCCCTGGATCTGTTTCCTCACATAGCCATTGATGAGCTTTTTGGCCTCACGAGGCTGCTGGAAGTCAGCTGTGAAGACCTCCGTCTAGCACAGAGCCCCTGCCTTCTCCTTGGACTCAGTCAGTATCTGCAGGTGCTTTTCAGTAAACATGGCGCTGCCTGTGCTGATCTGTACCTGGTCCTCGGGCTGACTGAGCATGTATAGGAGATGCCCAAAGCCCTGGTGGATGTCTGCCTCAGGGGTCTCTGTGAGATTGAACTTGAGACCTTCTAGAATCTCTTGCAGGGTGTTGCCCTTTGCTCCCAGTACCAGGGAGTCCAAGGCAATTGTGACGCTAAGTGGGGAGAAGACAATATTTTCATTGGGATTCTTCAAAACCGGCTTCTTGTAGAGGCTGAAGGCAAAGTCAGTGTTGATGGAGGCCAATTTTAGACTGTCCAGTTGTGTTCCATGGTCTCTGTCTTTGTGGACTACAGTGTGCCTTCCCAGTGCGCCATCCGTGCAGCAGAGAATAGTAGGGCAAATCCCAGCTAACAAGAGCCCTAGAGCCGCAATGAAGGCCATCTTCTCTGTACTGCTGGCTGAAAGGAAAACATCCTTTGAGTCGGGGAGGACCAACTGGTGCTCTGACAATCTCCTAGTTCTCCCACCTGGTCGGCATTGTGCCCTGCTCTGCTTCCCTTCCTGCCTCTGTGACTGCCTACAGGAGGTGCTCTGGAGACTCAGATGGCAGTACTACATCATGAGCTCCCTACTACCACAGAGGAAGTACTGTTACAGAAACCAATTTTTCAGTTTAAGAGAACCAGCATCTGGAAAGGGGAGGGGTCATTCCAGCCTCACAGATAAAGGGAGAGAAAAACCTGGAGCTGGGCACAAGCCCTGTGCAATCTTAATGTCTCCCGTTCTGAATTAGCATAAGGCTCCCTTAGAAGGCAGGGAGCCTCTTTCTCTGCATTCCTGCACTCTCTTATCAACAAGCTCCAGGCCAGACTAAAGCAAGGAACCTTGGATGAATTTTGTAGGCTATGACTTAAGCTTACTTCCAGAATTCATATATAAGAGATCTCAATGCACTGGACTGAATCTAGTGCATGTTTCTGGGAGCAGGGAAATTAATTGAGAGAAAACTCTGGAGACACCTGGCCCAGTGCCAAAGCCCTGTCACCCCTGAGGACAGCTATTAGAAGGACCAGTAGGGAGAGGTCCTTTCAACCCTGCCCAGGTACAACATGGCTTCAGTCTTGGAAGGCCTCCTGACAGAAAGAAAAACAAATGTTGTTTGTGTCTCTGAAACCTGTACCAGATTTCAGTTCATCTGTCGGGGGGCTGTGTGGTGGCAAGCAAATGTCTAAACCTCTCAGGGCAGCCTGTTGTGTGGCCCAGTGACATAACTGGCAAAAGCGTCTGGCTCATCACAAGTATGAGCGTGGATGTGGAGAACGTCCAGAGGGCTAACTCATCCATACTCCCCTGCAGTAGTGAACACATTTGAATTTTCTGATCCTAGTAAACATGGCCGCCCATCTGTAGCCTTTGTCCACACTGTAGGGGAGTTCAGATGGGAAAGGGGATGAGAGAGAAATGGAAAAGAAAAGAAGGATAGAAAAAGAGGGGACAAGATGGGCTTTAGGAGGAGGAGGAGTGAGGAAGTGCAGGAAGAGGGGAAGGGGAGATAGGAAGAGGAGAAGGGGACAGGATGAGGGAGCCAGGGGAAGATGGAGGGAGAGGAGACCGGAAGAGTATAGGAGGATGGTGAGCAGGGGAGGGAGGTGTTGGAGCTTTGCCTCCTGTCCCCAGGGCAGTGAGTGACCTGTGCAGAGGAGCCAGGGACTTCAGCTGCCTTCATCCTCTATCGAAAAAAGGCAACCATTTCTCTGGGAAAACATGTTCAACTGTGTTTTATTTCAAATGATTTCCACAGAAAACAGGCTCGTCTGTTTGTGAAGGAGAAGACCTGGCTCAGTGGCTGGGCTGTTGTCTTCATTTCTTCCCAGGAGAGAATGTAGCCCTTCTTCTTGGCCATGGATTTACCAGGGAATTGTGGTCCCTGACCCTGAGGCATCTCCTGCCTGATGTGAGCACGGCAGTGATGGCACCTCTCCCAGAGTGACTCTGTAACAGTTCTGACCCCTCCTGGCTCCTAGCACCTGGACTCGGCCAGGTCCCAGTACTTCCTCTCTGTGGAGGATCAGAATAAACAGGCTCCATTCACTTTCCAGGAGCATAGCCCATGGCACCTGCAACTTCCATAGCCATGAAGACCCAGACAAGAGAGAAGTTTTTATGCATTACAGAAATATCCCCTGATTCAACTCCAGTTCCCTAAGAATAAGTTCTCACCTTCCCCAAACCAAGACTGCAGGTCATAGCCAGTAACACAACTCCTGGGAAGGCTCAGTTTCTCTGTCCCCAGAGAGAGGGTTTCCTGGGCATTACCTGCAAAGCTGAAGCCAGAGGCCAGTATCGGTTAGGTGAGTCCTGATGTGTGGTTTTTGACTCCTGCACACTGATGCCCGTTTATATCTAGGGACTCCTTCCTCCTCTTAGGAAATGCTGGTCCAGACAAGCAGTGCTCTGTGCTCACACTTGAGATGGATAGACAGGTTGATTTGTGGTGAGAATGACTTAAAGGCTCTGTCTTGATTTTAACACCACCTCCTGGTGTTAAAATCCCTAACAGCATTCTAAACAACAGGCTCACTGGATGTCTCATTGTGGCTTTGGTTTCTGTAGTAGATCAAAGGTCAGTATGGAACAGGTGAGTAGTCAAGGCAAAAAGACAGGGCATCCGTCCTGACCCACTTATCAACAGGAAGAGCTGCAGCCAATCTTTGTTCTGGGCTTCCCAAGTCACTTCAAAAGAATACAACTCTATCCATGCACCTAGGTTTCCTTATGGAAAACCACAGATTACATGTCTCATTGTTGAAAGGCCTTTGCTTACATCTTTATTACTGCCCTTTCTGCCAGGATTGGGCATACTCTAAGTAGAGACGTTCTCTACACTTTTTGGCTGACAGATTTTTGAAGGGAAGCCACCTGTGTTTAGCAGTGGAGGAAATCTGAACGGAGTCTGTGTCTGCAGAGACTGACCGGCTGATGAGAATTTCCGTTCAGTAGAGATTGGAGCCTTGCGGGTCAATCCAGATGCCCATTAATTTCTTGTGTGCTAAGTTCTCTGCAAAGAGAATCTCTTGTGCACTGCATGGAAGCATCACCTGCTGGCCTCTTAGCTGAGGCAGGAAATAGAAGGTGGGCCTTTTGGCAGGGAGAGGAACTCTGGGATAGAGAGTCAGCTGCAGGAAGAGTTTCACCCTGGACTTTGAGGAGACAGATCATGAAACAGACAAGAGGTAACCAACCTCATGGCAGAACTTAGACTAGTTTAAATGGGATCATTGAGTTACAAGCTGGCAGAAGTGATCCAAAGCGTGTGACCTAGGAATTTTACTCATAAATAATGTTTCCAGAGTCATTATTTTGGGAACGGTGACATGGTGGAACAGTTCACAGCTACAGTTCTGGCTCTAGGAGCATCCATGTTTTGTCTTCCTGTGTCAGAACCAATGCCTGTGACAATAGAAACTATTACCTCAGCAGATAACTAGCTGCAACCCAAGTGCTAAGAATGGCAGCAGATGACATCTTGAGCCTACAGAGAAGTTTCCCTTATGTTGATGCAGCTGCCTCTCTCAGGTATCCAGCCATGCTGTTTAAATTTGCCTTCATCTGTGACTTTCTTCCTTTTGTAAAGCTATAGTTTTTGTGAAACTGCTTCCACATTGGATCATGGACTTGGGGTGACAGAAATCTGTGCTCTCTGATCACTGCCATGCAAAATGGCTCCAGAATAAAGTATGCCGTTCCCTTTACTATGAGAGCTTTGGTTTTTGTGTCAATAGTGGTATAGACACTCAGTAGACACGTGTTAGGTCCAAAGGCACCATCTCCAAAATGGAAGTGTAGGTCCTAAACCAGGAAGGACTTTGGCTCCATAAACAAAGCCTAAAGATGGGTCTCTGTGTACCAGAAAAGAGGTCTATGGTGTATTCCTGTTTGCCAATAGTCACCCTAACATTCCCACAAAACCTGCTACTTCAGGCGAGGGACCTAGCTCCCCTTCCATGCAGACAGCCTGAATCAGCTCAAAGATCCCTTCCCTGTTGTCGTGCAAAACCTGTTTTCTTCTCTGACATTTTGCTTTTTCTCCTGCCCCTAGGAAAAGAGAGCACCTTGGATATTTGATCTCCAATTATGCTTTTTCTTATCCACTAAGTTACCTAGTTTGGTGACTTCACTGGCTTTCATCTGGTTCAGAAACCAGTACGAGAACACTGGGCACCTCTCACAGGGCCCCATCCACCCTAACTGAACTGAAGTGCCATTTTTATACCCTTCTCGGGACAGATCACTTGGTTCAGTTGCCTGAACCATATTCAACTCCAAATTTTAGAGTTGGCCTTTCCAGCTGGTTTTCTCCTCCACTGTACTGGCTAGATTTACGTCAACTATGGCAAAGTTGAGTGGAACGAATCTTGACTGACAAATGCCCTCATAAAATTTGGTTGTTGGCAAGCCTGTATGGCAGTTCTTAATTATATTAACGAAGAGGGCTCAGCCCATTGTGGGTGGTATGATCCCTGGGCTGGTGGTCCTGAGCTTTACAAGTAAGCAGGCTGAGCAAGTCCTGTGAAGCAAGCCAGTAAGCAGCACTCCTCCATGGCTGCTGCGTCAGCTCCTGCCTACTGGTTTCTGCCCTGTTTGGGTTCCTGTCCTGATTCCCTTCAATGAGGAACAAGTGTAAGCCATGAAAACCCTTTCCTCCCAAACTTGCTTACTGGTCATGGCGTGTCATGACAGCAATAGAAACCATAACGGAGGCATCCCTACTATGTCCTCTCCTCTATCCACACCTACTTGGTGAAGTGACATTTTGTGGCTGACTCATCAGTGTCTGTCTCCCTCATTGGACCACTGGAGTGCTGTCTCTCTGTCTTTCTGGACTCCTGGAGCCTATTGAGCAAAGGCCCTGCTGGTGCATCAGGCAGCTTTTCTATGCACTCCTGGGTACCCCATGCTTAGCATCTTTCTGAGGATTCTCTCTTTATGAGAACACCCTCCGATTGAGACCCTGCCCACAGCACTTACAGCATCCCTCCCTGTGTCTCAGTTCCAATGCTAATGGACTCCTCCTCCTGGAGGGATTCCTCTGGACTCTTTCCCAAGTCTCTCCCTTGTCCTTACTCTGAAATTCTCTACTGTTACCTTTTCAAGGTTTTTTTTCTTCTGCTTGCTCTGTCTTTCTCACTTGCTCGGTCCTGGGTTCTTCCCATTCCAAACTGGAATCTTCCACTCCATTTTGTTACCTCAGAAATTAGAACTATCTTTAAGATTCACTACCTTCTTTATGACTTCGATATGTCTTGGCCGCAATATAAGATTGCAAACAGTCTCAGTAGGCAGTAAATGACATATTTGACGATCAGATTCCCACTGATCTTTGACAATGTGCTGGCAAACGGTGTCAGAGGCCCTGTGTTTAGGCTTTTCTTTCTTTGACCTCCATTCTTGTCCTTTCCTGCATGCCTCATGCCGTACTCCACTTTCTCCTGGCAATGGCCAAACCTCTTCCCAAGACTGATCACAACCTAGAGCTCTCTACTCCCTCTCTTTTCAACTTTGATAGAGCAGACACAGCCACTCCATGGACACCTACTTAACCTAACCCTAGACAGGCATCACTCCTATGCCCTCCACCAGCACCCTCCCAGCCTTCTTTGCCTTTGTATCCCTGCTCTACTTCACTTTCTCTTCCTTCGTCACCTCTTATGTGGGAGTGTTCACTGGTTCAGGGGCTGTAGCCAATAGATTAGCTGGGTCGTCTTGAAAGAGCATGATTGAAAAGATTGGTCAGTAAGCTATCACTGGGAAGAGTATGTGGATAGATCTCTCCAACTGGGAAAAAGATGTGAAGATTCTTGTGTCCCATATAAACACTCACCAGAAGTGATTTCTGATGAGTAGGAGCTCAATAATCCAGAAGATAGGTTGACCCCTCTTTTGGACAGTTGACTTCTTTTGCAGTCATCTCTGTCATTGCCCAGTGGATCTATGAACAAAATGGCCATGCTGTCAGAGATGGAGGTTATCCAGAGGCTCATCAATGTTGTCCTGGCTACAGCTGCCAGATGAGTGCCAGATCTGCTAGAAGCAGAGACCAACACCAAGACCTAGACATGGCACCATTCCCTGGGGAGACAAGTCAGCAATCTGGAGGCAGATTGACCATATTGAACCATTTCCTCCATGGAAAGGACAATGCTTTGTCCTTAGTGGAATAGATACTTAGTCTGGTTATGAATTTGCCTTTCTTACATGTTATGTTTCTGCAAAAATCACCATCCATGGATTTGCAGAATGTCTTATCTATACTCATTGTATTCCACACAGTATTGCTTCCAAGGAACTCACTTCACAGCCATCAAAGTACAACAGTGTACTGATCATGGAACTTTCTGGTCTTACCAAGTTCCCTCCCATCCTGAAGCAGATGTCCTGATAAAATGATGGAATGGCCTTTTGAAGAAGCAGTGATAGTGCCTATGGGGCGACACCAGCCCGGAAGGCTGGGACAGGGTACCTCAGAAGGAATATATACTTTGAATCAGCATCCAGTGTGTTCTATAGTTTCTCCTGTAGCCAGGATACACAGGTCCTGGAATCAATGTATAACAAATGGATAGTTCCACTCAATATTACCCATAGTGACCCACTAGAAAAATTTTTGCTTCTTGTTCCTATGACCTTAATTTCTCATGGCCTAGAAATTTTGGCTCCAGAGCAGGGAGTGCTTCTGCCAGGAGATAGAACAAACATGCCATTGAGCTCTATATATTTGTACATTGAAACTCAGACTTCCCTCCAGGCCACTTTGGCCTTCTGATGCCTTTGAACAAATAGGTTAAGAAAGGAATAACAGTGTTAGGATGGGTGATTGTTCCCGATGACCAATGGGACACTGAATTGCCACTCCACAATGGAGGTAAGAAAGATTATACCTGGAGTGCAGGAGAACCTTTAGGACATCTCCTGGTGCCACCATGTCCTAAGTCAATGAGAAACTACAACCGCTTAATTCAGGCAGGATGACAGAAGACACTGGCCCTTCAGAAGGTATGGGTCCTCCTCCAGGAAAAGAGTCAAGACCTGCTGAGAGAGGAGGAAAGGCAACATGAGCAGGAGAGAAGGTGGTGACAGGTACCAGCAAAGGCCACGTGACCAGCTAAGAAATGAGGAGTGTAATTAATATGAGTGTTTCGGTCACTTCTTGTTAAGAATGCATTTGTACAGATATCTGTGTTTTCCTTCTTCAGTTTCTTTATCATGTAATGCAATGCAATATTAATTAAGAGAATATCAGTGATTAACATATTTGCATTTGAGACACCAAGAGAAGGTTCCTCAAGAGACATTGACATCTATTCTACAATTTATACTGTGCTTGTGGTTCTATAAGGGACAGTTATATTGTGTTGGGCATAATTATGACCTGGTTAAACATGTAATGTGTTTGCAACTGCACATGGGGTAGTTATATTGAGGCACATGACTTGGTGATTGTTTTTATTTGGAAATTAAGCATGACTTATGGAGATACAATTGTGTATCAGGTCGACAAGTGGTAGACTGTGGTAAGCTGGCTAGTCTTGGTTGTCAACTTGACTACATATAGAATGAACTAAAACCCAAGCAGGTGGTTAAACCTGTGAGGGATTGTGATTCTTAATTAAATTAAATGTTTAATTATATCATTTGGAATGGGAAGATACATCACAGCTTCTGCTGGCAGCCTATACAAAGGACATGGAAACAAGAAGCTCTCTTTCCTCTTTCGCTGGGGTAAGAGCATAATTCTGGGATTCTGAAACCAGCTGAGACATCCAGTCTCACGAATGGCACAACTACTAGATTCTTGGACCTTCAGTTGGTAGACATGTTTGGAGTACCTGGACCATAGCTTGTAGGCCATTCTAATAAATGTCCTTTCTTAACTTTTGTTCCTCAGGAGAACCCTAACCATGAAAGTTGATACCGCATTCACTTAATACGTTTGGTGATAGATGGGTATTTATGGGGATTAAGTAATAGCCCAAGATAATTTAGCTCTATAATACAATGTTCCAACTCTCCATAATCATGAGGTCTTCATCAATGAGTTAAGTAGACTCTTTACCACAGTGGTGGCTTTTCTGTGAGAGCATTGGCTATCACTGGCACCTCATGTATAGACTCGGGCCTTTGACGTCTTGTCCTCCAGTTGGTGAGACTGGTTTAGGAGCCAAGTGACCAACTTTGCCAAAGTTGAACTGGAGGGTGATAGCTAGATGGCTTTCCTGCTAAGATCTCTCCTTTCCTGATCCTTCAGATGGAACAGGCTGATCCCCCACTGCCACCACAGATTTGAACTGGCCCTGTCACCCTGCTTGTCCTGACAAGAAATCAAGAGCCAAAATACAAACCCTTCTTCCTTCAAGTAGCTCCTATCTGGTACTGAGACTCAGCAACAAGGAAAGCAACTTATATGGCCAGGCTGTTCTCGTGCTCTGGGTCTCCATGTCTCAGTCTCTGAGAGCAGGGATTAAATGTGAGTACAGCCTCGGCTGCTACAGTTCTTCCGCTGGCCTCAACTATCCTCCTTTCTCCCCCTCATATCCTCTGCGTTCCTCTCTCCCTCTCTTCTTCTCTTTTTCCCTCTCTCCCTTCCTTTCTTTCTCCTTCCTCTTAGAAGTTCTTGGCAGATCACCTTGGGATATCACTTGTTTTCCTTGTTGCTGGGTAAAAGTATCCGACAGAAGCAACTTGAAGGAAGAGGGTTTATTTCTAATCCTGATTTCTTGGCAGTGCAGGCAGGGTGGCAGGCTCAGTTTCAGTCTAGGATGGCAGGACCAGTTTTGATCTATGGTGTTGGTGAGGGGCACAGCTTAGCCCTTTGAATAGGCTCAGAGAGATTTCCCATAAAAAGAGGGTCGAGTGTTTAGTAGCAGGATGCTTGTCCAGCAAGCACAAGATCCTGGTTCAGTCCACAGCATTCAGAGAGGAAAGAAAGAAAGAAAGAAAGAAAGAAAGAAAGAAAGAAAGAAAGAAAGAAAGAAAGAAAGAAAGAAAGAAAGAAGGAAGGAAGGAAGGAAGGAAGGAAGGAAGGAAGGAAGGAAGGAAGGAAGGAAGGAAGGAAGGAAGGAAGGAAGAGGTCATGAGAGCAAACTTGGACAGGGAACACGCAGCACTTGTCAGCTCTTCAGCCAATACTGTGGCTCATGAGAGGCCCTGAGCCAGAACCACCCAGTCTGGCTCCTCCTGGGTGCCTGACCATGAGATACCCTGTGTTTATTGTTTCAAGCTGTGCTTTGGAGGCAATTTATTCCACATCAACCAATGAGAGAGACAACCAGTCTCCCTATTAGTCCTTAAGAGCAAGGGAGAGAGACAGACATGCTAGAAGACAGCAACCAGTCACATACCACAGCAGTGACACACTGTAGATTCCTCCCTAAGGGGTAGCCCCCCTCTGTCCTTTCTTTCAGGCCACAATGACTATCATGGTTGCTTTGTTCTTCATGTCTAAGACCATGTTGCATTTTCACTTACAGCTCCTGATGTGAGCTCCTGAGATGGGCTCCTGAGATGGGCTCCTGAGCTGAGCTCCTGAGGTGGGCTCCTGAGGTGGGCTCCTAAGGTGAGCTCCTGAGGTGGGCTCCTGAGGTGGGATCCAGAAGTGGGCTCCTCAGATGGGCTCCATCAGTAGAGAGCTGATGATTGTCTACTATGACAAGCTCCCAAGGCCACATATCAGTTAGTTCTGGGCCAGACCAGGTCAGAGCCAAGCCATCTGGCTGGTGCCCATCCTCTCCACCAACACAGCTTTGGTCTTTGCTGACCCATACCCAGCGTGGCCATGAGGCCACAGTAACCTCAGAGCAGAAGAGCCAACTGTTGAGGTCACTTGATTCCAGTCTTGAGGCTACATCCATGCTCTTGAGGCAGCCCCCAGGAAGGCTAACCTGCTGGTGTGATGGGCTGTGAATCAAGCATGTGTCTCTTCAAGGACACCATTGGGGCTCTAATTTTAAGGGTGGAGCCTGTGTCTTCTGCCATTTAGTAATAACTTTTACTACCTGGGTCTTGCGGCACCTGTGTGCTTCAGCAGCCTCTGAGACTAGAGCTTTGCATGAGATTTTGACAGAGGCGCCTTCTATGCGTCTTTCTGTAATGATCACTCATGCTGGGTATGTGGCAAACAGAATCCTTCACCATCCCTCCTGCTGGTTCCCAGTCTCCATCCCCAAACCATCTAGCTCTGAGCATCTGTTAGCTTGGGCCACACCACACTAAAGCGTCTCCATTTCGGTTCAGCTGTGACAATTCTAGAACATAAAATCATTTGGATTCCAGAAATAAAGCAATTTATTTCTATAGATTCTTGCTCCCCTACCCTATAATACCCCAATAATGGCTGCTCACAAGAGATGTGTATCTAGCCCCAAGGGTATTTTTTAACTCACTACTCCTTGGTTACCCTAGCAATGACAAAAAGGAACCTTTCCAATCTCTTTGCCACACTACTTCTGAGAAAGCTATGAGAAGGGACCACCACTCTGCCATAATCTCTCCTCAGTGCCTCAGTGCTGCTGATTATTGTGCTAATTGTGATATTAATTGTTCTTCTAACAAATCTTCCTTAGTTTTAGTCTTTTTAAATTTTTTTATTGGTTATTTTATTTATTTACATTTCAAATGTTATCCCCCTTCCCAGTTTCCCTTCCACAAAGCTCCTACCCTCTTCCACTCCCCCAGCTTCTATGAGAGTGCTCTCCTCCCACTCTTGCCTTACCACCCTAGCATTCCCCTACAATGGGGCATCAAGATCTCCTACTCAACAGGACTATCCGTCTCAGCATCCATCTCAGCATCCATCTCAGCATCCGTCTCAGTGTCCGTCTCAGCGTCCGTCTCAGCGTCCGTCTCAGCATCCGTCTCAGGATCTGTCTCAGCATCCGTCTCAGCATCCGTCTCAGCATCTGTCTCAGCATCCATCTCAGCATCCGTCTCAGCATCCGTTTCAGCATCCGTCTCAGCATGTCTCAGCATTCTCCCTGGACTCCCAAGCCCAAGTTCTTTCATTCTCTGTATGCTCACATCTCCAGCATGGTAGAGATTAGAGTTGTCCCTGCAGAGACTAGGGTCCCAACCTGAGCTGAAGGGGAGATGTTCCCTGCTACACCCTTGCTCACCCTAGGCTAGCCTCCTGAACTGAGTCATCCCCATGCCTTCATCTCTACATGTGGTAGGATTGCTCTTCTGTGAGCAGAGCACCTCACTCCTCTCCAGTACTGCTTCTTACACTCTCCTGGCTGCTCTTATGCCCTGTGTCTGTGACCTCTGAGCTGACCCTATCCTTCCACACTTGTCCCCACAATATCCCAAAAAGTGAGTTTTGAGATCACTGGTCCACTAGAAGCCCCCTGCTGGCTTCCTAGTGACCTGAAATAACCCTGATCTCCACATGCCCAAGTGGTTTGGCCCTACCCTCTGCAGTAGTTCCCTTTTCCAGAACTCCACAGAGTAGAGATGCCCCTGTAGAGCCAGGGTTCCGATTTGAGCTGAGGGAAGGGAAACAGCCTCCTCTGTTGGGGGACTGTAGAAGAGCCTCTGCTACCCTGAGCAGTCTCCCATCCAAATTCTAACCAGGCCCAATCCTGCTTAGCTTCCAAGATTAGAGATTGGCACGTTCAGGGTGGTAGGTCCATGTGGCCTCGGCGCTCTCATTAAATACACTGTTAGCAGCTCTACATTGGACCAAGCACTGCAGAGAAGATTCTGCTTCCAGTTTGGTTGGATGCAATCACTGATGAGTAAGGGACTCTTAACTTTTGGCTGTGTATCAGATAGCAGGCTGCCTCCTGGCTCCTTTCTCATGGCTGCAGCTTTCTCCTGACTCACCCAAGCCCATACCACTGAGCATGTTTGCCTGTGGTTCTGTGACTGGCACTCCTTTCTGTGAACCATCTCATCTGGTGCTTCTTGTCCATCCCTGCTCCCTGCAGATGGAATTGGCAGAAACAACGAGCTCAGATTTGGGCTATGGATTATTCATACGATGCTAACCTACAATGGGCTGTTTCTCTCTTGATTCTCACAGCTAGACTGCTATTCCCACTGCTGACCTAGAAAGTCTGCTTGTGAGTCTGCAATCCTCTCTTCCCCAAAGGAAGTTCACCAGGCACCCAGCAATCCGGAGCTGCAGGCAACAAATCTGCTACACTGGATACACATTAACTAAAGGGCTGAACCTGAGAGCCTTTCCCTCCTGTCTAGGGAACCACTGACAATCTGGCTGCGGAGCTAATCATCAACCCCATGGCATGAGATCTCCTTATGCTTTCTGAAACCCGTAAGATGGGACACTCACTTTGTCCCATGGGACTGGACTTCCTTCAGAGCCCCCACCATGCTGTGTCTATGACATTAATAACTCTTCTAATACATCTCTAGCCCAAAGGACAAGCAGTCTCAGTTTCTAATCTGAAACCCTACAAAAGGCACCTCAAAAGTCAGGACATATGCTCAAATTAGAATGTACCCACTGTCCAAAGTTCATAGTTCACCCAAGGCCCTGCACGTGGTGAGATCACTGGCTGGCAGGGAGAGCTCAGCATTGTTGTGTGGTGGGTCCTGAGGACCTTCAGAGCTTGAGATGTCAGTGTGGCCTGAAGCACAGAGGATTCACTTGGGTTTTGGTGTGTGTCCTGCCCAATTCCATCGTGGTGTACTGGGTAACTGTAAAACCTGGTAGGCATATTTCCACAGTGAGACACATTTTGGGATGATGAATGGAGCAATTTCAGGAACCAAAGCCTCTCTGGGACTGAGTGCTCTGAGGCTTATGAAAGTTATCATGGGCATTGAGAGGGAAGGATAACACCACAGGGATGGTCAGGTTGTGGTGCCCGTTAGGTCTGAGTGGTTGGGTGGCAGCAGGAGCTGATTGTATAACTCTTCCTGTTAAGTACAATAAGAACCATGTGTACATCCAAATCTCAGGGGAGAGCTTTAGGGCCCTTGCCATCAATCTCCTCATTCCTGGGCTTGAGCTAGGAAGATGTATGATTGCTTATTTACTTATTTGTTTCATTTATTTATATTTATGTATATGCAGGTGTGTGGGGAGAGAGTATATACATGCAGGTGTCTATGGGCATACATGTAGGTGTCATGGCTGTCTTAGGAAGCTAAGAACAAGTGTCTCTGAGGAGCAGCTGCTGTATGTACAGAAGCTCTACAGAACAACACTTCCCCAGTGGGTGAGAGACTGATGGAGTCTTAGATAAGAGAGGTGAGCGCCCCCTAGAGGGCCAAGTGGACGTCTCAGCTGATGTGCAGACTGGTAATAAAGGACAGGAAGAGGTCAAGGGACATTGTCACACTACAGTGTTAGTTATTTGAGAAACATTAGAAACACTCTGGTCATGTGTCCAAGGCTCTTGTTCCCAAGGGGCCAGGACCACCACTTCCTTTTCCTGTGTTTTTCCTCATGTTTCCCACATGAGTCCCAGCCAGTCTCTGGTCTTTCTTTCTCTACACCTTGTTTGTTTCATGCTCACTTCCAGCTGATCCCTCTGTCTGGAAGTCCCCTACCTGTTCCAAATATGCTGTCTACTGAAGCGTCACTTCTTCTTCAAGGAGAGTTCTGTGTTGGTTTTTGGCAAAACCTTCAGGTCGTCTCTCTGAGATGCTATTTTCAACATCCCAGTATCGTGTGACAACTGAGTTCAAAAGCTTCTAGGAAGTTCTAAGACAACACTGATGTGTGATATGCAATAGAGCTCCCACGCACTGGCTCCCCCACCACTAGGCTCATGCACAGTGTCCGCTATGTGTCTGTTTATTGAGTGAACTTTCAGAAGCACTGGACCTTGGTCTCATACATGACCCTTAGATAGGACTCCTCTGTGACCTCCAACAAATTGAGCAAACAGGGAAAGACGTAATTTCCCAAGAAAGACCAGACATTATGCAAGAGAAAGGCACGAGGGGGTGGGATGACCCCACGGAAGGCCTGATTATGGATAGCCACTCATTCGGTACAGTCACAGACAAGATGTCTGGCTCTGCCCATAGCCACCTGCATTGCTGCAAGCCAGAACATAAAGGCCAGGCTTCAGAGTCTGGGTCTCCACTGTCACCAACTTAGTGTCAACCAGGGACAGTGAGAGACCTTGCTGGGTAGTGAGGAATAAATTTATTTGCAAATGAAAAGTGCCCAGCACAGACTGTCACATAAAAGTTCTTTGTACTGTAGGGGGCAGTCAAAGCTTAGGCTTCTTGAGAAGCTGGACCAATGGCTCACTCAATGACTAAAGAGAACTCCCTGTTCTTCCAGGGGACCCAAGAAACCAGTGACTCACACCTTCCTGAAACCTCTACTCCCAGAGATCTGATGCCCTTCCCTGGCTTCTTCAGGCACTTACACACACACACACACACACACACACACACACACACACACACACACACACACACACACACACATAAAACAAATCTTTCTTTTTTAATTAAGGTTTTGGCCTTCTGTGATAGCTAACCGATTTGATAATATGGTTGTCACCTGGATCACCTGAGCCCCAAGCTGCTGGCTTTTCCCATGATAACTTTAATTGGTGAGTCTGAAGCAAGAAGACCCACCTTAGATCCAAGCCATGCCGTCTGGTGGCAGCCCAGATGAAAGGACATGGAAGAAGGGAACTTTGCTTTTGGCCTGCCTTCCTTTGCTCACACTGGTGAGTGCATCTGCTCTGTACCTATGGCCTTCCTTCCCCCATATCAGAAGCAGCTTCTTGAGGATTCCAATGTGGACTGATGAGCAGCTGCTCCAGGAGTCCTCCAGGCCTGCAGTACCAGATTGGGACTGCGGAGACATCCAGCTTTGTGGAGTAAACAATCACTAGATTCTCAGCCTCCATTGTTGAACCCCCCCCACACACACACCCCAGATTTCTTTAAAGAACCCTGATTATCACACACGTTGTTATTTCTGTGGACACCTCTCTTCAGTATGATCCAGGGATCAGAGCACTGAGCATGGCTTCATGGAAGCCATGACACATAAGCAGAGTCAAGTAGGCAGTTTCTCTGCTCTGGGGGCAGCTGACCAAGGCACAGTGGAGGAGTTACATGCCCATTCACTCATCTGCTCCTTAATGTGCCAAATGCCCTCTTTGACAGAGGACAGGAGGGAACTCACCCAGGTCAATTCAGGGTGCTGAGACTCAGACTCACCTGTACTCTGCCTTCATTCTGCCTCCTCAGCAGAACCCAAAGCTGAGGGTAGCTGTGGGTTCTTACTCTCCAACTGTTAGGCTTTAGATGTAAAATGTTCCCTACATGCATCTGAACACTTGGTCCTAGCTGGTGGTGCTGTTCTGGGAATTGTGGGAACCTTCGGGAGATGGGATCTGAATGAAAGAAGCCGATATCTGAAGGATGCGCCTTGGGGTTTATAGCCCAGTCTTGCTTTCTGTCCTGCTTGTTTCCTGATACACTCAGATGTGAGGAAGCAGCCTCATACTTCTGCTGCCACGGCTTTGAGCCTCCCCTGACACTGTGCCTTCCTCACTATGTTGAATGATACTCTCAGGCCATGAGCCAAAAGAACTCATAAGTTTCTTCCCGTCAGGTGATTGATCCATTGATGAGAGAATAAGCAATAGACCATTAATCTTGACTCTAACATGTGCAAGCTATGTGACTGGATAAGCCACTTACACCTCAGCAAGCCTTTCTTTCCCTATCAGTCAAATAGAAATGATAGTGGCATGCCTCGTGAGGTTCTTTGATGGAAGAAGTACCTAGCACCAACTTCGGAACACAGTGAGTGTCGCTATCCCCAGGGCTCTCTCCATAAGGACAATGAGACCCAGTCTTTGCAAAATGCTTTATTGCTATTGCCAAGGTAGAAATCAACAAGTCAGTCTGCAATCTATGTCTACTATTTACAGCGGACCTCTATCATCCCACCACAGCCAGCCAGGTTTGTGAGTTGATACCTTTGTTCATGGTGAGACACTTTTACCCTGATTGCTCAAGTATGCTACTAAACCGAGTTCTTACATCAACCATGGCTAGCACACAGAAGCCAACCCCTGTGTAACAATTTTACAGATCCCCGAACAGACTTCTTGCTCTGATCATTCATTGGAGATACAAAGAAACACAGGGCCAGAGAGGAACATTGTCATCCCCATGTTACACAGCTATTAGTGCCATTTCAGAACCTCACCAGTGTCCTTTCTCAACCATGATGAACTGATAGTTGGTGCTGATAGGTGGGAGACCAGGTTTATGATGTGCTTCCTGGTGGCCTTTATCTATGCTGACCAGGCTCTTACAAAGCTTTGTAGTGTTAGACTGAGCACGAGAAGCCTGGGGTCTGGGTGTGACTATGTCACAAATATGGTCGTAGGACCTTGAAGAAATCAAGTGGCCTCTTTAGGGTCAGTGTCAATGACAAAGATGACAGCAAGAGCACATCTTGCAACCGTGATCAAGGAAGCAGCCATCAGGACACTGATCTTATCACTTACAGCACATTATTAGTTAATCTACTCTATGGAAATCACTAGCTACCAAGCGATGGATGGGCTGTAGACTACGCCTGGTTCCCTCTGTGTAAGCCTGTGAGTTTTAGAAGGCGTCCCACCTCAGGGCTGGATCACTTTGCCAACGAAAAAGAGATTTGTATCAACCATAATGACCGTCATAAAGGGTCTGTTGAATTCTAGCTTCAGAGAGCTCGGTGGAGCAGATCTGAGCATGAAGATCACTCCTGTGGTGGCAGCTGCTGTGGTTCCCGACTCATCTACCTCCACCATGGATTTGTGCACCATCTGCAGGCAGACAGTAGGACTAAGTTGTGGTGATGCATCATGAGAAAAGTATTACTTATATTCTAAAAGGATGGAACTTTGGTTCAACCTCACAGCCAGAATTAAATCATATACCCAGAGGTCACTTCAGACTGCTGTCCTGCTGTGTACTCAGCCTGTTTGTTTAATGCTTTTAAGAGAACAATCAAATAATTAATGTTACTTGCCTTGGGTTTCCCATGCAACCTTAAATTATGATTTCAAACAATGCACGTGTATCATTTGCTGGAAACAGCAAGTACAGACATTGAAAACAATCTTCTAAAATGAAATCCACTTGTGGTTATCAGCTTATAAACAGTGATATTTGTAGTTTGATGTCTGGGTCAGTTGGAATTAGTGACTTAATCCCTTGTAAAACTCTGTTAAAGATTTCTGTGAAGTATCCTATTCCGTCTCCATGTGTTATTTTTTTGTGCTGTTCAAATAAAGCTCTTTGTCAGGAACCAGTGACACACACACACACACACACACACACACACACACACACACACAGAGAGAGAGAGAGAGAGAGAGAGAGAGAGAGAGAGAGAGAGAGAGAAACAGAGACAGAGACAGAGAGAGATTCACAAGACAGCATTCAGACAGGCACAGATTCCTCCAAGGCTGGGTGACAAATATGGGTTCCTATTGTAAGAAGAACAAGACACAAAAGAACATCTTTGAATATCTGGGGGAAGCCTGGCAGTGGTGGTATGCACCTTTAATCCCAGCACTTGGGGAGGCAGAGGCAGGTGGATTTCTGAGTTTGAGGCCAGCCTGGTCTACAGAGTGAGTTCCAGGACAGCCAGGGCTATACAGAGAAACCCTGTCTCAAAAAAAAAAAAAAAAAGAAAGGAAGGAAGGAAGGAAGGAAGGAAGGAAGGAAGAAAGAAAAAAAGAAAGAAAGAAAAGAAAAGAAAAGAAAAAAGAATGGGGGAAAAGAATCATGAGACAGAATGGAATGAGCTGGGGTGAAACAGAATGGAGTGCAGTGAGCAGTGACAAGGGATGGAACAGGATCAAAAGTGATGGGAGGAGCTAGAACAAGGTGGATAATTAGAACAGGATAGGACAGGATGGGGTGGGGTGCGGTGGGGTGGGTTTGGATAGCATAGGATGGGAGGGGAGGGTGTGGGAGGGGCTGAGATAGGGTGTGATGGGGTGGGGTGGTTGGGATGAGATGGAGGGATGGGGTGGGGTGGGTGGAGAAGGTAGGATGGGGTGAGATAGTGATTCCTGAACTGAGGAGCTTCTAGACTCACCTCAGACAACTTGATATTGGTGTGGTCAGTAATGCCAGACAAGTCGGCATGGTTGGTGAAGACGTCCTGGATGCCCAGTTTGGGGAGGATTTTTTCCAGTGTATAGGTCCCCTCAATGGAGAACTTGGGGAGGTAAAGATCTAAGCGTCTGCAGAGAGGAAGAAAGGCCATTCTTAGACACCACACATTTGCTGACAAGTCCTTAGCCCCCACTCTCTGCAGCCTCACAGACTTTCTGGAACTTTCATCTCTGGAGTGTCCCTCACTTTGTACTTAGACTTGGGCTTCTCTCTCTGGTGTCACCCGAGAACCCCAGCTTTCCAGGTCTTATCCCTCAAGCTGAGCCAGGTTCTGGGCTGAAGATGTCATGGGAAGCCTTTAGGTTTGGAGCTAGCTCACTGCCTGGGGAGTCCTTCCCACCGGCACTGTGAGGTCCTGGAGCATGTCTCCCTGACATCGTAGAAGGATGCGGCCCCTGAATGGCCTAGCGAGTACCTCTTTCTGAGCATCTTAAGCCAGTTCCTCAGTGTTCTCTCATCCAGGCCATCCTCCAGCTGCTTCATCTTGCCCTTGCTGGGGAGAATAAACAGAGCGATGGCATTGCCTTGGTAAGGGACCCCCACCACCGTGCAGGAAATGTTTTGGTCCAGGATGTAGGAATACCAATCTTCACGATTCATCATGGGCACCTGTATGGTCTTCTTGGGGGTCACGTGGAAATCCATCATGCGGGTATTTGTGTCACTGAAGGCTGTCTTCCACTTGGCTAAAAATGAGCAAGGGGTAGGAGTAAAAGAAACTGAGTAAAAATAAGAGACCCTCGACTGTGGCTGAAGAGAGAGGACAATCCAAAGAATGCCCCTACAGTGTGTCCTCAGCAACAGCAGCACTTATACCCCTTGGCCTCAGAGGCCAAATGCCCTCATAACCCTGGGGTAGCCTGAACCTTTTAAGTTTCCTGCCCTCCTGTCCTCCCAGACTCCTGCTGCGGTGGTTTGAATGACAATGGCCCCCCACCTGCTTATATGTTTGGATGCTTCCTCCCTCTTTGGTCAAATTGTTTTGGGAAGGATTGGTACTTATTGGTATGACATTGAGAGTGGGCTTGGAGGTTTCAAAAGATCACATCAGCCCCCTCCCCCTCTCTCTGCTGAGTGTTTGTGGATCAGACACAAGCTTCCAGCTGCTGCTCCAGCACCGTGCCTGTCTGCTTGCTAGCATGCTTCCTACTGTGATGGTCATAGATTCTAAAACTGTAAGCCAGCCCCAATAAAGTGATTTTTTAAAAATAATCTGTCCTGGCCATAGTGTCTTGGCATGGCAACAGACATTTTGCTTTTAGTAGCCTTTGAGCTCTCCAGGTTCCTGCCCTCTTAGTCCTGATCAGGTCCACATCCTGTTTCTAGTGGATTTGACAGTTAGGGTTGTTTTGTCATGATGGCTATGACAAGGACCAGCTCCTGACTGTTAAATCACTGACAGGCTGATAGGAGTCTCTGTCTTACATGGGGCTGCTTTCCTTCCACCCAGCTGGCACCTGGGTGGCTTGTTCTTTTATAGGGAGGGAACACTATCTTGTGATAAAAACAGAAAAGAGAGAAAGTTCAAGTTGGAGCCCAAGGCTTACCTTTGAAGAAGATGTAATTTACCACCACCATGACATGGGTGCTGTCGAGATCCTTGATCAAGTCTACAATCTTGCCCTTGGTCTGCTTGGCTACATAGTCATTGATCTGCTTCTTAGCACTCTCAGGGTCCCCAAAGTTGGTAGAGAAAGTGTCTGACATGTACAGCGTCTTCATGGCAGTCAGGAAGTGGTCCCGGATATGTACTGTGGGGTCTTTAAAAAGGGCACTGCCCAGGCTCAGCTGGAGGCCATCACTAGGCTGGCTGAACCTCTGCAGCAGCTGTTGGGAGCCCCTGTGGAACTTGTCCTCTTGGCCTGGCTGGAGGCTGAGGCCCAGGCCCTCCAGGATCTGTGTCTTAGTTTTCAAGCCAGCCCCCAGGGAGAGCATGCCCAAGCTCATAGACACACTCATGGGAGAGAAGAAAACATTCTGATCAGGGGCTTCAGAAACCAAGACCCTGTAGAGGCTGAAGGCAAAGTCCCTGCTTCTGGGAGTCTCCACGGTACCCACAGAGGACTCTTTAGCCTTCTTCTTCTCCTTGGAACGGGACCGTTGGCGGGAAGCCACCCCATGACTCAAGAACAGCACCAGGCACAGAATGGGGAAGAACCTCATTGTGGCGCCAGCTCTGGATGGGAGAATAGGAAAATGGTCTTAGAAAGGGAACCACAAATGCCCCCATTTACTCTCCAAGAGGATAAGAAGGAAGCTAGGCCATGGGGCCGCAAAGAGAACCGGTGGTACTCAGTGCTCTGGGAAGATCAGATGAAGCAGGCAACAGCTCAAGATAGACTTGCAGACCAACATGCAATGGCGTTACAAAAAGAAAAAAACAAAGCAAAACAAAATAACCCACCAATTTTTTTTCTCATAATGTTTTAAGTAAGTTTAGGATTTTGCATCATGCCTCATTCATAGGGTTGTCTGGCTGCAGCTTCCCTAGGGTCTACGTTCTACCCACCCACATCCTTAAGGCCACAGGTCCTACCCTGGCAGGTGTACTCACTCTGTATTGTGGTGGCTGAGTGTCAAGATGACAGTCCACCTGGCTTATGAGAAGATGGAGGGCAGAGTGAATTGTAGCTGGCAAATATTACTGATCAGAGACTCTATCTCTACCCCACTCCAGCTCTGCCCCGTTGGGAGCTGGGCTAATCTAAGGCTTTCTCAGGGCTCCTGATAAAAGAACAAAATGAACCTACTTCTGTTTGTCTAAGAATGTGCTTGGCAATCCCAGTCTGGGCCTGAGGCTGGAGCCTTGAGAGCATTAAGGTTTCTGTTCTGGGACTTGGCTTTTTCCCCTGAAGAGACTGGCATTATCAATCCCAAGGCCACTGTGTGCTCAGTCTGTAATGTTCTTGAGATATCCTGTTTTCCATGTGCAACATTGTTTGATTAGCTTTCTCTGACTTTGTCCCATTGTATGATAGTTTCTGCTGACTCTGTCTCATCTCTTCCCAGGACCCCGTATATAAGATACTATACGTTTTTAAGAAGCTTGCTTGGTATAAGACATAGCGTGTACAAGCAAGTCTTCCTGATCCTTAACTGTGTCTTCTCTATCTTCTGTTCTCTTTATCTTCTGATCCTCTCTCTCAGGGCATTGTTATAAAAAAATTGACCTCATGGTCCAAGTCAAGTAGTGCCTGAACAGGGACACCTGAATATGAGAAAAAGAGTTAAGTATGGCCATAATACATAGAGAAATTTAAAACTAAACTATCCCCAGAGAGACCACCTGAAGGAAGGGGTCAAACAAGGTATAGTAAAGCCGTCTTCTTAACATAATATTGTTATTGGTTATTTGGGAATTTGACATAATGTATCCCATCACCCTTACTTCCCAGCCCCCCAGGCCCACTCCCCAACCTCCTGTGCCCGCCCCCCAAAAGATAAAAAAAACAAATCCAGTTTATGTTGTCCGTATACTCACTGGAGCATGGTAAACTCTTGGTGGCCAGCCCCTTAAAGATGAGTGAGTCTGTCCCACCTCCATGCCCACCAAGAGCCATCCACCGTGGAGAGCCAAACATCAGCATGCTCATCCTACCAGGGAGCCTGCTTGCTTTTGCTAGATTTCTCCCCACTACAGCATAGGTGAAGGGGTTGGGGGTGAGGGCTGGGTGGGGTGTGTGGGGGAAGGAGGTGTAGGTGTGTGTGTGTGTGTGTGTGTGTGTGTGTGTGTGTGTGTGTGTGTGTTGGGAACACAGTCAAAGCTCACAGCAGTGGCTGCAGAGATTTCAGAACCCAGGTTTAGACAACAAAGAGCCCAGGCTCTTGGGCACAAGGATCCTTCCTTGGCCTGCCTTTGCCTGAAGAGGTAATTCCTCTGAAAACTCTTTCCCAGCTAATTTTACATAAAGAAATAAAAGGGGAGATTTATCTACATGACTATTAAAAAGTCTTATGATATAAAAAATAGAAAATGGTATGAAAATAAAGTTATTCTTACATGTTATTGTGAAAATAAAAATATCATAAAGATAAAAGATATAGTGTTAAAATATGAAAGACATGAGGTAAAAATATTTTAATGAAAATTTATGTATACAGAAATAAATTATTTTAATAAATAGTGATTTACATAAAGATTGAGGTGGATATATATGAACTATATAAAATTAAAGGGTTATAAGTTATAAAGTTCTGAGTAAGTTATTTAAATATAAAGGGGATAAGACTTAAAGATAATATGCATAATACTAAAGTTTCTAAGGCTTGAGATTAGCAATTTTTAAAAAACGGTTGTCAAATTAAGATTTATTTAAAATTATCTGGCTACCAAAATATTACATGATAGCTAAAAATATCAGACCATTGTCACTGACCTGGGTGCCTCTCATGGGACACTCTCTTTGACTACATTTGGCTATCACCTCATTTCTATTTGTCTGTCACAGGCAAGTCAATAAGAATGTCCCCTTCTCATCTGAAAAGTGATAGGATGCACAGTTTTTGAATATCACTTCATCCATGGCTTGAATTTTCCTGCCTCTAATCACCCATAAGTTACCCCACTGTGTGAGCGTTTCCCAGTAAACAATGAAAATCCGGTGCCCTGGCTTCAGAATGGAATTTCCCCTCGGGTGGTATAATCCACAGTTTCTATAGAACGCTGTGCCTCTGGGTGGATGACCTGAGATTTTGGTCCACTTGTCCTAGAGATGCCTACCCGGTCTGGATAAAGATAACTTCCTAGAACCCTATCACTGGCCACGACCTGTCACAATGTCTCCAGGAAAAGACTCAACCGGCCCGTTGCTGTTAACCACAGATCCTTTATGCCTGGTTCACTGCTTATGTTAACCTTCCCTATGTGTACTTGAATTGGGGTCCTTTTAGTCGAGAGAATGGGGGACTCTTCTAAATTGCCTGTATCAACTGTTCTCTCGCTCATTGTGGAGATTCCCCTTCTGAGCTGACCAGATTTACTGCGCAGAACTCAACCCCCTAGGCACCCTTCAACACTCATTCAGTGTTATGATTGGAATACTTACATTGATGACTCTTATGGTTAAGCTAGGAGACATTTATCAAAAATAAGAATCTCTTAGATGTTCAGGAACATCTGGCGTTTAAACAATGAGGAGAGAGCTGTTGGTAGCTGGACTGATCCAAGACATTCTGAGTGTCATGTTGAGAGAGAGAGAGAGAGAGAGAGAGAGAGAGAGAGAGAGAGAGAGAGAGAGAGAGAGAGAGAGAGAGAGAGAAAGCCTCAAGACAAATGGCTGACTGTGTAACTGTGGCTACAAAAGCGCATGCTGTACAACAGGCCAAGTGCCAGGCTCACTCTGTGCCTGTGGCTCCTCTCAGCAACTCACCTCTCCAGCCCTTGGGTTTCGCTTTCCTTCCCCCAGCTTCCGGTTCCTTTATAAGCCTGCTAGTTTAGCCATGAGCTCTGTTTCCTCTTGCCCCTGTCCCTCAGTCTGCTTATCCCCTCCCCTTCTCTCTCTTCAGTTCCTCTCGCTCCCGCCCCCATGCCCCACTTTAGTCTACTGATCATGTTTGTCAGTCTATGACTTCCTCTCCTTGCTCTGGACTCTTCCAGACACTTCTCCCTTGTATCTACAGTAAAATCATCCTTCTCAGCCATACCTTGGAGTGGTCTGGTGCTGGAAACCCAGGAGGGGCGTACATGAGCTTCCTTCCGAGCCCCTCCTAACTGAACCAAGCTGCTGATTCAACTCGCTTAAGGTATGCCTGGCGCATTTCTTTCTGCTGGCTTCTGCCAGCTACCATATTTGACTTCAAATTCTAGAGTCCACCTTCTCAGCTGCTGCTTCCTTCCCTCCACCTCCTCTAACTCTGGTTTCTCCTCACCTACTTGGCAAGTGTTCTATCTCTCTGGCTCTTGAAGCCTGCTACACCCTCTAGGGTGACCACCTCGTGGATATCTCTCTAGTAAGACACTTACTTTTCTTCCTCAGTTGGAACTCTCCCTTTTCCCAAAAGCCTCACCTTTTCAGTTATTTTTCTCCTACCAGCTCTAACCACTAGTCTCTCCTTCTCTACTGGGTAAGTGTCACCTGGAGAGGCCTACTTTGTCTCTGTTGGATTACTACATTGGTATGCTCACCCTACTGAGCCCCTATCATGTGGAAAAGGATGCCTCTCACCTGTGATTTGGGACATTTCTCTCTGACAAGTCTCTCAGTCCACTTGGGAACACCCAGAATTCCTTACTCCCTTCCTGGCCCTACACAACCCTTCCTCAGACTCAGGGATTTTACTAAAGCCTCGCTGCAAACAGCTTGGCCTCAGTACAGCTCAATAGCCTAAGAATGTCCCTTCAATTTTCAGATTCACTCATATGGAAACAACTTCTGCCATGGCACAAACGAAAGATCCCCAAATCTCTCATATTTAAATTTTCTCTGCTCTACATTTCCAAAAGTCTCTAGGCTTCTTCTCCTGTCTGCTCCTGAACATCTTTTATCTTTGTGATTTCTTGATTTTCTGCTCTCAAAAACTTCTCTTAAAACTACTATGTAAACTCTTGTCTCAGAATTTAGAAGATTTGGGGGTATGGTTAAAAAACTGTAACAAAATGTTGGTAATTTAAAAAATACACACATAGTTCATCTTAATTTGCTACAGAATATTATATGTGATTCAACTCTTGTTTAGGAAGATAGTTACTTTTCAATTAGCAACCATGTCTCTTGCTTCCATCTTGACAAATGACTTCATCAGGATGAAAGCAACCAAGTGGTTGGCAGCCATCTTTACTAAGGTTTTTTGTTTGTTTGTTTGTTTGTTTGTTTTTAAAGAGTACATGGCATGTAACTTAACTACCATCCTCCTTAGGAAGACCACATGGTATAAACCAATTAAAGCAGCACTCACAAAACTTCGTCTCCTTGAGCCCTCTGCTTATCATTGTACCTCCTTTCTAGACAAAGGAGGCAACATCAGGTCTCCAGAATGTTTAGGGTAGGGGTGGATTTTTGTAGAATGACAAGTTCCTAAGGTTTTAAAGCTTACTCGTGTTAACAGAAACTGACTTAGAGTTGTATGTCTGACTACTTAACATTTCTGCTAACTGCTCAATACCAAGCTTGGAGAAAATTTTAGATAAGAAAGAACAGGGTATGTTTGATAAATAGGTTGGTGGATTCCTAAGGTCTGTTCAGGTTAATAATAGCAACTGACTTGAAGATGCATACTTGGCTGCTTTGTCTTTGCTAAATTTGTTAAGCCTTAACTATTTGGATAAAGTGAGTCATACAAGAAACTATAATATTCTTTAATGGCGAACTACAAAAGGATGAAAAAAAAAGTAAAGTTCCAACTCCTTCTGTGGACTGTATTTATGGTTTAAAGTTTTATTTTTTATTTGTATTTATTCACTTTACATCCTGCTCACTGACCCCCTCCTGCAGGTCACCCCTCCTACAATCCTTCCCCTCCCGCTCCCCCTCTCCCTCTGAGAGGGTGGAGGTTCCCTTGGGTATTCCCCAACCCTGTCACATCAAGTCTCTGAGAGGCTAGGAGCATCTTCTACCACTGCGGCCAAACAAGGCAGCTGAGCTAGTAGATCATAGCTCACGCACAGGCAACAACTTTTGGGTTAAACCCCCTGCCCCACTCCAGTTGTTCAGGACCCACATGAAGACCAAGCTGCACATCTGCTACATATGTGTGGGGAAGGGTGCCTAGGTCCAGCCTGTGTATGCTCTATGGTTGCTGGTTCAGTCTGCTAGAGCCCCAAAGGTCCAGGTTACTTGACTCTTGGACTTCCTTCAGGGCCAACAATCCTTCTCCCTACTCTCCCACAAGACTCTCCAAGCTCCAACAACTGTTTGACTGTGGGTCTCTGCATCTGTCTGAATCAGCTGCTGGGTGGAGCCTGTCAGAGGACAGCCATGTAGGACTTCTGTCTGCAAGCATAACAGAGTATCATTAATAGTGCCACAGATTGGTGCTTGCCCATGGGATGGGTCTCAAGTTGGGCTGGCTCTTGGTTGCCCATTGCCTCAGTCTCTGCCCCCTCTCCTGTGCCTGCATTTCTTATAGACAGGATAAACTTTTGGTCGAAAGTTTTATGGATGGGTTGGTGTCCCGCTCCCAATCGCTCCAGTGGGGGTTCTTGCCTGGCTATAGGAGGTGGCCTCTTCAGGTTCTGTATCCCCAAGGCTATGAGTCACAGCTAAGGTCATCCCCATTGATTCTTGGGTGCCTCTCCTATCCCAGGTCTCTGTCACATCCTCAAGATGCCCCTCACTTCTTCACCCCCATCAGTTACAGATTTACATTCATTCTTATAGCCGTCCAGCCATCTCTCCTGCTCTTGCCCACACCTTAATCTGACCCCCCATGCACATCCCCCCCCATCTCCCACTTAGTTCCCTCCCTCCATTCCTCTGCCTCCTATGACTATTTTATTCCCTTTTCTAAGTGAGACTTAAGCATCCTTGCTTGGACCTTCTTTCTTGTTTAGTTTCTTTGGGTCTGTGGAGTGTAGCATGGGTCTCCTGTATTTTATGGCTAATATCCACTAATAAGTGAGTACATACCATGCATGTCCTTTTGGGACTGGGTAACCTCACTCAGGATGATAGTCTCAAGTTTTATCCATTTGACTGCAAAATTCATGATGTTTTTGTTTTTAATAGCTGAATAGTATTCCATTGTGTAGATGTACCACATTTTCTCTATCCATTGTTCAGTTGAGAGACATCTAGGTTGTTTCTAGTTTCTGGCTATTATGAATAAAGCTGCTATGAACATAGTGGAGCAAATGTCTTTGTGTGATGGAGAAGTATATTTTGGGTATATGCCCAGGAGTGGAAGAGCTGGGTCTTGAGGTGGAAGCATTCCCAGTTTTCTGAGAAACTGCCAAATTGATTCCCAAAGTGGTTGTACAAGTTTGCACTCCCACCAGCAGTGGAGGAGTGTTCCCTTTCTCCACATCCTTGCTAGCATGTGCTATCTCTTGAGTTTTTGATCGTAGCCATTCTGATGGGTATAAGTTGGAGTCGTTTTGATTTTCATTTCCCAGATGAATCAGGACATTGAACATTTCTTTAAGTGCTTCTCAGTCCTTCGAGATTCCTCTGCTGAACATTTTCTATTTAGCTCTGTACCCCATTTTTTAATTGGGTTATTTGGAATGTTGGTGTCTAACTTCTTGAGTTCTTCATAAATTTTGGGTATTAGCCCCCTGTCATCAGATGTAGGGCTGGTGAAGGTCACAGGCTGCCGTTTTGTCCTATTGATGGTGCCCTTTGTCTTACAGAAGTCTTTTCAGTCTCATGAGGTCTCACTTATCAGTTGCTGATCTTAGAACCTGAGCCATTGGTGTTCTGCTCAGGAAGGCGTCTCCTGTACCAACGAGTTCAAGGCTATTCCCTACTTTCTGTCCTATTGGGTTTAGTATATCAGGTTTTATCTTGTGGTCTTTGATCCACTTGGACTTGAGGGCTGTGCAGGGTGATAAATGTGGATCTGTTTGCCTTCTTCTGCATCCAGTTAGACCATTACCATTTGTTGAAGATGCTGTCTTTTTTTTCCATTGCATGGTGTTGGCTTCTTTGTCGAAAATCAAGTGTCCATAGGTGTGTGGTTTTATTTCAGGGTCTTTGTTTCAGTTCCATGGATCAACCTGTCTGTTCCTATACCAATACCATACAGATTTTACACTATTGATCTTTAGTACAGCTTGAGATCAGGGATGGTGACACCTCCAGAAGTTATTTCATTGTTTAGGATTATTTTTTTCTATCTTGGGTGTTTTGTTTTTCCATATGAAGTTGAGAATTGCTCTTTCATGGTCTGTAAAGAATTGTGTTGGAATTTTGATGGGGATTGCATTGTATCTGTAGATTGCTTTTGGTAAGACGGCCATTTTCACTGTTTATCCTACCAATCCATGAGCATGGGAGATCTTTTCATCTTCTTATATCTTCCTCAATTTCTTTCTTCAGCAACTTGAAGTTCTGAGCAGAATGCTATCTGTCTGATAAAGGTTGATTTTTGATGCGTAAGGATCTTCAATTAAATCTTCAACTTAAATCTTTAAGGCTCAAACTTAACAGAGATAAAACTGTAAAATCTTGATCTTGTAAAAGCTACTAACTTGTTCTAAATTGCTAAAGATACACATCTGTGTCCAGTCTCTCTCTCTATACAGCCTTCTCAACAGAAGAGAGAGTATTAAATGCTTTTGACTCAGAAACATTGTTTGGTGTCCCCAAGCTTTTGTTATGACTCAAAGATATGAGTCTACTGTTTTTCCTTCAGTGTGTATTTCAGTGCAGATTACAAACAATGGCAATGCTAATATATGTAATATTTTTATTTCTTTTGTAAACTTAAAGAGTTCTTGTAAGCTTCAGAGAGTTGGCATGGATATACCAGTCACAGGTCAAACAGACTCCAAATAACTACTCCTGTCAATCAACAGCCTAAGCTTCCCCACTTACTGTCTATTCCTAAAGGTTCTCTCTCTCTCTCTCTCTCTCTCTCTCTCTCTCTCTCTCTCTCTTTCTCTCTCTTTCCTTTTCCCCATCTTGAGACCCACATCTCCACCCTCCACCCCTGCTGCAAATAATAGGAGCCCAAGTCTGGAAGTTTCAAGTGTAGAAAAAGACACTCAGAGGCCCCAATGGAAGGACAAGAGTAACCTAATTCTGAGACCTTGCTCAGGTGTGGACTTGTCAAGGCCAGCCTGGGGCTGGGCCTGAAAAGAGTTAAGAGTTAAGCTGGACTTGGCTTTTTCCCCTGTAGAAACTGGAATTATCAGTTTCAAGGCCTGTAATGTTCTTAAGATACCTTGTGTTCCCTTGTGCAATGTTATTTGATTAGCTCTCCATTGATCTAGTTCCTTTGTATGGTCATTTCTGCTGGCTCTGAACCATTTCTCCCCTGGACATAGATATAAGATACTGTGCTTCTTCATAAGCTTGCTTGGCAGAGGGCAGAGCTTGTGCAAGACCTGACCAAGCTGTATCTCCTGTCTTCTCCTCCTGATCTCCTGGCTCCTCTCTCCTAGCACCCTGTCACTGAAGAAGGACCTGCTGGCCCAGATCACAACCCCCAGTCTGCATTGTCTTGTCCTAGAAGGCTTCCAGGCAACAAGCCAGGTTCAAGTAAAGTAGCCCAGGACAGAGGCTCTCATCAGGTTACCCAGGCACTGCTTTCGAAACCCACTTCAGTGACCATCACCTGGCTTTGTGGGCACTCCAGGAAGTAGGAGTGCCAGGCTACTGCAGACTGACATTACAAAGGCAGGGAACAGCAGAACACCATTCCTTTTCCAGACTCAACTTCGTCATTTTCTGCAGCCAGTTTCTCACGGACCCAGGAAAAAGGGCTTTGAATCACTTCCCTCAAGCCAGGATGCTTGCCAGGTAACAATCCCACCAGTCTATAATGGTTGCAATGAGAAAGCCTTGCAATGGCAGAGACAAGGATGTCATTGTGTCTCCCATGTGTGTCCTAAGCACACAAATGAGGCCCAGAAGGCAGAAGAGAATGTCCCGATTAGGCATCAGATTATGGCCCAGTGTCTGGGTAACTGAGAGTGCTCTTTGCTTAGAATGGAGTTGCACCCAGGACTTCTGTGGGCCTGTGGTATTGTCTTTTTCTCTCTTGAAACCAGGGCTCGCTCACTCTTCCCAACATTGTAGAAGGTTTCCAAGACCTAGTACAGAGTGCTGGCTCAGGCCTTGTGACATTTCCAAGGCCCCCATGCCAGGGACTTGTAGTTGCTTGCAGAAGGTAGAGCTGACAAATCCCAATATGGGTCAGGTATGATGAAGAAGAAGTGATCAAGATAGACACCAGCCCAGTGAGCACCTGCATAGCTTCAGGACACTTCCCTGTCTCTCTCTTTGACAGCAAGGCTGAGTGATTCCCTCTTCTAGGTCAAATGTTGACTTGTCAATCTCCAAGGGCATCAGGTAGCCTCATTTGCTAATAGGGTCCTTATTGTAAATGTAATTAGTTTTTTAAAAGTCACACTGGACCAGGGTGGTTCTTTAATCCAACATAGCTGCTCCTCCCACCCCACCCCCACCCTCCATCACTATTCCACCTCCCTCCCCCCATATGTGTGTGTGTTGCTTGTGTGTATGTGCTTGAGTGTGGTTGCTTGCATTGTGCACCTGCTATGTGTGTTTGTCGTATGTACTTGTGTATGTGTGCAGCCAGAGGACATCTTCAGGCACCATCTGCTCTGCTCCTCTGAGACAGAGTTTCTCACTGGCTAGGAGCTCACCAAATAAGCTAGGCTGGCTGATCAGTGAGTCCCAGTGACCCACCTGTCTCTACCTCCCTAGTGCTGGCATTACAAGCATGCATCACCATGACCAGAGTTCAGGCTTTGAGCCTCAGGAATGTAATAAGAACCAGTAGCCTGCTAGACTCTCTTTCATGGAGTCTTTGATATACTCAATATTTTTTCCAATGCTCCAAAGTAAAGGGTAATTTGAAACTTGAACTACTGAACTCAGTATTTGTCCAGTCTTAGGCCAAAGGACAGTGATGCAAACATAACTCTGTAAGCTTCCATTTGTTCATATTTGTTTTACTGGCAGGGCCTATGCACTACAGTTTACTTGAGGCCAGTGGAGCTTTGGGAATTCTAGGGTAAGCAAAGCTCTGCCTCTAAGATATCCCATCTGATAGGTACTAGAGTGAGGTGGGGACAGAGTGACACTCAGGCTAGCCATGCATGGCGACAGGATAGCAGTCTGCCTGGAGGAGACAGAAGCAGAGGAGTTTGTGGACAACCTTGGTGGCATATGGGCTCTTAGAAAAGAACTTGCCTGAATCCTTGGGATATTAATAGAGGATTTTAAATTTCATCTTGTATACAGTAGAGAGCCACTGAGTGTCTTAGAGAGGAATGAGCAACCATCAGCATAAGGAGACATCAATCTCCCACTGACTTGCTCCTTGTTAACTTGAGGGTGAGGTGTGTCCACCTTATCTGTTATCACACCAGGATTTCACACATTCACACACCACTCCAGCAGGCTCATTGCCATAGCTAGCCTAAACTTCCCATGGCTTGCCTTCTATCTACTTAAGAGGGGCATGAATCAGCTTGGGGCTAACTTCATCTCTCACAGGTTGAAAACCAGAATCTAACTTGTCAGTCTGCAGAGGGAAGTGGACCCCAGCTCAACCATGCAGTTCTGTGATCTGCAGGGCCTCTGGAATCCAAAGCACTTCTATTTGTTTGTGAATGTAAACTAGAGGACGGGCATTGAGCTGCAGAATTATCCCTCTCAGCGATGTCTGCCTATGAGACCCTGCTCTGTCAATGTCCCCCTAAAGCTGTCTTGGATCCTATTCAAATCTGGATCCTATTCAAATCTGTTTTAGAGTTGGGCAGTGGTGGCGCACACCTTTAATCCCAGCACTTGGGAGGCAGAGGCGGGCAGATTTCTGAGTTCGAGGCCAGCCTGGTCTACAGAGTGAGTTCCAGGACAGCCAGGGCTACACAGAGAAACCCTGTCTTGAAAAACCAAAAAAAAAAAAAAAAAAAATCTATTTTAGAGGGCTGAGTGGGGGACATTCTCCTTGGTCCCCCCTCCCTAGTTCCCTGAACCCTCTGTAGTGAGCTGAGAGGCTACTGCATTCTTTCTACTGCTTTCTTGGTTTCCTGGCAACTAGCCTGTTTCTGGGCTTGTGGTCTTGCTAGAGCCATGGCTGTGTCACAAAGTTTATCAACTCTGACTGTTGAATGGGTGCTGTCCTAGAATTTTATTGTTGTGAAGAGACACCATGACCACAGCAACTCTTACAAGGAAAACATTTCATTGGGGCTTGCTTACAATTCATAGGTTTAGTCTGTTATCACCAAGACAGGAAGCATGGCGGCATGCAGGCAGATATGATGCTGGAGAAAGAGCTGGGAGTTCTACATCCAGATTGACAGGCCACAGGAAGAGAAGGAGACACATTAAGCCTGGCTTGCACTTCTGAGACCTCAAAGCCCACCCCCAGTGACACATTTCCATGGACAATGTCACACCTACTCCAATAAGCCACACCTGCCTATAGAGCCAGTCTTTATGAGCCTTTGGAGCCATTTTCATTCAAACCACCACAGATGTCACTTGGAGGGTACTCTCTAGCTTGCTCTCCAGTGACAACTCTGGTTTTGTGCCATGGGGTTTCTTGTATGATACAGACAAGACTCATGGAGCCTGGGTCCTGTTTTCCAACCATAGACTGAATCTTCAGACTGCCTCTATGTACTCTGGGCACCAAGAAGCAGCTCAGAGTGGGTGTGGTCAATAGCCTACAATCTTGAAGTCTGGAAAATTCCTTGAGCCAGCTGTAGCGTACCAGCCCCCATTTCTACCCAGAACAAACTGTGAGGAGTTCTGCCTCAGCTTGACCTACAGAGAGAAAGGGAAGTGCTGTAGAGCTGAGTGCTGATCTAGAACCTTCTGGAAGCTCAGTCAAGAACTTTAAGGGCTGATAATAGAAAAAGAAGAATCAAGAAAATGTCCCCAGGTTTAGAACTGCCCTCTTACTGGGATTCTGTGTCCATGTCTGAATGGCAAGGGTATTCAAAGAAGGACCTGGGATGCATACGGGGACAAGCCGAAACTCAGAGATGATGTGAGCAGCACTGGGTGTCTTGACTGTGGGTCTCATGGGAAGAGTAACAAGGCTGGTGTATGTCCTGTCCCATTTTAAGCTTTCCCACAGAGAGTGTGACTCCATGAGACAGAGGCACCTAAACCTGTCCCATCTCATAGGTGAGGGCGTCAAGGTCCAAAGAAGTAAAATCCGATTTATGATGTTGAATGTGCAGCTAGTGGGAACAAAATAAAAGATGAGCAGGCAATGGCAAAGCATCATGGGAGTTCTTGTCTGGACATTGAAGCAGAGAGTGATCTGAATCTAGAAAAGAATGAGGAAGAATTCCTCTTGGCTGCCCTGTTCCCAGCACTGGAAGTTGAAGTCAGAGAGCATGTTGAATAACCCCTGTAAGCCCACGGGCTGTTGCCTAGAAAAGGCATCGGCTAGAAACCAGAGGTTTGCTGCAAAGAGAACCAGTCTCTGCCAGCCTGCCTCCTCCACAGGTAAGGTTTTGTTCTTTCAGATGGAAGAAGGGTCCCTCCTTGGAGAATTCACTCTGAAATGATCGGAGCTAGCTCCAGGAATGTGGGTATAACATATTACTCAGGTGGAGAAACCGAGCCCCACGAAGAGCCAAGACTTGTCTGAAGTCCCAGATCACATCAGCAGGGCCAATATATGAAAAGTCATTGCTCCTGGCTCTGTCTCACATTCCTTCAGCAGGCCATTGGCTACAGCCATCTATTCTGGGAGGGGCACTAGTCACATCTCAGGCCACAGGCAGCGTGCCCCTCTGAGCCTTCCTGTGGTACGAATCTGAAACGTCCCTACAGGCTATGCTTTGAACACATTTCCCAGCTGGTGACACTGTGTAGAAGGCTGTGGACTCTCTGACAGTAGGGGTTTGTTTGTTGAAGTGAGTCTCTTGGCGTGGGCATTTGAAGACTGGATGGAACCCTTAGTTTGGACCTCACAATCTGTTTTCTGGTCCATGGTGACATGAACAACCGCCTCCCCCCCACTGTGAACCGAGCTTATTGCCGGGGTCGTCCCTGCTGTGATGCACAGAAACCCTCTCACACAGTGAGCCAGTGTAAGTCTGTCCTTCTCTAAACTGCTTCGGATAGGCATTGTCACAATGAGGCAAAGTAAGTGTCCGATAGCTCAGGCTGTTCTGTTGGGAGTCTCCCTCTCAAAGCTGTCTCAGCTTCTCTTCCAGAATGAAATACTAATTCCTCCCAGCCAACTTCCCTCCTCCTCCTACCTGGGCAGTCATGTGGGACTCGAGCACCTCACACTCTATGTCTGGGACCAGGTTTGCTAATGGGGTAAGGCCTGAAGGTACAGGCAAAGGACATGTCTGTGTCTACTACATATGAGGCACCACACATACCAGGGTCTCAGAGCTGTCATTTGATTTAATCAGAGCAACCCCTAGGAGAGTCTCTCCCACTTTCCAGATTATCTAGCCCCATACCCCTCTCTACCACTCTTGGGAGCCAGAGGCCTTCCCCACCCCAAGTCATGGATGCAGAGTTATTTATACCCATCTCTCCACAGTCACATTCTCCTGCCGGTAACAGACTGCTAGTCCTAGGTCTGCTGTGCTGTGGGGTTGACCACCTTTCCCATGAAGAGGACATTCTGTGAGCTGGTGGAATATATCGCCATCAAGAACGGCCGGTTGAATGTAAGGTAACGTTTCTCGTGCCGGGCAGAGAGAAAGATGGTAGAGGAGCCGGTGGATGCAGCAGCCTCTGTGCCAACTTCATTCACATCCAGGGTGGCCTTGTGGAAAACCTGAGAGGGAAATCATAGGCTTCACAGCCTCTCCAAATGCACAGTGATGATAGTTGCCACTCCTGGGCCCTTCAGTGTATCTGTGTATTAGTGTCACCTCCTAGGAGGTCAGTTGTGTTATGACCGCCTTAGGGATACAGACAATTAAATCAAAGACTAGGCTATATCCCAAGGTAGGGGCAAGAGACAGATTTTCATATTCCTCTCTTAGGGTGTATGTACCCATTGATATGTCTACTCCCCACAATTAAAGTCACGGATCTTTGGCTCTCCTGTGAAAACACTCCCATACAGGCTCCAGCTCCGCCTTCTGCTGCTCCTATAGTGCATTCTTCACTCTCCACAGCTATGGACTACTCAGGTACCAGACTCCTTGCCCAACACAGAGGCATCTGAGGGTATATGCTGGTCATGGCTACGTCGTCTCAACACTGAGACTGTGTCCAGTGGCTGGCAGGCTAGTGTGTGGATGCTGATACCAGTGCAAGACTGAGCATGTGCTTCCAGAGACCATCGTAGCTGGGAGGACATCTACTGCCCATCTCCTTTCCAGGGCCAGAAGTCTCCCACAGAGGCCTGTAGGGGCGATGAGCCTTTGTTACTTACTTTGGATAATTGCAGTTTCTCCTCTTTGTTGATATTCGAGAAGTCAGCGTGCGGGGTGAAAAGGTCCCAGAAGCCCAAGTCGGGCAAAATCTCATCCAATGAATAGGAATTGGAAATGGAGAATTTGGGGAACTGCAAAGTGAGCTTTCTGTAAAAAAACCTGAAGGAGCACAGGGAGAAGGCGTGTTAGATTGCAGTGTGTGTGTGTGTGTGTGTGTGTGTGTGTGTGTGTGTGTGTGTGTGTGCGCGCGCGCGCGCCTGCCTAAGTACAGGTTGCATGTGTGCATGCGTGTGGCAGTCACAGGGCAAACCTCAGGTTACTGGGACAGGGTCTCTGCTTGCTGTGGAACTTGCTCAGTGAGTTAGACCGGCTGGCCTGCAAACCCCAGGGACCCTCCTGTCTCCTGGGACAACAGGCACCTACCACCACACAGAGCTCTTTGAAAATGTGAGCTCTGGAATCCAAACGTGGGTCCTTGTGCTTATAAAGCAAGTGCTCTGTTGTCTGAGCCAGCTCAAGACATTAGACTCTCGAAGCAACTGGGCCCGGGTTGGCCTGAGCCTTCCTGAGAAGAAAGTGATTTCCTCTACTTCACTTCAGTTTAGCTTCCAGAAGCACATGTGGGTCAGGCAACACCTCAGCCACGTGCCAATAGTAGATGCAGGCCCTGGATGTCTACTTAGCTATCTGGGGGAATTATTTTCTATTGAAATATAATTACTCCATTTCACCCCATTCTTTCTCCTTTCTCTAACTCCTACCACTCCGTGTCTCTTGTCCATATGTGATTTTAGAGCTGACTACTTGGTATTATACAACCAGTTAAGGGACTCCTCCACGGGGGAGGACTGAATCTTTGAGCAGCGCTTAGCTGCCCGTAGTCTATCTGGGGAATTATTTCCCCTGAATACTCTTTTTCCACAGAGGCTGGGGAGGTGAGCTGATATCCTGGGAGACATGTGTCAGCCCCTCCATGTAGCAGGCTGCCTTTGCCTCCTGTGAGGCCCCATGGATTGCAGCTGCTCTGGACTGGCTGTTCAGTGCTTGATTCCCTGTCTAAGCTCATGTGGCCTCCTGCCTGAGTGAGGCTCCTGGCTGGTCTTTTCCTTCATTATGATTGGAAACATTTCTGCTCAGAGCTTGAAACAGCTGGGGCCCCAGCTGATTTGAGCATTCCTCAGAAGGAAATGATTACCTTTGTGTCACCTGAGTTTGACCACCAGAAGCACCTCTGTCAGCATGCCAGTTGGACCTGGAAGCCCAGATCTGACTAAATCCTATGCAATACATAGGAATTTGAAATTGAGAATTTGGGGAACCACTACAAAACGTTTCTGTAAAAGTACTTGAAGGGGCGCAGGATTGTGGGGGCACATTAGATTCTCTCTCTGTCTCTGTCTGTCTCTGTCTCTGTCTGTCTCCCTTTCTCTGTCTCTCTCTCCTTGTGTGTGTATGTACGGAATTGGATGGGTGAATAGAATTTTCTTAACTCCTTTACATCAGCTCAGACAGTCACCTGGCTGGGGGAGAGGTTCTCCATATTCCCTGTACAAGGGTTGACTCTAAGAGACAAAGCCGATCTATCCAAGACCTGTGCAACAAGGGAACCTAAGACGCCTAACTCTACAGTGGTTCTCTCTGATGAGCGTGGCCTTTGTATTAACCACCAAGAGAGAGTTCGCTGTCCAAGAAGACCCATGGACTTCTCAGAGCCATGGCTGGCACCTTCACGAATTAGTGGTCACTCCAATTTCTGGCCACTGGCTTTCATGGAAAGGGTCCACTTGCAAGTGGCACCATGATTGAATGCCATGAGACATCCTGATTACCTATTCTGAAGCAAGCGGTTCCACCTTGTTAGCATGCCCGGGGACAGCACCTGCTCCACCTCATTCATCTTGCCCTTGTCAGGAAGGATGAAGAACGCCACTGCCTCGCCCCTGTAATCCATCCGCAGTGCCGTGCAGGGCACACGTCTGTCCTCGAGATACCAGTGTTCCTGCTGATCCTGCAGCATCATGGGTACCTTCACAACCGTGTTCTCGTCTACATAGAAGTCACGGACAGAGACTCCAGAAAAAGGAAAGGGTTTCTTCCAAAGACCTGAGGGAACAAGGAAGAGAGAGAAGCCAAATCTTTCTACAGAGAATGCCACCTGCTTCCCAGAGCCATGGTATAGCCTCTAAAGACCCTCGTTGTCACTGGGCCTCACTCAAGTCCTCTAGGAGGAATGGTTGGCCTCCTTTGGCAGTTTGATTCAGTTAGGAAGCATCTAGGACAGTGGTTCTCAACCCATGGGTCATGATCCCTTTGGCAAACCTCTATCTCTAAAAACCATTTACATCATGACTTATAACAGTAGTAAAATTACAGTTAAGAAGTAACAACAGAAATAATTTTATGGTTGGGGTTCACCACCACATAAGGGACTGCATTTAAGGGTCACAGCATTAGAAAGGTTGAGAACCACTGCTCTGGGATATTAGCATATCACTCGGCATGTCTGTTAGGGTCTTTCTAAAATGATTGCATCCTGAGGGCTCTTACCTAATGAATGGTTTCATCACTGTTATACTACAGGCCCACTGTGGAGGAGCAGGGAGGAAGGACACTGAGGGCATGTCCTCAGGGGCTATGCCTTGCTACAGTCCCCTTTTGTTGCTATTCTGCTCTGCTTTCTGCCTGCTATGATAGAGAGGTACTCTGTCATGCTCACTCTGCCATGATACTCTGAAACCATGATCCATAAAAGCCCTTCCTCCACCGAAGCTGTTTACAACAAGCATTCAATTCCAGCAACAAGAAGATGAGAGGCAGACAGGAACAAGCTGGGACCCTCAGGAACCTTCCCATCTGTCCATCATCACGTCTGCTTGTGAAGATCTGCAGTGCATTATGGGACTTGACTCACTTTCAAATCTCAGTGTATAATGGGCATCCATGATCAGGACTGAGAAAAAAAAGCAGAGTAGATGTCCCTCCTGCCATCCAGAGAGAAGTTTGGGTTCCAGCTCCAAACTCAGGGACAGGAAGAGATGGAGAGAAGATACAAAAAGAAAGTTTTGTATCACAGACTCTGTGTTCTCAGTGACTGGGAGGCAAGCTCACTAAGCAGAGCTGGAGAGGGGGAGGGAGCTGAGAGGGAAGGAGGAGGGGAATTGAGGGGGAAGTTGCTAGCCCTTGCTCTGGACTGTGAAGCATTATGTGAGGGGATGTGGGCTCAGGCAGTGACCATGGGCGTTCCCATGCACGAACATTAGGAGAGACCACGCCCACTTGGGTCATTTCTTCCAGCCACACCCAGCTGCAGGAAGAGAGGTGAATTCACTGGGCCTCCGGGTTTACGTGGGCAGAGAGTTTTGCTACATCATTTTTCTGGGAAGACCAAGGAGCTAGGTTATAGGTGTTTGCAAACAGATAGTTGTTGCACCCACAACTGAAATATAAACCATGGGAAGGAGGGAATCGAGAGCATAGGGAGACAGTGAGGGGGTGGTAAGTGGGGAAGATGGAACGAGATCTCCATGGCATTGGAGGTGCTAGAGCAGGGGTTCTCAACCTGTGGGGCACATCCCGGCAGGGTCACACATATGCCGCATATCAGATATTTACATCCCAATTCATAACAGTAGCAACATTACAGTTATGAAGCAGCAACAAAGTAATTTATGGTTGGGGGTTACCACAATGTGAAGAGCTGTCTTAAAGGGTCACAGCATTAGGAGGGTTGAGAACCACTTGGCTAAAGAGACAGCTCAGCCATTAACAACGCCTGTTGCTTTTTCAGAGGACTGATATTCAATTTTCAACACCCACGTGGTGGCTTACAACCAGATGTAACTCCAGCTCCAGGTGATCTGATGCCTCTGGCTGTGGCCAGCATCTGTACTTACACACATGCCCACAAAGTCCACACCCACACGTACTGCTAAGCAAATAAACAACATACAAAAAGTGAATCCTTAAAAGAAAGTTGGTTTGGAGTGCATGTCACACGTGATGTGTAGGTGTGGTGACTAGTTTGCCAGGATTACTGTCTGGGGAGACTTTTCATTTTGCTCTCTGTGGGCCCTGAGTCAGAACTGGTTACAAACTGAAATTTGGAGCTATGGAGATGCCTTATGAGGCAGAAACGCTGCCACCAAGTTTCATGACTTGAGTTTGATCTTCAGGACACATATGATGGAGAGAGCCACACAAATTGTCCTCTGATCCCCCCATGTGTGTCATGGCATGCACTCCGCTCCTCCACAATGAACATTAAAGGCTGAGTCTGAAAAGTGGACTGAGCTCCATTGAGCCCTGGAGGTCTTCACAAGAAGGAGGAGCCATAGAAAGACCTAGAGGTACTTGGGTCCTCATCTAGTCTACCTCACAGCAGTGGGTGGATTGGTACCTTGTCGGCTCACCTCGGAAGAAGATATAATTCACCAGCACCATCCTTACATCCGGGCTCAGGTCGCTGACCAAATTTCTGATCTTGCCCTGAGTTTTCTCCTTGACATAGTTGTTGATGAGCTGGGCTGCAGCCTCCTTGTCTCGGAAGTTAGTGTGTAAGACTTCACTGTTATAGGAGGTTTTGGTGGTATTGGTAAACTCAGGGAGGAGCTGCAGGCCTTGGCTCAGGATCAGTGCATTGCCTACAGAGATGTGCAGCTCAGTGGATGGGCGAGCTATCGTGTGCTGCAAGGATCTGAAGCCCTCCTGGATTTCGACCAGTGACAGCTTTGTGAGGTTGAAGCCCAGGCCTTCAAGGATCTGAGTCTGGGTGTCCCCGCCAGCCCCTGCAGACAACATGGCCAAGGAGACAGAGATGCTGAGCGGGGAGAAGAAAGTGTTCTTCTTAGAGTTTTGGGATGCTAGCAGGTGGTAGAGGCGGAAGGCAAAGTCGGCATTGCCGGAGGCAATCTGGTAGCTGGAGATGTTCTGTTGTAAGACTTCTTTACAGGTTTGGTTGGACGTGTTGTCAGGCTCTTGGCCTGGCTGACTGTGAGAGAACCCCAAGGATCCAGCCAGGAGAAGCAGCAGACAGCAAGTGGGGTGCATGCTGAGTCTCTCAGATCTGTAGGGAAAAGGAAACCCCCACAACCCTAAGGACAGTCGAGCAGTGGACAGGAGCCCTGTTGAGCTGGCTGTGCCAGAGCTGCAGGCATGGCCCCAGGGAAAATCCAATTACTAGGCAGGGAGTTTAGGGGTGGCACCTATGCTTGTGGGAAGATGGGCCTGTAAATGATGGCTAATATCCACTTAAATTACTGTGCTTGTTTGCTTATTTCAAATGAGGGTCTCCTAAGAAAGCTATCAAGGGACTGGTTTAAGCCAATCAGAGCTGCCCATTTCTTCTTCTACAGACCTAGGATAAACCACACATTAGAGCTAAGTTCTGTACCGAAAGATTTCTCTGTGAGGCATCTTTGAACATGCAACATATGATCCCTTCTACATGTCATAGCAAGTCTTTCCAACAATGAGATGCTTAAACATCTCCAGTGTATTTGGCAATTATACCACCGCCCTTTTATTTCCCAGTAAAGACTCTCTTCTCTCCTCTTTCTCCCGGCCATGTTTATTGGTTGTTCACACAGTCAGGATAGAGGCATGGCCTCAGTTCTGTCTGTTGGAGGCAAGTGAATGCCAGTCCCCTCCACACTTGTGGGTGTTACCACTTGGTAATGTAGATTCATGAAGCACACCTTGACACCCCCATCTTATTTATTTGCTACCTCTGTGTGCGTGCCTGTATTTCACGGTCATGTGAGAGAGAAGGAACCAGAGGGTCTAAGACTTGCAAAAGTCCAGCGGGAGCCAAGGCCTCTTCCTCTCAGGCATGTGCTGTTTTCTGCACGGTACCCTTTCCCTGTGCCTTATCTCAGCCGTCCAGGGACAGGACACGGAAGGTGTGAGCACCATCTTTGCCACTCTCTCTGACTGTCCAGTCTACACTCCACCCTCCTGCACTTTCCTGGGCTTCTCTCCCAAGTGGTGGAAGGAAGAGCCGATCTTTCTATCATTGCACCATCCAGAAGAGGAAATCACTGCCAATGAATGGCTTTGCCTACGGTCACAATAGTGAGACCAATACCCTTTCCACAATGGACTTGACCTATCCAAGAAAGACTGCTCAGTTCTCTACCCTGAATCTACCCTTGTCCTACCCAATGGTCTTACCACTGTTAGGTTCTTTGTGACCACCCTGTGACCATCTCTCTGGTCTTCTATGCCCCCCACTGCCCATGTCATATCCCGAGAGTTCCTCCCCCTGCCCTCTCCTACACACAAGGATTATTGCTCTTGTGTCCATGTCTCTTCCTCAGACCAGGGGTGAAAAACTTCCCACAAAGGGCCAGACGAGGCCATCTCTTGCTTTGCAAACCAGTCTCTTTTGCCATGACTCACTCTGCCCTGGACACTGGGAGGCAACCGTGGACAAGGTAAGCATTTTAACAAAACTCTCTGAATGGGCCCTGCAGTCTGAAATTCAGATAACCTCAGCGTGCCACAAAACATCTATTTTTTTCTTTTCCTCTCCTGCCTAGGAAATGAGCTCTGGGTCTCATGCATCCTTTGCAAATGCTGCTGAGTTTTACCTCTAGTATCCCCAGCTATTTCTTCACTTAAAAAAAATTCACTTACTTTTATATATGTGTGTGTGTGTGTCTGTGTGTGTGTGTGTCTGTGTGCATGCGTGCACGTGCAGCTACACGAGCTAATGTGCACGTAAGAGACAAAAGGGTGTTGTATCACCCAGAACTGGAGTTACAGGTAGGCTACCTTGTGTAGGTGCTAGGAACGGCACCCAGGTCCTCTGCAAGAGCGTTTAGTGCTCTTGGCTAGTGAGCTGTCTCTCCAGCCCTTGTGCCCTTGTCTTTAATGGTACATTTGTTAGCACAATGTGAGAACACAGGGTGATAGGTTTAATAAAAGACCCACCTGGCTTCCCACTTGTTTTGAGCTACCATCTCACTCAATTGTCTAGGGAACTAACTCTTTAGCACCAGGAGGCATCGAAGATGGCTTCCTGTTTCAGTCTCCTGTGTAGCAGGGATGGCAGTCTTGGATCACCACATTCGGCGACATGGTTCAATGATTTATAATTCATGCGTGTATGTTTAACTTCTATTCCCAAATGATATCTCTGTGCTGGTATTCTATATCTTGTATTCTTCACTTGGAGAGTGGGCCACATTTGACACTTGAACAGTCCTTTGCTGACTTTAGACACACTCACAACAGTAGCTCTGCCCCGTTTTACTTCATGGAAGAGAGGATTTGGTAACACCCCTGACTTCCCAGACTCTCTTGTCCCTAAATGTCTTCTGAAACCCAGCCCCAATACCACACACTTTCCTGAGGCTTTAAGTGAATTACCCAGAATGCCCCCTCCCTCCAACCTCCAACCTCCAACCTCCGATTTGTCAACAACACCCGCCTGGATTCAGCAAACACCACCCTGAGGCTTGAGGGGTTGACTGCAGTGGCCTAGCAGGGGAGCAAGGGCACTGAGCACAGGTACACCAGGGTTTCAATCTAGTCTCAGCATTTCTAACATGTAGGAGGGGTGACCAGATCTCCAGTTGGTCTCAGACTCCCCTCTAGGTTTAGTTTTAAAGTCCAGTGACCCAGAAAGAGCTCTTGGTCTTGAGCTAATCAGGATGGCAAGTCACCCTCTTTTGACATTGTTCCCCATTTTCCTGGGTTACTCACGGAACAGTTTCTCCTGGTGTGACCCCGGTGGCTATCTGAATGGCAGAGTGGCTTGTGGATCTCAGGAAAATAGAGCCCGCTAACGCCCCACTCCAGATCAACTAATAATTAACGAACAGAACCATGGATACGGCACAGATTCCTCACCGGATGTGAGCCTGCCTCTCCCAAGGACAACACTCTTCTACTCCCCCAGGGGAATCTGTTGTGGTTTGTTTGTCTCTTTGTGTTTGCATAATGTGTGGAGGTTTTCCTGGGAAAGACCTTGAGAGGATGGACCTTGGTCTCCACCTGGCCTCCCATGTGCTTTGTGAACAGAAACCTTGTCTGGGCTTCAGCTGGGACTCCCACCTCAAAGGATCACAGTAGACCAAAGGCATTGCTGCCTTTGTGTGCCAAGTGGGAACACTTTCAGAATGTCACTGCAAGGAATAGAGAGCATGTGTCCCGGAGAGAGCTAGTTCTCATAGGCCAGATGCTATTGAATGAGCATGAGAGCCTACTCAGGGCTTCTAGGTTCCAGCCCTAAACTCTATGATTCTGAGGCTAGAACTCCCGAGATGTCACATATGGGATCCTAAAGCCTAGCATCTAGCATAAGGGTGGAGTGGGGTAGAAGTAGCCTCCTGGTCCAGGAACTCAAATCTGTTGGGGGAAGAGCCACGGAGAAAGACCATCCTCAGTGTTTCAGGATGACTTTGGCCATTCGGTCTTTGTTCTACCCTTTCCCGGTGTGCTTCTGGGTGCAGGCTTCCTTGATGGAAATGAAATGTATGCACCAAGTCTCAGGACAGGGATGGGGTCCTGAGATGAGATGTGGAGTGGGGGAGGGGGGAGGGCAAGCACCGCACTGGGCCAACAGCTAAGGTCCAGCACGTGAACACCAGGACAAGGCAAGAACTCCATCCCATTGATATTCTCCCCGCTGCTCAACCCTTCCCTAGAAAGGAGAGTGTTTCTTCTCTTAGCAAACACAAGGAAATACTAAAACGAAAGAAACTGTCAACTCAGAAACCAGGCAGGCCCCACTCCTTTCCCCGAGATTAGAGCCATGATTTTCTTGGCACTTACCATTACTCTCTCTTAGACACACAGCATGTCCCCACTGTTGGCACATACTGGCTGCCCTTTGGTTCCTGGCATCTGCCTCTGGTGTGTTAGGACAGAGGTCAGGGTTTGGAATCAGACAGTCCCTGCCATCTTTGAGATACAGGACTTCATTTAAGCTTTGCCATATCCCCCTCGTCCTGTCTTGGTCCTCAGTTGTAATTTAGGCACCTTAGCTCATTGGTAAATTGTCATGATAACGTGGGGTGTTCTCATGTCAATGTGATGGTCCCCATGGGTTCATGGGGTGGCATTCCCCGTTGGTCCCAGCAGTGGGGAAGAGCCAGGGCAGAATCCTAGGCTCCCCCCCCCCCCGCCCAGTCTCACAGGGTTGCCATGAAGGCTCAGGAAACCCACATTCTTCTAGTGCTTCAGATGGAGCCTAGCACAATGTCATTAAGTGCCCAGTAGGTGTGAGTCATATTGGTTTACTCAAGGCAGGTCACACATTTTTCTTACCCCCAAATGTGCAAAAGTAGCTGCTGCAGCACCTGTGAGCTGTTTGGGGTGTGATCTTTTTAAGCAATTTCAAGCGACTTCTGGGCATTTCTGGGGCATGAATTGGATCTGGCTGTTTGAGGGCATTTTACCCCTACCCTTTCGCCTTTTGAGACAGGGTCTTGCTATGTATATAGCCCTATCTGGCATGATATGATGTAGTCCAGACTAATCCAATACTCTTAGAAAGTACTGTTTCAGCCTCCTGGGTATTGATATTAGAGTCATGTTTCACCATGCCTACCCGAGGGAGGTTTTTGAGCCCCCAAACCATTCGCTTTGTCACTGTACAGAAGAAGCCAGGTGATTCCTCCCAGAGAGTAGGAAGATGGAAATAACCTTTACATTTCTTCTAAGTGCTATGGACCAGATGGTAAAGGAGGGGCTGCTGGTCATGGGGTGAGTAGGCTGGGCTCAGCTACCAGCCCTGCTGAATGGTCTGTGTGCTCTCTTCCTAAGGCTTTTGTGAGGGAACAGGAAAAACTTTTATGTCACCTCTGTAATAGCAAGGGTTTGGGTCTCTCATTTGTCATCTGTGAGGTCCCAGCATGTGGAGACCAGTGTTATTTTAGCTCAGAGTGTGGCAGGACAGGGTAGAGAGAAGACACCCAGCCGAGGCAGCAAAGCATGAAGAGATCAGCGGAGCTGCCCCATAATATAGCGAATGTTCAGGAGAATGGGGTCAAACACAAGGAGTAACAAGCCATCTGCCCAGGAGCCCAGGCTAGCCCCACAGCCCATCTCTGGAGGGATCACTGGGCCAGGATGAATTGCAAAGTGATGGGATGAGGTCCTGGAAGCAGCTACTCTTCCCAGCATCCATCAGATGCTTAGATTTTGCTGTATCCCTGGCCATGATGCATCAGCTGAGATCCTGAAGCATCCAGTTGATTCTTGCCCCAGATCAGCTTTCTCCAAAGTGTGGCTCTGGAGTCCTCCAAAAGAGGGTCCTCGTGCAAAGGAAGGAACCATAGCTTCCTCCAAGTCCCTTAGTTCAAGGCAATTAGGAGAGGCAGGAGCTGTAGAGGAGCTCCCAATTTGAGAGAACTGTCTAGTTAGCTCAGGATAAGCACTTGGGGATCAGTTTAAAAACTCCGCCGCCTCTGGGTGGGGTGGCTCTTGCGCCCTCTGGCGATCTTAGACCTTATCCTGAGGCTTTGAGTGAAAAGGGAGATTTGAGGTTTGGGGAGTTCACCTGGCCCTCTGCTCAGCTCAGTTTTAAATCAGTGGATTGGTCGATTGGTTGATTGATTTGTGTCAGGGAACATGAGTCAGAGGACACCCCTGTGGAATAGGTTATCTCTTCACCTTTATAAGGGGCCCAGGGATCAAACGCTGGTCTCCAGGCTTGTATGGTAAGCGCCTCTACCTGCTGAGCTGTCTTATAAGCCCATTTGCTCTTCTGACGATGCCAAAGCCACACCCTAACCAGACACCTCTTCCTACAGAGAAGGATAGAAGCTGCCAAGTCTGATCTCAGTGAGAGACAGAGCCCTGGCCACACCACAAAGGATTCATCCCCTCCAAGCAGAGCCTTCCCTGCAGAGCCAGGGAAGAGAAACCTTCTACAAGAGGTTACCTTCGTTCCTTCATTTGTTACCTGAGGATTCTGAATATTAGGGGGAGGGAAGTTCTGTGTTCTACCTGACAGGAACAGCAAGTCGAGCAAGCCTACAATGGAAGCCTGCCGGTGCGCCATTGGAACACACAGAATGGAAATTAGATCTTGAGTTCTGGAGCAGGAAGGCCGTAGCGAGCAATTCCTGAGGAAGGGCCTTGTGACCTTGCAGAGTGAGCATGAACAGCCAATCGCAAGAAGAACAGAGTGTTGAGAAAGCAAGAAGGATTGATTCTATGGCTCCGCTCTTGCCTGTAGTGGCCCCGTGAGCTGATCTCCTTAAGCACAAGGTCACGGCCTGTATGTTCCAGATGCCCACGCCTTGTGGCGCTCTCTCCTGCCACTCTGCTCTATACCCTGGGACTCCAGGCACACAGAAATCATCGCATCCACCCAACTCTACTCTATCTTTTTCAGGATGTTTGTACATGGCCTTCCCTTCCCCAGAACTCCGGTCTCCATCTCAGCCTTCTGCTTGGCAGTTCTTTTTCTCCCAGCCAGTGGGGTAATGGCCAGGGAGTCCATGCTCTCTGGGAAGCAGTTTGGAAGTGGGAGAAACAGTGATATTGTATAACAAATGGTACCTGTGGCCGGGCCCAGAAGGGTGGCCATAGATTCCACAGTTGGTCCTGAAGCTGTCTTCCCAGACAGTGTGTGCGTGTGTGTGTGTGTGTGTGTGTGTGTGTGTGTGTGTGTGTGTGAGGGGGGGGGGTGGGTGGGGAGAGTTGTTACAGGCTTCTCCAATAGACTCAATAGGCTTATAAGGCATCTTCTAGCTGACTTTAGCTGCCCCAAAATGTTCTAGGCTTCCACAACCACAAGGAGTGTAACCAGCTCAAATTTCAGCACCTTTCCAGACCGCAAGATGACATTCTCTCAGTTGGGCTGAATTTGTCTCTAGTTCAACCTTAGGATTCGTTTGTTTAGCAGTGGTACTGGGTAAAACCTACCCCTCATTTCCTGGGTCCTCTTAGTGGGACCTGGAAAGAGATCATTTCCTGGACCGTATGACATTTGACTGCAAAGTATTCACTGCCCTGTCCACTAGCAGATGGGATTATCGCCCTGCCTCTGAGCCAGATACGTGAACATTGGCTATCGGCTGATGCCTGCAGCTGGTGCTATCTGAGGCACTGACATGGCATGCTGAGCAGGCAAAGACTCATGGACTTGCATTCTCCTCAGGGTAGGCAGTAAACAATCAAAACCTTCAGGAAAGAGATAAAGTGACTAGGGACGGAGCTCAGCCCAGTCTACCTAGAGGGTGTGACATTTGAGGTAAGACCTGCTTAAAGGACAAGTTAAGCCATGTTCTATGCTGGAGGAAGAGCACAGCGTGCGGGGGGGGGGGGGGGATATGGGCAGTCAGTAGCTGAAGCAGCTGGGCCAGGTACCTGAGGAAGGCCAGAGAGACTAGAGGAGACACAACAGCGCTTCACTGGAAGCCACCGCTCCTGTTGCCATGGCAACCTTTTTGGCAAAGAAAACCATAGTCCCTCTTCCTCACACTATAGCACTGTGGAAGCACTAGAGGGAGACAAGCCGGGCAGGGAGAGGAGAAAGCAGGTTACCAGCCTCCCATGGATGTGTGAGAGGGAAGCCAGGGACAGATAAGCTGGTCATTCCATGTCAGCTGGAACAACGGGTGTCACTCCACAGGTGGCAGGGTCAGATGTCCCTGAAGGTACTTTGATCACATTAGGTTTAAAAGGCAAGCAGACAACAGAAGGAATGGTAGTGTGGCTCATAGGGCAGGCTGCATGGGCAGTGGTAGGGGCTGCATTCTTTGTGGAAGGCACAAAGTTCTCTCAGCTAGGTAGGATGGAGCCATCTGATAACCTCGCTGACCTTGTCAAACCAGTCCAGAACAAGAGGTGCTGGCAGCCCTGAGAGAGGCCTTCCCTAGCAAGACTACTCAGAAGGGTCTTGAGCAGGAAGTGAAAAGAATCCTGGAAGTGGGAAGGTGGATGCGCCACAGTCTCCAGGTCCGACAGCCTGGCTCAGATGACTCATGGGAAGGTGTCAGGAGGCCTGGGTTTCAAATGCACATTTGCCATGGATCTCTCTCTCTCTCTCTCTCTCTCTCTCTCTCTCTCTCTCTCTCTCTCTCCCTCTCTGTCTCCCCCCTCTTTCTCCCTCCCCTCCCCCTCCCCCTCCCCCATAAAAGCATCTTTTGACAACTGGAAAGAGACCCCCTTCCCCCCCCAAGATCCAGCCTGTTGACACAATATTCTGTCCTAGAAGGAGACAACAGGAGGGTCACTGGAGCCTAGCCTGAGATTCTGGCCACTCTCTCCTGCACTTCTAGCCAGATGTATGCTTCTGCTCTTGCTGCGAATGGCTTCCTGGTCTCCAGCAGTGTTGGAGTATGTAGCCACTGATGGGGGCTCTCCATCCATGCAGCCTTGGGGGAGCTACCATTCATGTATGTGGCTGCTTTGCGTCTCCTCAGAGAAAGAGTCCCCACAAGACCATTTCAGGTTGGTACAATAAGGCACTCTACAGAAGCTGGTGGAAAACCTTGTTGTGTGCTTCCTGAGGCTGTGTTCCTGGGACGCAAAGTGGGCAGTGACTTGTTAATGGAGGTATGAATGTCATGCCACTGAAAGGGGTTTTGACTGGCCTCTTCCTTTTTTTTTTTTTTTTTTTTTTCTTTTTTGCCTGATTGTGTGTTTGTTTAGACACTGCAAGCTCACCTGACAGATGCCACCTCAGTCAACAGCGCACATACCACGCCATATCATTCAACAGCACATCTGGGCAAACAACAGTGTTCCCATTGTTAGAGAAGGAGGAAGAAGAACGGGGCCAGATGGGGCCAGATGCTTAAATATCAGTCATCAGCAGTCACCTCTGCAAGGCAGGTACTGCTGACCATATACAATGAGCTGGCAAAGGCTTCATTCCTATCATGGAAACTGCATATTCTTGACCACCTTAGACATGACTGCACTCCTCCTGGAGGGGATGGATGATATTCCATTGTAGTGTGCCCGATCCAGAAGCGATACCCATTCTTCAAGGAACTCAGAAATTTAGATTTAAAAAAAGATTATCCATTCCAGATTCTAACCATGGGCCCTTAATGTCGATGGCTTAACCACTATATATGCCACCAGACAGTGCTGGTTTGGATGAAGGAGAGAGTTGGTGGACTTACTCTATCTAAATTCAAGATTTACTCGGGACGTCAAACAGTCACAGCAGAAACCACACAGGGCCGCATAGACAGAGGACCTGTTTACAAGCCACAAGGTATAGCACTGCGATTGTCTCTGAGCCTTAGTCCCAGAGACCCTGGTCATTCTCACTCTTCATGAGGGAAATGATCGTCCTGTCCCTGAGCCTCAACCTCCCTCCTTTCATTGTGTATAAGGAAGAATATAGCTTCCCAAGCAGGACCACATCAGCCCCCACACATCAGGAGGTGTGGCCTTGTTGGAATAGGCGTGGCCTTGTTGGAAGAATGTATCACCACATAGGCAGGGTTTGAGATCTAGCTCGAGCTCAGCCCAGTGTGGAAGAATGTCCCTTTCTGGCTGCCTGGCTGTTTGCCTAAGACAGTCTCCTCGTGGCTGCCTTTGGATCAAGAGGTGGAACTCTCAGCTCCTGTGTCCTTTCTTGACTTGACTGTTCTCCTGAGTGCACACACGAACTGCATATTCGCCTTTTCCCATCCACCTGCAAGCCCATCCTCTGGATCCCAATTGCAGGAGAGGGATTGCAGACGACAGGCCTAAAAGAGAACAGCAGCCAGCAGATGGCAGCAGCGTGCTTCTGAGGTCTCCACAGAAACTGAGCTCTCTCCAGCCTCCTTCCTGATTTACTCTCAAAATTCCATGAATCTGCTGGGGCCTCAGAGCCTCAAGTGACAACCGAACTGACTTTTGTCACCTGGGGACTTTTCTGGCTTCTACCATTGGGTAGAGATGTTACTGGCATCTATAAGAAGAAACCAGTGATGCTGTTGAATGTTCTGGAATGCAGAAGATAGTTATCTCCTATAGAAAAAAAAATCAGTTCAGATGTTAGCAAAGCCCAGAAAGTTAAGAGAGTTGTGTTTACAGATGGGTAAACTGAGGCCACAAATAGCAGCTTTATCTATCAGGTGCTGTGTCCTAGTGTGATCACATGGAGCAGCTGCAGGGCGGGGTGGGGAGAAACAGGTTATGACTTGTCTGCATACCCCACTGTAAGTAGGAAGCCTTGTTAGGGAGCTGAGCTTAGCCTCTTGCCACAGGCTGTGTTTTAATGCAGCCCTACTGTGTGGCCTGAGCTGAGAGAGAAACAGGAATCTGGTCAGGACAGATGAAACAAAGCAGGAGAGATACAATGTGCCTATTCCCAAGGGGACTTCTTTCTCCACCCTCTCTAACCTTCATCCCACAGGAGACTCTGAGCTGCCAGGATGCAAGCTCTGTGGGCTTGGGGACAGTTCTATGCATACAGGTTCACACACATCAAGTGTTCAGATGGAGCTGACAGCAGCCTGGAATTGGTTGTATTACAGTCTTAAATAGGTCATGCATGAACCTGGTCAAGAGCTTTTGCCTGTGAAGTCATGGGTCCTAGAGGGGAACCTGCTACCATTGTTTTACTTAATGGTCATGTTGTCAAACTGCCCTGCAGACATCATGCTTATGGCCACAGATTGGTGCAGAGTGGTCTTCATCAGAGAACCTCCTTACTTCAGTAGGAAGTGGTTGATGAAGTAATGTAACCAATGGTGGTTATCATCAGTAACTAGGATACCCATCACCCCCTCCCAGGCTCAGGGAGTCCTGTGGAAGAGACAGTGTGAAGAATGTAAGACCCCAGGGATAGAAGGACAGGCAGCAAAGAGATGTCTCCCTGACATGGCATAGCCATTACATTCATAACTCATGTGGCTGTCTGCACAAGACCTGTATAAGATCTGGCCCCTCAACAGCTATCATATATTGGGACGAGGCTATAAGGGACTGTTGACAGTTAACAGTTATGAGGAGAAGGGGTATCATTTTCTTCAGCGATGTAGTCACTGGTAAGTTGCCCTTGGTTCCAGCAAAGACCTCTCACCCTTGCTCAGCAAGAAGCTCTAATCAAGCCAGGCATAGTGGTGTACACCTTTGATCCCAGCACTCCAGAAGCAGGCAGTCTTTCAGTTTGAGGCCAGCTTGGTCTACAGAGAAAGTTCCAGGGCAGCCAGGGCTACACAGGAAAACCCTATCTTGGTAAAGGAAGGAAGGAAGGAAAGAAGGAAGGAAGGAAGGAAGGAAGGAAGGAAGGAAGGAAGGAAGGAAGGAAGGAAGGAAGGAAGGAAGGAAGGAAGAAAGAGTAACTATTTAAACTCAGAAGGTCATCACACCACACAGAAGACATGACAGTATGGATGAGTGACTCCCTGAGCAGAGATCCATCCAGAGAGGGAAAACAATAAGAAAATGGGGGTGAAAAGGACTACAGGTCATTATGTGAATGTATGAGGCCGTCACATAACCAAAAAGCCCCACATGCATAGATGGCATTGCTGATTTGGAGGAATGCCCTCTGTTCCCCTAGGCACTATATCTAGTCCTGTTAAAAGTGTATACTGGCCCTCAAAGGCTAGGGCCAGAGCTTTCTCCTTAGAGGCAAGGAGAAGAAGGGTGGCAGGGCCACTCTGCAGGCAGGTGGCAGCGACACTAGAGGAGTGTGGGCTGGTTTCCACCACAAGGCCTGAGCTCAGAATCTTAGCTCCCACTTTCCCAGGGCAGAAAGGAGATGCCATAGACTACTGTTTGGATGAAACAAACCCTGTGGGGAACAGTAACACATTCGTCTGGAGCTCTGACTACTCTGGCATTGACTAGTCATGCCTGCCATAGATACAAACTGAAAGTGGAAACTTTAGCTGCTTTTCAGATTCTGGAACAGATGATCAGAATCCTGGAAGGGAAAGATGGGAGAGTGGGGAATCTTTCTAATAAATCACAAGTCTGTAAATTGTTTTGTCTTGGAACCCAGGTGAGTGTCGGAAAACAATGACCTATGTGTCAGAAAGACAGGCTGGGAGAGTAGCTTCCTGATTTAAACTTCGGGTGCAACATGTCACAGTGTAACAAGAAAGAATTGTGTGGAGGAGACACTGTTCCACTCCATCTGTGTTGTTTGAAGCTACACTGCTACATTCCGACTTGAGTCTCCGTCACTCTTGGCTTGGCTATATGTCAGCCACCTATCCTGGTTTGGTGTTGCTCAGCTTTGATGAGAGAGTGCCAGTGTCTCCAAGGCAGCACTGTGGATGTGTTTCCTGAGGGAAGAGCTGTGTGTGTGTGTGTGTGTGTGTGTGTGTGTGTGTGTGTGTGTGTGTGTGTGTTTCCTAAACTCTAAAGAGGCACAGTCGCCTGAGAAACAGACAGTGGATTACGTGACCATATCACAGTCCCCGATGAGATAGTCAATTTTTAGCTTGGGTGTGCTTTTACCCTCCCTCTGAGAATGAGGTGAATAAATAGTAAAGGAAAAACCAGCAAGGGTATATTTGTTATTTTTCTGTAGCGGTAAAAAATTGCTGTAACCAAGACAAGTTACAGAAGAAAGAGCTTGTTTTGGCTTACAGTTCCAGGGGCATAAGGGTTCATCATGGCGGGGAGATGTGGTAGCAGGGACAGGAAGCAGATAGATCATACCTTCAACTGCAAGCAGGAAGCAAAGAGAGTGAACTGGAATTGGAGAGAAGCCTTTGATCTCTAAGCCCTCAGGGATAGACTTCCAGTATGGCTGCCTCATCAAACCCCCACCAAACAGTGCCACCTATTGGAGACAGAGTGTACAGCGGCTGGAGACAATGAGAAACATTGTTCACTCAAATTATCACCGAAGGGGATGTCTATGAAGCAATGTAAAGAGGAAAGTGAAAACTTTAATGAGGAGGTGGAAACTCTGAAACTCTGAGTGGCAAGATGGGGCACAATGTACTAGGCAAAGATCTGTGGTAAATGTTCTCATTCTGAATCTCTTGACTGGCTGTCTGGGTAGTCAAGCCTCTGGCAGAGCAATCCTGTACAGAATGGGTCACTGGAGAAAGAAGTGGGTCTCTCATCCCTACCAGGTCCTGAAGACTGGAGCGGCAGGTCTTGTTGCTTCTGTGGGGTCTTGAGTGATGAAGCAACCTCTCTTCTTTTTCTCCTCCTTCTTTTTCCCCTCTGCTTCTCAAGTCTTTGGGCTTCCTCTTCTGAAGAGCCCTGATGCTAGGTACCAGCCTCAGTCTGACAGGAGCCGGATTAGAGGCAATCACATGTGTACCCTGTTATACAGAGTCAGCTGGGCCCACGTACAAGTGTGCATGTACATCTCTCTCTCTCTCTCTCTCTCTCTCTCTCTCTCTCTCTCTCTCTCCATAAGTATATGCAAATGATGCATCGAATAAGACCAATCAGTAGAGAGGGAAAGAGCTGTCAGACCTGGAAATGGAGAGAGAAAGCACACCCAAACCCGAGCATGCTCTCAATCAGCCCACAGACCTGGTCCAATGTCACTGTGAGCTATTGCCGGTCACCGCTATGGCCAGAAAAGTCTGATTTCTCTTACTCCCAGGGTTCTCAGCCCCAGCTGCTCCAGAATTCAGGAGTTCAGATCAATGACGAGAACCCTTCTGTGGCTGTTGGCTAGGATGGCCATGGTGAGAACTAGGGGGGAGGGGGGGCTTCTGTCAGCCAGTAACTGAAGGCCAGCATCTCTGAGGTTTGGTTTACTCCCTGGATCTGTGAAGCTGAGAATCCTTTGGGGTTGTCAGCCATAGCTGGGGCTGCCTTCTGTTACTGTGTCTGTTACATTGTTCACTGGATAAAGACAGACTTTGTTTGGGCTTAAGTTTTCTAGAGAAAAGTATTGCAACAAAGAGTCATTGTGAATTCACAGCCCCAACCCAGTAGTGTATGTGTCCAGACAGAAGAGGTACTAATTAGTGTTTATGACAAGGTCACAGTGGAGGTCCCTGGAGCTGCCATTTGAGTTGAGGCCCTAGGAGTTAGAGGGGAGAGCCTGAGATCCTCAGGTAGTAGGTGGTCAAGGGCTTGTGGTCCAAGTATTGTTCTTCCACAGTGGGTCTAGCATCCTGCCTTCCTTAGAAACCAGCTAATGAATATTAGCTGGTATGTGCTTATAGATTCCACTTTCCCCATAACCACGTGTCCCTTTAACCACAGACAGCTCCACATTGCTTCACAGGAGACCCATGGAGCCTTAGACTCAAATGAATGGCTGTGCTGTAAAATCAAAGAAAGCTGGACACTGGCAATCAGGGGATGGGATAGTGACGTGTGACTTCCTGGGGACATGTGAAAAAAATGTATATTCAGTTCAGATAGGGTACTATCAAGGGACCCAAAGAAACTATCCCACTGAAGTTTAGCTTGGTGACTGGGGTCATTCACAGGAACACGGGAGATTCAAAGGTAGCTGTGTTGGCAAAAGTTTATCATTGCGCTGTGAATTCCAGCCCTGCTTTCTGGCTCTCCCAGATGTGAGTCAGAAGCTTTACCACTGCCATAGCCATGGACCAAGACTGCCATCATGCCTTCCTCGTCACCATGGGCTGTACCCAAAGTAAATGCTTTCTCCCTGGAGTGCTTCTTGTCAAGTATTTGGTGGCAGTGATGAGAAACTATCTGGGTATTTCCCAGCATCTCGCTCATATGCTTACTGATTCCTTGTTGATCGCTTGGCTATTGTCCATGAAACCCAGATTGCTTACTGCTAAACCTGAGGACACAGAATGCCACCTGCATCTAGGTGCTATACAGTATTTGCTATGGAAAAGACTTGTAAAGACAGCTGTGTCAACTCTAAAGCTTATGAATTACAACTATGACTGCTCCATCAAAATATCCCCAAGGTACAATAGTGGCTCCTTAATCCTGGGGGTAACTAACAGCTGTCAATCAGTCTTATCTGCTCAATAGGAAGGAATGCAGGCTAGGTAATGTAAACTACCCAACTATCCACACTGGAGAAGCCGTACACACTAGAGGAGGATCTACTACTCCCGTCATCTTAAACCTACGTCTAACTGCATTCTAAATACTCATCTACACACCCACATGTAAATGTAACTCTCACCCCATAGCAGAGATGCTTTCCCCCCAGCAGCAATAAAGGAGGACTGTTACAGAGATCCAAAACTGTTCAAAATATGGAGGATGGGTGGCCCTGGGGCACCCAATCCCAGTTGGCACATCTACAGTTCAACTCTTATACCGAAGGCTTGGAGAATGTTGTGGAAGAGGATGCATAAGGAGTAACGTCCAGAGTGTCAGAATGTCTGCTGCGAGATCACGTCTTCTAGACATGACGGAGAAGCTGCACCCATGAAATCCCAATGATGTGATTGTCTGGCCAAGATCTGCATGGTGACAGTAGTCAACATATCAACCCAGATGGGTGCCCATCTGGTACACATGTAGGTAAAGAGCTACAGTCAATAGTTTCTGAAAGACAGAGAATAAATTTTACCAGGGACAAATTCCCTGATAGGTTACCCAATTCCAAGTGGTAGTTTTGTGTGTGTGTGTGTGTGTGTATGTGTGTGTGTGTGTGTGTGTGTGTGTGTGTGTGTGTGTGTGTGTGTGTGTGGTGTGTGTGGCATAGTGTGGTAGAGGCAGAGTTTGGAGTGATGATGGATGACAGGCTACCAACACCAGCTGAGGGAGCACAGTCTGTCAATGGCCTGGTGGTCACATCTACCTGCCAGAACGATGACATGTTGGTGACAGTGACATACTGCAGTGCCCAGCTGCTGTGCTTTTTCAGGATGCCATGAAGCCTCATACTACAGGTGAGAGGAATTCAGGAGGCAGGTGAGTTTGGCACTGAGAGAGGGCTTAGCCAGGAAAGAGACTATCTGGGCAAGGACTACTCATTGGGTGTTACAATACCTGCTGAGGGCCTGGCCAAAATAAGGCCCAGTAATGGGCTTGGAGGTGTGGCTGCCCCAGAAAGTTGGTGACATCAGGCCCCTCTGGGAGCGTTAGGGTGACTGTCTAGGGTCTGGGTGGAGTGGCTGGTGGACAGTGATGGCATCACTGAAATAATGAACACAGGCAAAGGGTGGCCCGTAAGGAATAGGAGCTAGGGAAGCCACCCAGAGCTGCTTGGGACTCAGAGCCTGTGGTGAGAGAGCTTGTGGTAACCAGTTCCCTCCTGGCTGACTCCCTGTCAGCCAACAGCACTCAGATGGATCATGTCTCTCCTCAGACACCCCTGTCTGCATTCAGGGTGATTCCTCCAAGTGCCCCCTCTCTCTTTGCCCAGTTGTTAGGGCTTGGATGTAACAGCCCCCCCCCCCCCCCCCAGGTTCATGTGTTAGAACAGATAGGTTATTTCTCTGCTGGTGAAATGAGCCAATTTAAACCAGATTAGGTTATCTTAAAGGCAGGGAAGCTGCTCTCGAGAGACTTCACTGGCCCCAAGGATTGAGTCCAGGGGAGTCATTATGGGAAGGAGAGAAAGAAAGGGTGCTCTCGCAGAGAAAGAAGAGAAGGAGAAGAGAGACCAAAATGTCTGGATATTATAGGGAGAAGCCTCTGGGGGAAGGGCAGTCCAGTCCGTGGGCTGGAAAGTTCAGGGTTGGGGGCAGGGCATGCCAGGTAGGGACTGAGGCATGCTGGGAGAACCTGGAGGCCAGGTCTGCTTTGGTATGTAAAATATGCACCTCAGTTCCTTGTCCCAGGGTCTGAAACCAAACAACTTGGTCACTTTCTTGTGGCTCTGTTTTGGAACATTGTGGGATCCTTGGGAAGTGGGCTTAGTTAAAGGAAATGAATCTCTTGTGTGTGTGTGTGTGTGTGTGTGTGTGTGTGTGTGTGTGCGCGCGCGCGCGCATGAGTATATAGAGTACACGTGGGTATGGAGCCTTAAGCTTTGTGCTGTTGTCTTCCGCTGTCTGCCTCCACCTTATCCTTTGAGGCAGGATCTCTTACCGCATGAGATGCTCACCAATGGGCTGCCCAGTAGCCCCAGTGATCTACTCATCTCTACACTCTGCCCCCACCCAAATGTCAGAGATGCAGATGTGGCCACCACACCCGGCTCATGCCACATTGCCATTTCTTTGTCTCTGAGCTTCTAAATGTTAAGCCTGGCATTCACACAAGGACTCCCAATGACACCCATGTGGATGCAGTAAGGCTATTTTCAGAAATGATTTCCGGTTGGAGAAGCTAAATGTTCCATCTAGCCCCTCAGGGCTGCTGCCGGCATTTGAGCATGCCGGCCCTGATCTTCACTTTGCAGCGCACTCTGAGATAAATGCACAGTGGGTGGGGGACACTGAACTCAGTACACCTCCTCCAGGACAAGGCGCTTCCTCTCCTGATTAAATACATTCACACTGCTATTGCTCCCGGCATCATCTTATCTCTGATGAGAACACCACAGGCTTCCCTGTGTAAGCTGCATTCTGGTGGCCCTGAGCCTTTTCCACCAGGAGCCATGGCAGCTTCAAAAGCCCTTTTGGGGCCCCATCTCCACACACTTCCAGGTATCAATTCAGCTTAGCTTATCACTTGAGGGCACCATGGGGAGAGATCATAGCTGAGAAGCTGTCTGGATAATAAGGGAAGCCCTTGGTGCTTCATCAAGGAGGCCTTGCCATCCTCCTGCCTGATGTTGACTGGTGTGGGAGGGTACCAAAGCAGACGGAGGTAGCCAGTGAGTTATCTCTCTGTAGGCAGCAAAGGAAAAGAGGCCCATAATAAAACTACAAGCTGGCTATTTAAATGTGAGCACAATGACAGTGTAATGGTACACAGGACAACAGCCAAGGTTGGAGCTCAGTAACACCTGCAAGGTTGTCCACTAGGGGCACCAGCAGCTGAGGCGAGTGGACCGCAGATGAGCCAAGGTCAACTCTTAACACAGCAAGTCAAAGAAGAAGGAAAAGAGCTTCAATCATGGTAGTAATCTCCCATCCCCTCCTGTGTTTGTATCTTGCAGCAGCAGCAGCAGCAGCAGCAGCAGCAGCAGCAGCAGCAGCAGCAGCAGCAGCAGCAGCAAGAGGGGACCACAAGCTTGAGACTCACCCTCTCAGGTTGACTTTGGTAACCAATGATAGACTGTGAGTGACCCCACCCCTCTCAAGCCTCGGCAGAGCTAGAAGAAGCCAGCTGGCGTCACCGGGAACCAGCTCCTTCACACTGGAATAGGGGTTTTCTTTTAAAGGCTAGAGAGCGTTTGTCTCCAGTAGGAGAAGCAGACGCTTCAGGTGCTTGGGAGGGGGTGGGAGAGGCTGCACACAATAACTCAATACGGGAGAAAGTATGAGGAAAAAGTAGACTTTTCCTCAGAGAGGTGGGAAGGCATTCCGGACAGTCCAGCATGCACTTAGCTACAAAAGGTCAGCAACAACCAGTGCCGCCTTCCCAGACTCCAGAACCAGCTCCTCAAGGCCGTGGACTGTGTTGGCATGTAGTTGGTGCCGAATAGATGCTTGGACATGAACACAGGGAGTGGTAGTTAAAAGAGGATTTAACTACACTTTGAAAGGTGTTGAGGCAGGAAAGGAAGGGGCTCTGGCACGTTTCCTCAGAGACACAGAGGTGTCGAAGCTTGCAGCAGACTGAGAGACACCATTTAGTTCATACCGTGCTTCCTCCTGGGACAGGCACCCACCAGGACACAAGACTGTGGTAGACTTGCCACGCCCACAGTGTGAGGGAGTGACATACACTCATACTTGTGTTGCAAGCTCCCGGTCCCCAAACACACACAGTTACGCTCCCAAAGGGCGGGTTCAGTTCACTGTTCCTTCTGTGTGCAGAATTGTGGCTCTTCTCTCTAATTCCCCCCTCCCCACATTTCCACTTATGATTTCTGTTTGTTTGCATTGAGGGAAAGGTTGAGACAGTCTCACTATGTAGCACTGGCTGTTCTGGAACTAGCTCTGTAGATCAGGCTGGCCTTGAACTCACGGAGATCTGCCTGCCTCTGCCTCTCAAGTCCTAGGATTAAAAGTGTGTACCAATATGCCTGCTTCCCATTTACAATTTTGTGTGTGTGTGTGTGTGTGTGTGTGTGTGTGTGTGTGTGTGTATGTGTGTGTAATAGCTGACCTGTCATAGTTTCATCCTTACTAACTTTTTCATAAGTCAGTCTCTCTCTCTCTCTCTCTCTCTCTCTCTCTCTCTCTCTCTCTCTCTCCCTCTCTTTCTCTCTCATCTATCTATCCATCCACCCATCTATCTATCTTTTTTGAGACAGGGTCTTACCACATAGCCCAGGCTGGCCTGCAACTTGCTTTGTAGACCCAGCTGGCATTGGGCTCGCAGAGCTCTCAGAGGTCCCGCCTCCACCTCCAAACCCAGCCTCATGGTCCTTCTTATCTGTCCTTGCATGGTCAAGGGGAGTAAAGGTGGAGCAGAGAGAAGTTGTGGGAGAGAAGCTGTAAGACACGCCCCTTGGAGGGTGGTGGGCCAGTGATGGCACTTCCAGGTGTGTGTCACATAGCCAAGAAGGGATTCCGTTCTTCAGAACACTTTGTCACGTGCTCCAGGTCACGAGAGAAACATGTGCTGGCTTTGAAGGTGGAAGTGGCTCTGAGGTCAGTGTAGGCTGTTAGGTGCCATAGTCCTGCCTTGCCCGCTGGCACACCTTGTTCCTGTGAAACAGTGTCCATGCCAAACAAGCTCCTAGGTCTAATCTATGGCTGCTCTCTGGAATTTTCCACATCCTGGGCCAGGGGAAGAGCTCTGGCACCTTCTAAGGGCTGCTGAATCACCAGGCTGGAGAAAGATGCCAGCTCCGTGCCACCCATGCCCACCGGAGCTGTTCTCATGTCACTGTGGCTTTGCTACCATGGTGGAAGGCTGGTTGGAGCAGATGGAAGGTTCCAGAAGCATCCCACCCTGGTTCTTATATCTGAGGCCTCTCTGAAGCCTCCCATCTTCACACGTCATCTGCAGCCTCACCAAGGCCTGAGCAAGGACCTCGCCTCATCTTCCCAGTTTTGGTTGAAACTTCATCTGCATCTCAGAGACTGAGGAGGCAGAGGCCTGAGGAAGCAGTAACTTTCCAGGGCTGTTCTGGCTGGCGGAGAGCAGAGCTGGTTTTCAGACCAGGTCTGTCTGATGCCGTGGCATTTCCCTGGCACAGAGGCCAGTGTAGAAACAGTGAGCTCTGAATTCAGACATGATGAAGGCAGATGTGAGACAGAGGAGGTGACAGTGGTACTGGGACCCATCAAACAAACATCCAGCAGCCCCCAGAGAGAGCACAAAAGCTTTGTGGGAACAGCACCAGAGACAAGACCCCACCCTGTAGCAATAGAGCCCCTCTTAATCCTGTTGGGAAGGAAGAGGCAATAAATGCAAGCTTACCAGACACGTTCCCACACAGAACATGAGGTCGTATGGGCCGTATCAGCCTTGGAAAGGAGGAGGGGACGCTTCTGTCCCACACACCATGCAGAGAGCACCCTTGATGTGAGCTTGGCTCCTGGGGAGCAGCACAGGAGAGAAACCGACTCTTCTGTACCACTTCTCGAGTGACTGAGATCGCACGACGCCTTGGTTGAAGCTCATTCCGCGGGCAATATGGAGTCGGTGAAGGCTGTGGAGCAGGAGTGTAACTTCACAGGCAGAGGCAAGAGTGTGTGGACACATCTGGTAAACCTTCCCAAGTAAGTTGTGTGGAAACAAGTCCCCCCAGAGGTTTTGCTCCAGTCTGATTTCTCCAGGAAGTCTCCCCAGCCTGCTCAGACAGCCAGGCTTCCTGCACACTGCTGTTCCCAGTCTATGGTCCATAGATGAGAACTGACTCTAATGAAGGTGGGGACAGCTATAGGCTGGAGCGCAGCAGCAGTCAGCCCTGTCCCCATGGACACATTCCCTGGTCCTTGGTTCCTCAGTCATGGACCTAGCTCCTGCCTCTCTTGGCCACAGTTCTATCCTGATATCCCATGAGACTGGACTCCTTCCCTTGACACCCCTCTATCTGGACACCCCTCTATCACAGAGACCCTCACCTAACAATCATGGTCTTAATGTTCACCACTGAGTTTTCTCTAGCCACCAACTGTCACCCCACTTCCCGTGATTGTCTCAACCAGCCTCCAGATATCTATAACCTGGGAACAGACTCTGGCTCTGAGAACATCTGGCCCTACCTATAGACCCCAGCATAAGCTCCCAGTGCCCAGATCAAGCCCTTTAGAGCTAACTTCCAAGAACCAAGCCCACACAGCCTTGCCAGTCTGCCCTTTCCCTGTGGATTCTAAACACTACTCTCCTTCCCTTTCACACATCATTGGCATGGGTCATGGCTGCCAGGGCCTGGCTGAGGCAACCTACTCCTGCTCTGGCATCCAGCTCGACCCACGTGCCTGTGGGAGCTACCTCCCAGGTCTGGCATGCTGAAGGCTTCCATAGTGTACTGGGTGGAAGCAGCCATGATTGGATGACCAGGAGGGTGTGGCATGGCGATACGGTCACATGAGTGGAAACACTCAGGTCTCTGGACTCCAGCCTTTTGGAGTTGCTGCCCCCAAACAAATAACTCCATCATCAGAGTTGTCCTGAGACGGTCATTAAAATTCTACCTGACGATCGTGACAGAAACAAGCAGCCAGCTCAGTGGCTATGGAGCCCTTCAGCTTAAACCTGTAACCCAGGCATTCTCTAATTCCAGCACTCTCCGTTCATCAGAGGTTCAAGGTCATCCTGGTAGTTCTTAGCTGTAGGCTAGCCTGGGCTACCTGAGACTCTGTCTCCTCAACAGTCTCCCACTTTGAAAGTCTCACAGTGGAGCAGGACATTGCTAGTTTTCTTCTGTCTTTGCTGTAGAGGACACTTCTGATGGGAGGGCACATCAGTTGCCTGGGTTACTCTGTAGGGACTTGAACGCCATGCCAGCTGAAAGCACACACTTTCATGAGAGTCTTAGGATCTCTACAGATGGGTGACAAAAATGAGGTACAAGAGTTGGCCTCCCTCTTCCTGTCACCTGTCCCCTTTTTGACTCCTCTGTCAGGACTACTTGGTCCTGCACACACTCATGCTGGTTGCTTAAACTATTTTAAGCGAGACTGCCATACAGGGCGAATTTGGTCTGTTGTCCACAGGGGCTAGCCTATGCTCCTCTTCCCTCTCAGCAGCTAAGGCTCCTATGGTCCCTCTACCTCATTATTGGTCCCAGGGTAGACAGACAAGGATGCTTAAGTGATACTGACGTAAGTCACAGTGCCTGAACTGAGTTGCTTCCTCAAAGCCAAAATGCTTGAAAGGAAACATCTTTAGCCTGTTTACAATAAGTGAAAATGCCCAAATGTTAGCCCCAGCAAGTTAACAAATCCCCACCTCTGTGTAGGCCTGAGAACAGCCTGGTCCCTGTCCATCAGTGTCCTCTCCCTCCATTCGTGAGCTGAAGCCCCAATTAAAAGCCTACGATGTCTTGTTATGAACTTTGACCTGCTATCACAGCCTGGAGGATGCGGTCTTCAATCACAGTGTCACAGACTCTGCACTGAGCACTTATTACTTCATGGACTCCACACTGAGCACCTAGTACTTCATGGACTCCACACTGAGCACTTGCTACCTCATGGACTCTACACCTAGCACCTAGTACTTCTTTGTTTTTTGTTTTGTTGTTTGTGCTGTTGTTGTTTATTTTGTTTTTTTGGTTTTTTGTTTGTTTTTAAGAAGAGGGCTCACTATGTATCCCTGGATGGCCTAGAGCTCTCTCTCTCTCATCCTAGGCTGGAGAGATTGCTCAGTGGTTAAAAGCACTTCCCTGAGGAATAGACCCAATGGGCAGTTCATACCCATCTGTGACTCCTGCTCCAGGGAATCAGATGCCCCCTTCCGGTCTCCAACAGCACTGCACACATGCAGGCACATAGGCATGCACAATGTGTGTGTGCGTGTGCGTGTGTGTGTGTGTGTGTGTGTGTGTGTGTGTGTGTGTGTGTGCGCATGTGTACACACACACACACACACACACACACACACACACACACACACACACGCATATATATCAAAATTTATCCTCAGTCAGAATAAATGCAAGGGACTGCACAGACCTTTCAGACCCTGTGTGTATAGGACGGTGGGACGGTGGCAGCTGTCATTCACACTGCCCCTTTCACAGCTGCTGGCTTCATAGCTGGGATTTCTCAAGCCTCTCCTCAGTTTTCTGGATGAGGAAATCAAGGTCCTAAGGAACGCCTTCCCTCCCTCCCTCGGAGAGGAGTGCACAGCTGGGACACAGCGGGGGCAGAGCCTATGAGAGTCCTGACTCCAGATACAACTCCCTGGCCCCACCCTCCCTTTCTCCACTCTGTATTCTTCCTAAAGCCGATGTCTCTCCTCACCTTGGGTCCATGCCCTCCTTGGTTTCTTTTCGAATGTAACTCATTTGCATTTTAGTTTTAAGGAGTATAGTTTCCTCCACTATTGTCTCAGATTCATGACAGTCAGTCCCCTGCAGAAGGACTGTCTGGTGTCAGTAAACAGACAGAGGCAACTCCAGCTCCCAGCACATCTTCACAGAGGCGACCTACCTTCCAGTGATGGCTTGGTTCGCTCTGCTTGTTACCACTGCCTCTGGGAGAAAACATGGAGGGATACTCTCTTCCTCTACCTGTAGGATGACTGCGTGTAGAGCTGCTCCTCCTCCTCCTCCTTCTCCTCCTCCTCCTCCTCCTCTTCCTCCTCCTCCTCTTCCTCCTCCTCCTCCTTTTCCTCCTCCTCCTCCTCCTCCTTTTCCTCCTCCTCCTCCTCCTTTTCCTCCTCCTCCTCCTCTTCCTCCTCCTCCTCCTCCTCCTCCTCCTCCTCCTCCTCCTCCTCCTCCTCCTCCCCATGCCACTTTCTTCTTCCTCTTTTGGAACAGGGTGGCTGGCTGTGAGATTTTGATAAACAGTCTCAATCTATAGCCCAGGTTGGACTCACACTCACTATTTAGCCCAGGATAGCCATGAATTTATAATCCTCCAGCCTCTGCTTTCAGAGTTCTGGCTGGGGTTACAGGAGTGTGCCACCACACCCTACTCAAGAGTCCTCCTTTTGGTAGAGTGACTAACCCTCGTTTCAGGGTTCTTTGGGAGGTCCATGGAGCATTTCTGTGAAATGGGTGTCTCCGGTGCTTCTTCCCACAGAGAAGCTTTTCCATCCATCCCTTCCAGGTATTGCAGAGGGTCTGGGGTCACCCAGATAGAAGACAGTCAGTGCTACCCAAATTATACACAGACCTCAGCTGCCTTCTTGCTGTTCACAGCTCTCATCCCTTTGGATAGAATGTAGTTGTCCTGCTCAGGCCTACCAAGCAGACACTCACAGTCTACTTGCAGGAGTGTGTGGACAGAGCAGAGTGTGTCACTTGGGTGAGTAGAGCTAGCTCACTGTCTTGATCTCATTATTATTAATTATTATTGCTATTCTGCAATTATTACTAATTATTTTTAATTTGCTTCCTTCAGATGGGCCATGGCCTTTGACGGGATTGCAAACTATCTGCTGAAGGGACAATAGAGTTACTTCAATCATATATCCCATTAAATAGATAGAAACAATGAGACACCAGAGAGTGTGGTAACATGGGAGAGATGTCACAACAGGATCAGCATAGGAGTCAACTGGCTCTGACTGTGGGATTGTGGGCCACCTCAGTGTCGCCTGAGTAGCTGGTAGGGAAGCCCTGTGCCCACTCTTTATACACCAGGGGGCATGAGCACTGTGGGGTTCGCCTAGGTGGGAGCCTAGCCTGGTTCTGCTCCTCATGCTTCCCTTGCAGGTGCCTTCCCACTTGCCCCCATCCCAGTTTGGGGGTACATGGAATACTTTTCAAGGCCACTGGGGTCTGTGCTTCCTGTGGCTTTGACAAGAACACTTCTTCCAGCAATGAGCTTGTTGGGGCTACCTGGGCACAGCAGGAAAATCTCAGACTTGGTGGGGCAGGCACCAGCTCCTCTGGATACCTCTGCTAGCCTAAGTGACCAAGGCACTTGATCAACCCTGGGCATCGAGAGGTCTGACTGGAATTCAGGGGGTGGCAGCAGCTGCAGTGCCTGTGCTTCTTTGGTCTGTGAGCTCCCAGGAGGTGGCCTTGGGTTCTTTCCCGCCGCCCCACACATGTCTGGCTGAGCAGCACATTAGATCTTCAGTACACATGTCAGCTCTCAGTCTTCCACTTTGACAGGAAAGGGTGGATGAGGCGGTGAACTACTGTTGAAGAGAGCAGTGTATGGTGCCTGCCTGATGCTCCAGGCATGCTGTATACCCACCGGGGCAAGGCTGTCGGTAAGACTGGTGTCAGAAGTGGCTTTATGTGGAGGTGGGAGGATGATCAGGACTTTCCTCAGCTTCTCCCAAACTTTCTCTTAATACTTAAATTCATATATTCTTATTTTATGTGCATGAATTCTTTGCCTGACTGTGAGTCACATGTATGTGTGGTGCCTGCAGGGGCTGGAAAGGGGTGTTGGGTCCCCTCGAACGTGAGTTCCTGACAAGGGTGAGCCGCCATGTTAGCCCTAAGAACAAATTCAGGTTCTCTGCAAGAGCAGCAAGTTCTCCTAACCACTGAGCCACCTCTCCTTTCCACTCTCACATTTCATTATTAAATTTTATATTCTGATAGCCCTAGAAGAACAAACCCCTCAGTGGCCATGCAAAGGCAAAATATTCAACAGATTTCTCTGTAAGTAACTTCAAATGTCTATATCTGTATAATGAAGCCGTGGCCATAACCTCATGGAGTGCTAAGAAGTAAGTGTGGTGGTGGTGGCGGTGATGGGAGGGGGTGGTGTGTGTGTGTGTGTGTGTGTGTGTGTGTGTGTGTGTGTGTGTGTGCACGCGCACATGTGGATTCCTAATGCTGAACTCCAACTGGTTTTATCTCAAAATTAGTGATTTTTTTTTTTTAATTTCAATTTGAACCTTTCTTTTGTGTTACTATTTCCCAGAATTCTGTTCTTATCCCCAGATCTTGTTCTGGCTAGAGTGCCGACTAGCACAGGCTTGGGTTGTATTATTCCAAATAAAAATGATTGCCCTCAAGACTTCCAAGAGCTGGGCTACATAGATAAGTTACTGCAGGTCCCCACTGCTCACTGTAAAGATGGGTAAACCTGAGCAAGGGCTAGTTTCCTCAGCCACGTGACACATAGAGTCTTTATTGCCTGGGTCCTAGAATCCAGGCCCAGGACCTCCCAGAGTTTGGTGTGTGGGGCCAGCCAAGCTGTTGGCTCCCAGCCTGGACCTCGGAGGTGGGACAGGGGCCAGGTAAACATGTGTAAATACCCACTCCTGTGTCCAGAAAGGAAGCTGGGGTTGGATGATTTGTCTCAAAGACAGCCCAGGAATGCGGCTATGATCTGGGCTGGTTCCTAGATAGCACGCTCTCACCTTTCTCTGGGAGGCTTGTTGAGTACCGAGCAGTTCGACTCCACAAGCCAGGCCCCTTTAATGGCTCTGCAGAGCATCGGACAAGCTTAGCACCAGGCTTTGGGTGGGTGGAAGAGAAAAGGCCAGCCTGGGCTTCTCTGAAGAGTGAGGAACTCGCAGCTTTGTTACTAAGCAGTAGTATCCATAGGGCTACCCAGCCAGGCTGACTAGGGGAGGGAGGGGCAGAGGCAGGCTGGGGAAGTCAGGCAGAAGCTTAAAGTATTGGAGAACTCACAAGAAACTAGAGGCTATTGGACCAGGACAGAAAGGAAGAATGTTAAGAGATGGGGAACCGTGCCTTGTGGGCTGTGAGGAAGTTGAGGAAGAGGGACAGAGGGGAAGGAGGGCCTGGAGCTCATGGTGTGTGTGTGTGTGTGTGTGTGTGTGTGTGTGTGTGTGTGTGTGTGTGTGTGTGTGTGTGTGTGTAGGTTGGTCTATTGCCTTAAGAGAGTGAGCCAAGGGTTTAGGCAGTTTATCATGTGTCTGCCCATGTTTAGCTCTAGGGCTGGGCAGGTGTCACACAGGTCAGAGCTGGTTCCCAAAATGCTGTGTCCTCAGCTGCTTTTCATGGTCCTTCAGAGTCTGTGAGCTAACAGAGGGCACAGAGGCAAATCTGCCTTAGAGTCCTGAGTCTGCCAAAGACCTGGTTAAGAAACCTATCAGCTTGTAGGAAAACTGGTCTACTGCCCAGAACTCACAATCACTGTGAGACCAGAACACGTGCATCGGCAGCACGCATGCCCACTGACAACACATGGGAGACTGCTGTCTGTGTGTGTCTGTGTGTCTGTATGTCTATGTCTGTGTGTCTGTGAAGGGCCACATACATGTTAACATACAAATGGAGGTCAGAGGATAACCTCAGCTATACCATCACCGTGTGTCTCAAAGACAGGGTCTCATGTAGCCCAGGTTGGCTTCAAACCCCCTGTGAAGTTGAGGATGATGGATCTTCCTGCTTCTACTTCCTGAGTGCTAAGATTATAAGGCACAACACCATGTTTAGCTCATGCAGTCTTGAGGATTGAACCCAGAACTTAACGTATGCTAGGCAAGAACTCTACCAATGAAATCACATTGCTCGCACTACCTTGATTTTAGGAGACAGGGTCTCTTATTGACCTGGAACTTCTTGAGTGGCTAGACTGGCTGGCCCAGCATGCTTCAGTGATCTGTCCATCTCTGCCTCCTCAATTCTAGGATTACATGCACGCATTGTAACTTCTTTTAAAAAAACATGAGTTCTAGGGCTTGAAGTCAGGTCCTGATGCTTGCACAGCAAACACTTGGCCAACGCTGCCATCTATGCCAGCCGTGGGATTTTTAATGATGTCCTAGATGCCTCTGGGGGCATCAGAAGGAACTCCCTTACAAAGAGGAAAGATTCTCCATCCTGCGCCTGTGTGTATCATGGCCCTCTGGAGAATTTTGAGTTGTATTCCTTCTCAGTCCAGCTCTCCAGAGGGATGCTTGGAGAGGTATGTCTCATCAAAGCTCCAAGGGCAGCACATACCCAGATAAGAGGAAGGCCTCTCTCTGCCTGTGTTGCAGATATTCCAGGCCAGGACAAGCTGGTGATTCCACTCTCAAGAGGGCTGCTGAGACAGTGGTAAAGAAGGCTGCTCTAGAGACAGGTTACTCCCTGTGTGCAACTAAGAAGCCAGGTCACAGATGAGATTTTAGATTTTGTAATCCTGAGATCAATGTCTTCACTCTCCTGTAGGCTTCAAGACTGCTGATAAGCTATTCTGGCCCCAAGTTTTCACCTGGAGAACTCCTATTCACTCTTTAGAACCCAGCTAAAGAGAGCTCCATCTTTGAAGCAATCCTCTGCTCTCCAGATGGGATCAGAAGATTAGTCATCTCCTTTACCCTCTCGGAGTTTCTTCTCAGTCCTTACAACCCCAGTGTGTGCCCTTCTGTTCTCCTATGCACTCTGTAGATCAGAGCTTTGAATCCAGGACTAGAATGTTAAATGTTCTGAGATCCTTTGTGGGATCTACCTAGAAAAACCAAGGAGGAGGGGAAAGAGACTGGGAATTCTTTGTGACTCCCTTGCCCCTGCACAAATCCATCCTGTGAGGCTAGTGATTCTAAGCCACCAGTTTATAGCAATGACTCCGGATGGACAATTATTTGCATCTTTCTAGCTCCTGATGGACACCAGGTCCAAACCTTGGGCCATACTGTATATGTGATTGGCAGCAGCCTCATGGTCTCCTAATGGAAGAGATTGGTCTTTCCTCTGCTGAGGCCTCTGAGGACTGCCTGACTTTAGCCATTCCCTATGCAGCCTAAACCACAAGATTCTCCCTGCATGTCTCCTGTGGGAGTTTGGCCTGGAGCACAGAAAGTGTCTGGAAGAGATAGGCAGGTGTGGCCATGGGACTCACACAGGCCTCACCCTGTCATTAGTGGGCAGAGTTCTTCCCTCCCAAAGCCATGGTATAGTTGCAGATTCTGGGTCAGCACCCGACACAATCACTCTCAGTCTCCACCTCTGCAGCCCCTGCCAAGATGAGACCACTAGTGCTGGCCATGGGCTGTTCTCTATGGGGCACAGCTTCACCATGAGCAGATTATATGCCGCTTCTGATTCCAGCACAGCTCCCCAGGCAGGCCTAGTCTCTGGGGGTGGGGGCTTGGCTGGCTCTGGGATCTTTCGGCTGAGGGCTCCGAGTCCCAAATTCCCTGTTCCCCACAGCCTCAGTGATTGGGGTCGTGACCACAGCAGTTCGCAGCTGAATAGCTTCTGGATAAACACTCTCCTGGATTTCCACCTGCTCAGATGGAGATGAGAGTCACATCTTCCAGGGTTACAGAGGGTACTGGGAATCATCACGCTGTGAGAAAGGAGTACTCGATGAGGCTGCTGTAGGTGGCAGTTCTTGGCAGAACTGGAAATTGACCTGCGTGGCTACTGCTTTTCCTAGCCAGGATCATTGGTTTTGGAAGGTACTGACATCATCCCTTATGACTCTGGAAGTGAGAAAGCAGAGAGAAGAATTTTATTTTATTGTAAACGTTTAGAATTTAACTCCCAAGGAGTACACAATCTGGGAAATGCAGAAAAGCGAAAGAGAAACAAAGTCCAAGCATCGTGTCATCAAATAGGTGACAGAAGCACACGAAGTCACCTTCTCAAGTGACTCCAGACACTGGCACATCAGTTCGTGTCAGACTTTGTCTCATCGCTGTGACAGGGAACCTGACAAAAGCAGCTGAAGGAAGGAAGTGTTGATTCTGGCTCACAGTCTGAGGGTTCAGTCCATGCTGGTAGAGCAGCCATGACAGCGGGAGGCAGCCACTCCCATGGAAACAGAAAGATGACCACTGGCACTTAGCTCAATCTCTCCTTTTCCTTCAGTCTAGGACCTCAGTCCACAAAACGCCATTGCCCACACTTGGTTAGTCTTCTCACCTGAATGAATCTAATGCAAAGGCCCTGCACAGATCCATTTCCCTGGCGATTCCAAATCTAAATCGAGTTGGACAGTCAAGACATTGAGGTCTTTGGTTCATCACCCCGACAGGAATGATGGATCTGGTTATCTGCTCATCCATTCTCAGGCCATCCCTCCAAAGGGTCTTCACCGGGTGCTACAGGGTCAGAGCTGACGACTGGCATGAAGCATAGTGAAATTTAAAAAGTGAGGGCAAAGGCAGGGTGAAGGAATGACCCTCTAAGTGCACAGGTCTCAACCCTTACCATGGAGGACAAAGGTGATTTGGGGGTTGATTCTTCAATGTCAATACCAAAGGCTGGTCCCCCTGTTGACTCTCCCAATCTCTAGACAGTGATTGAGAAACTGAGAGAGAGAGAGAGAGAGAGAGAGAGAGAGAGAGAGAGAGAGAGAGAAAAGTTGCAAAAGGCATGATTGGCCAGTGTTAAGGTAGCTCCCGCCCAGGGGGCGTGGTCTTCACATATCTCCTCCTGTGGTTAGGCTCTGGAGGTGGGAGGGGAGGAGGATCCTTCAGGGGAAGTGGTGTGGCCACACTCCTGGAAGTCCATTGACTGACTAGACTCTCAGCCAGCTGCTTCAATTGGCCACAGTCTGCCTCTTCAGGACGCCCTGGAGGTATAAATAATAAAGCAAACCAGGCAGGTCCGTTTGGCCCTGTGGATGGCGCCCGGACCCACTGTGAGTATGCAACTCCTTCTGGAAAGATTAGGAGTTTCTAGTCTATACCCCATGAGAACAACTCAAGGGATAAAAGGCTGAAATGTGTGTAAGAGCAGTCCCTGAGGAGTGCTGAGCAGGTACAGTGGTGGCTCGGTTTATTTCCATGGATACCTACTTCTGAGAAACTTTTAGAAGAAAACTGCTTGGGGGGAGGAAGGGGGAGGGGAGATAAAGGTGATCTTCAGAGGCAAGGCAGTCCTCTTTGTCCTCTGGCCCCAGTTAGCCTCTGGCTGTTTGCTTCCTTCCAGCTGAGCTGCTGAGCCAGGAAGCTTCCATCAACTTACAAATTCATGGAAAGAAATGAGATCTGCTGCCCCCTTCCTGATTAGCATATTCCCTCTCCCTCTCCCACCTATCTAGTCTCTCTCTCTCTCTCTCTCTCTCTCTCTCTCTCTCTCTCTCTCTCTCTCTCTCTCTTTGTCTCTCTCTCTCTCTCTCTCTCTGCCAATGTAGCCCAGGCTACCCTAGAACTGTCTACCCTTCTGCCTTGGCCTCCTGAGTGTTGATATTACAGGGGTATACTTTTACATTCATCACTTAAAGACTATGTTTTAAAAGAATGCAAAGGAAATTCTACAGGACAAATTAGTAAAGGAAGTCATTCCAGCCTCTGTTCTCCAAGAAGTGAGCATTAGAGTTCTCTTGTGGGGCTTCTCTCCAGCATCTGGAAAAAAAGATGTCTTTCCATTTAGTTCTAAACTTGCTTTGAAAAATAATGTCATTTCCATTGCCTTAGATAATTTTATCTTAAAACATTATCAGTTCCTTGAAGCAGGTGAGCCCTAGAGCAGGTCCAGGATGTCTTTGGTCCTCTCTTGAGGTACTTCGATGCATCTCTGGGATCTTTCGAATCTCTCAGCCCCAGAGAGAGCATTAGACAGATCTAAGTGTTACATACTGAAGGGTCTCAGGAAAGCTGAGGCTCCAGAGGGTGCAGGGTCCTCTGGGCTTGGAAAGAAATGTGCTTGGTGTAGGCAACCAACATGGGACGGCCCCCACAGGACAGGGAACTCTGTGGTTGCTTAAAGCTCAAGGTATCATGGGTGGAAACTGGTTAGAAGCAGCCTGTGCATTGGTCTCACTGGCTGGAGAAGGGCTAGCTGGCCAGTGGCCGAGTCAAGGACGGAAGAGGTGGCAGTGTTGGGCGTGGGACCCCTCTTCCGAAGTGAGTGGTTTTAAATCTCTGCCCAGAGTCTAGGTTGTCTGTAGTCCATGTATTCTGGTTATGACCAGCTTCTTCAGCCAACTGCTGTTAACCAGAGAAGCTATTTGCAACTCCACCAGTACCATAGTTGGTCCCTGTGCCCACAGGCTCCATACCCACAGATCTGATCTTCTCTGGGCCAGCAAATGTTTGCAGACAGCATTTACACCAGCAGTGACTAGGTAAACAGTTTTTCCTCTCCTTGTATTGTTTAACCAGTGTGGTGATGATTGCCAGAGAATCTGCTTTGTATAGGGACTGTCTGCAATGTGGAGATGGTTTGAAGTGCAGAGGGGTTGTGTGGAGGTTGTGGTCAGCACCATATCATTTTATAAGCAGGAATTGAACCCACCAGGATGCTAAAAGAAGGGTTATACATTCATTTATACATGTACATGTGCAAACACGCGTGCGTGCGCGCACACACACACACACACACACTTACTTAGACAAGGGCTCCAGGTGTCCCTGTGGAAGGATAGTCCCTTCAGCGAGGCCTGACCACATGCAGGCCTGAAGCTAGCAATGTAACTTGCTCCAGTGGCTTCTCCCCAGCTAGGGATAAGTGGGAGGGGAATTTAGTCATGGGAAGAAACAGCTGTTTTCTCAAATAATGTGGGATGCAAACGATCAGGCAATCACAAGAGTGTCTGCCTCTTGTGTGTCCCACAGCCTTTGGTGTCTGCCCTCTTTTTCTTGGTTTGATTTTTATATATGTGATTTGCATGAAGAACAAATACACATACGCACAGAGACACAGAGAGAACCATATACACAATCCAGCCTACAACCCAATAAACTGTTACTCAATTCAGGAGATCTGAGCCACCAGTTTATTGGGAAATACCCGGTTGCCCTACTATTTTAATTACCAGAATAAAAAAATAGCCTACTTTGGCATCTCATTTGGGTCAGTTTGGGGGCTGTGGAAATGGGTGGAAAGCATGGGATTCATGTGGGCTGCTTTGGAGGAAGAAGCCAAAGGCGGGGCTGGCCAGAGAAGGCCAGGAGTCCTGAGGAGATCATAGTGGCACTGTCACAGGCTTATAGAGGTGGGAGATGGGTCAGCACATAGCTGTGTCCTGAGGGGTGGAGCAGCTGCTGGGTAAGAGCATCTTGTGGGGAAGAGACCAAATTGTGGCCCCGACAGAAGAAGTTTTACACATGAAGATGCGGGTGTCCCAAGGCTTAACAGAACACACAGGTAGGAGAGGGAAGCTCAGCATCCAGGCATGAGATTCCCTCCCAGTCCTCACTGCTGCGACCTGGCACTGTAGAGAGAGCCCTTTAGGACTGAAGTGGAGCTTCACCGAGAGCCTGGCTGCGAGTGGGAATATCAGGAGGGCTTCTGGGGTCGAGCAGCCAGCAAGCGGTTGGCTTCCCTGCCTGGCTTAGGTTTCTGGCCTGCCTGCTGTGACTTGCACCCAGCTTCCACATGGCCCTGACTCCCAAGGGGGTTGGCAGATCCTCTGTGGAGAACTTTGTGTCGGCTGTGAGTGATGTGGCGGTGTGGCTTAACTTTTCCACTCCTTGGCATTGGGAAATGACCCAGGGTGGTAGTATGCTTTGAGCAACACAAGCTTCTATTTTAATCCAGAGCATCTGTGGCAACAGCCCAGCCCGCAGAATCTAGAGCTCCAGTTTGTTTGTCTTGTTTTGTTTTGCAGACGGGGCTCCTCTGCGTGGTCCTGGCTGTCCTGGAACACTCTCTGTAAACCAGGCTGGCCTCAGACAGAGATCTGCCTACCTCTGTCTCTTGAGTGCTGAGATTAAAGGTGTGTACCACCATCACCCAGCTGAGTTCTATTTTCTTTAATTTCTCTGAAGCATCTTTATGGATTCTAGTATTTCTCTCCTATAATCTATTTGGCCCAGACCCTCGCTAATAGCAAATTAATTTTAATTGTTACCAAATGGGGTTCCGGGAAGCATAAAGTGTTTGGGAAAAAAATAGGACTCAAGGAAAACAGGACAGTATCAAACACATGCCAAAAAATAGCTCTGAGGTTCACCTTTTTAAATAAAAGTTCTTCAGAAATTACTTCAGAGATAAAATGATACATAAAATGGGAGTTACAGAAGGATGTTGATATTAAGTTCAAAGCAGTGTTTCACTCTATAAGTTTATTATAAGTCCAAAGCAACAGTTTCACGTGGCCTTGCTTTATCATAGTGCACACCTGTGGCTCCATCCTTGGACCTGACCTAGAATGAATGGTTTTCCTTGAACATAAACTCGTCCCAAGCCTATTTCTCTTTTTAGTGTAATTATGAAAGCTCATTGTATTTCTTATTATGCAGCCTTTACTTACTATTATGAGGAGTGAACATACTCTATTCTTGATTCTAACTTTATTGCACCTTTTTAGTAAACAATTAAATCTCCTAAAATGTTCTTCCTAAGATCACATCAGGAATTCTATAAAATCATTAATTCATCTAAGCAGCATTAATTCATGAAAGTTCATCTTTATGTTGACCTGAGGAAGTCTGCTCAATAGGGTGGGCTAATGTGCAGGAGTCCTCAGGCTATGTAAGAGTGACAGGAAAAGGCATATCAGCTGCAAGAAGCAATCCTGAGATAAAGTCTCTTGGGACCTTGCCTCTCAGAGCTCACCCATCTTGGGTCATGCAAAAAGGTGGGCCACCTCCAGGAAGGCCACCTGCTAGCCTTAGCCTTTCCTAGATAGCTCCTGACACTGGTTGAAAGGAGCCAATTGTCTCAGAAAGTTATAAGTCACATCCTGAATCCCCGGGACAGACCACACCCACCCATCATCTAATTCTACCCAAAGGGTCAGAACTTCTTAAGGTCCTGCTTTGGGACCAGACCAAGACTGGCTGGCACCTGAATGGCATACTTGTTCCATTCCCTCCTCTCATACTGGTTTCCTTATTTACCCACAGGCTCTCTCTCTCTAAGATGGCCGTCAGCTGAGTTATCTCCAGCTCCATTCTAGTGCCTTTACTGTTGCATGGTTTACCATTTCCTATGGGCCATGAACTGGAAAATGGAAATTACAGGGGAAACGTGGTGGTATGAGAGATACACATAGAGGCCTGTTTTTGCTTTGCATAGGAATAGCCCTAAAACACTGAAAGTTTGACTAGGAAAAATGAATAAATGCTCTAGAATGCCATGGTCCTGGCAGCTCTGTGGAGCTGTAGAGCCAGAGACAATAGGAAAACAGTAAGTGATGTTATTGTCTCTAAGAGCTCCCAGTGCCACTGGGAGGCAAAGGGTCTGAGAGGTCAGGGCCAGAGAAGGGAGAAGCAGGCCCAGAGCCAGTCAGGCTTGGCTTTTGTCTTCACTGACACTACCTCTTCCCCTTTCCTGGAGAGGCTGAAGAGAGCGCTACTGAAGCCTGGGGTTCCTTTCTGGAGAACACTCATTTCCTGTAGGTCATGGGATCCTCTACAGAAGGTTTATCTCTGAGAATTAGTCAAGAAAACCAAAGCCAGCTCAAGCCAGCAAGCCCCAAGGTGGATATAAATTGGCTTGGTTTGGAAAAGTAGAGTCGGGTGGGTACCAGGTAAAGGTTGGTTTAGGGACTCAAGATGTCATTAGATGTAACTCTCCATTTCTCTTTACCTCTGCTTCTCTTCTCTCTATCTACCTGTGGGATAGAGAGCTTCAGGTTTGAGACTATGTCATTAGAGCAATTATACTTAATGGGAGTCCCATTAAGTATGTCCCCCAGGAAAGTCACTGACTGACTTCAGTTGAGTTCCACTCTTGCCCATGACACAGTTGTAGCAAGAGGGTGAAGTGTTGTTCTGGCATGTTCTCAGTCACATGCCCATGCTGCAATATTCTGTTACTGCAGGGGGTGTTGACATTGCTATCTTAAGATAAAGGAGGGGCTGGGACCATGGCTCAGTGGGCATGAGGACCTGCGTTTGGATTCTCAGAACCCACAGAAAGCCAGGAACAGTAGCAAACATCTTTAGTCTTAATGTCCTGTGGCAAAATGCCAGGCAGACATGGTAGAATCCCCAGAAGCTCCTGGGACAGCTAGGCTGCCCTATACAGCAGTGAGCAACAAGAGACCTTGTCTCAAAGTGGAAGGCAAGGACTGACTCCTAAGGTACACATACATACACACACACACACACACACACACACACACACACACACACCTGTGCACGTGTTCATGTGTATCGTATATATGTATATGTGTGTGTGTATGTGTGTGTGTACCCTTACACACAAAGATAAAAGAGAAGGGCTCAAAAGCAAGAGTGGTGGACTAGCAAGATGGCGTAGCCAATAAAGGCACTTGTTGCCATGCTTGACGACCTAAGTTTGAGCCCCAGGACAACTCCTTCACATTGTCCTTTGATCTTCACATATGTGCTGTGGTGTGTGTGTGTGTGTGTGTGTGTGTGTGTGTGTGTGTGTGTGTGTATGCATGTGCATGCACATGTGTGCTCAAAGCAATAAAGAAATAAGTGCAAACAAAATTTAAAGCAAGAAAGGTGTCTATGCTCAGGCTTGTCACTTCGGACATGGGGAAAATAAGGTCTAGTCCCCAAGGAGATGACAAAGATTAGATGCCATCGAGAATCTCAAAGCACTCAGCTGTGGTGTTCAGCTCCCACGGGTCTTCCTGGTGGCTAAGACAGGAGCCATGGGGTCTCTTCTCACATTAACCTCAGATGTGCTGCTCAACAGGACAATCCCCGAGAACAATGAACCTCATGCTGGGCCTGGGCCTGCTTCTGGCAGGCCTCCTCACTGTGAAAGGTCTCCTGCAGGATGGAGATGCTCCGAATATGTATGAATCTCCAGTCAGGGTCCAGGAGCCGAGGGACAAGGAGGATGCCCGGGAGCTTGCACGACTCAACATGGAATTTGGCTTCAAGCTGCTGCAGAGGCTGGCCAGCCGCAGCCCTCAGGAGAATATCTTCTTATCTCCACTGAGCATCTCCACTGCCTTCTCTATGCTGTCTCTGGGGGCCCAGAACTCCACACTGGAGGAAATCCGGGAGGGCTTCAGCTTCAAGGAGATGTCGGAAAGGGACGTGCACATGGGGTTCCACTACCTTCTCCACAAGCTCAACCGAGAGACAGAGGACGTAAAAATGAGCATAGGCAATGCTTTATTTATGGACCAGAAGCTGAGGCCCCAACAGAGGTTCCTGAAACTGGCTAAGTCTGTGTATGATGCGGACATGGTGCTCACTAACTTCCAGAACTTAGAAAGCACTCAGAAGGATATCAACAGATACATCAGCCGGAAAACCCACAACAGAATCAAAAACATGGTCAAAAACATAAACCCAGGCACAGTGATGCTTCTCACAAACTATATTTACCTTGGAGGTAAGGCTAGGGGCATACCTGTGTGGGGAAGGTAGAGGGACTTGGGTTAGAAACTTGACCCAGTCCTTTGCTTGCTCTGAGTCTAAATCCTTGTGTCAGTAACAGTCCAGAACTCTGCCCTCTCTGGCTGTAAAGTGAACACCAGGATGCATAACCCACCAAGGAGCTGAGTCCCCTGGCATTCAGAGTGATGTCGGGGAGATGAGCATTGCAAAGTCTAGTTTCCATTGGGGTGGATTGTCCTCATTTGCTTTGGTTTAGAAGTTGGAGACTCTGCTTCCTAGATGAGAGAGAAAAGTGAAAGTTGGGGAGGGCTACTCCAAACTCTAAAACCGTTCATTCAGAACTAGAACCCACTTCTCTAGGGCTTAATGCTATGCACCTTGCTTGATAGCGCAGAGTCACCCGAGGCAATAGAGTGATGATGATGATGGTGGTGGTGGTGGAGCAGCAGGAGGAGGGGGCAGCGGAGGCAAGGCAGCTATTTTGATTGGTGGTGGCGTCCATTTTGGCTGGCACCTTCGTTCCTTATAGATCTTCAGAGATTCAGTATAAAGGAGATATTGAAAAAGTATATGGAAGAGTATTCTCCAACATCTGTACTCACACAACAAACACATATATACACAGGTTTTGGAAAAGTAGAAAAAAATGAAGAAAAAAACCCCAAAATAACAGAAAACCAGAGGGTCACACTCTCCAGCCCCAGCAAGGCCATCACTTGGCTCAGCAACATGGTCCCAAATAGGGACCGAACGTAGGAAGCTGCTGAGGGAAAGGAAAGCAGCAGTGGCAGCCTGAACCAGAGAGGGATTTGGGGGAATCTGGGCTAGCTCAGCATCTCCATTGGAGGAGGCATGACAACAGTGCGGATGTAGGGAGCACTCACTCAGTAAGGAGCACTCACTCAGTAAGGAGCACTCACTCCATACACACCAGGCAGCCTGTGTGTCTGCCTCATCCTGTAAGTCACCAAGCCGCCCTCTGACATGCCTGCTACACTCTATGCTATACATTAAGGACTGAAATTTAGACACTTGTTCAAAACCATCCTTACAGAGCAGTGAAGCCAGGATTGGGACTTAGGAAGTCACCCCCTCTCTCCCCCAAGGCTCTGAGGACAGCAGGTTAGAAATGATACAGCGCAAGTTTATGTGCAATGTCAGGGCATTCTCTAACTAAAAACAGAGGGAGCCTGAGGCTGGGGAGATGGCTCAGGTGGTGAAGTGGCCCGTGTTGCAAGCATGGGGATCTGAATTCAGACTCCCAGCATAGATATTAAAATCCAGGCAAGTTGGTACAGATTTGTAACCTTAGCCCCCAGGGTAAGGGGACAGAGACGGGAACTCTCTTGCTAGTCAGTCTAGTCAATCAGTGAGCTTCTGGCTCAATGAGGGAGTCCTGACTCAGAAATAAGGTGGATCTTGATAGAGAAGGAGACACAGCATTAACCTCTGGCTGTAACACACACACACACACACACACACACACACACACACACACACACACACACACACATATACACACTAAACAAATAAGTAAGTAAAAAGGGAGTTTGCAGACAGAGCTCTGCAGCAAGGTCCCACAGCACGCTGTCCCTGAGGTTTTCTCATGCCCACAGGAAAGGGGCTTCAGAATACCAAGGGAAGCATTTTCACTCTCACAAAGCCAAACACTCTCAGGAACAGCAATCCAGCGCTCTGTTAAGACACAAGCTCTGGCCACTTCAGCGTCAGGGGTAGCTGGCCTTAGGGTAATGTATTCTGCTACCTCACAGCCCTGCATACCAGTCCCAGGCTCTTCTTAACTGGGTCCCTGGGCCTGTGTGCTTCCCACAGATGTCTTCCTGGCATGGAGAAGGGCACTGCATCACTTCCCCTGAATCTGGGTGAACGGTGGCGGGTCAGGCCTCCTCCTTTTCTTCCAGACACCTTTGCCATTTTGTCTGCCTCTACTCCTCAGGCAGGTGGCAGTATGAATTCGACCCAAAACAGACCAAAGAGGAGGAATTCTTCCTAGAGGAAGGCAAGACCGTGAAGGTGCCCATGATGTTCCAAAGAGGCATGTTCGACATGGCCCACGACAGCGAGCTCTCCTGCACCATCTTGGAACTCCCCTACCGTGGAAACATCACAGCCACGTTTGTCCTTCCTGACAGTGGCAAACTGGAGCTGCTGGAGCAGGGTTTGCAGGCAGACATCTTTGCCAAATGGAAAAAGCTTCTCTCAAAAAGGTAAAGTCAGAGCCTTGTCCACAGAGAACCTTGTTCTTCCTTTCTTCCCTCACACGCCCCTCATTTCTTCTTCTCTTTGTGCACCGCCAGGCTCTCTCCGGGGCTCAGTAAAGGTGGGCAGGAGACTGGGACAAATCTAGGTGTGGGTGAGGAGTGGCTCTTTGAAGTTTATTCATTGAAGTTACGGGAGTGTGGGGATGGAGTCTCGCTGGAGGGTGGTGGTCAGGGAGAGCTTCACAGGGGAGGTAGCATTTAAGGTACAGCTTCCAGGCCGTAGGGAAGAACGAGGAGTGATGGAGTCTTACCAGAGGAAACTTTAAGAATGGACACTTGATGTACCAAAGGGACACACAGTTCCTTTGAGCAGAGATGCATCTTGTCTCCCAGAGCCCTCTGGGCTTGGAGTAGCCAACACCAATGGCGTCCACCTCTTCTCTAGGAGACTCCCATCTCTCTTTAGGGTGGTGGACTTGCCCACAAATGCTAAAGGGAAGGAAGCTTTCACTTCATCACGATACACACGATGAGCCAATATCCCTACTCTCCAAGCCCATTTGGGCCGGCTGGTAGTTGGGAAGTTATTTTGAAGTACACATAGGGAGCCAAGCCTAGACATCTTCACCTTCCTTTATTGGGCAGTCGAGGAGGAGAAGGGGAGGAAGGAAGAGTGGGAGATGGGCTGTTCTTTCTGAGGCCCATTCCCGCCATGGAGGGACTAGGAGAGGCGAAGGGCTACACCCTTTTCCCAAAAAGAGACCACACCGACAGATACACACCTAACCCCTCCCACCTCTGCCTCCGATTTCCGAGCATGTGGAACACATCAGAACTCAGGCACCGGGGTCCTCCGACCTGGCTTGTGTACTGAAGGCAGAGTCTTCACACAGTCTGAAGGCTGTTGCCCAGAGTTATGGAGCAAAGAAGGCTCAGGTTTTCCTTGGAGGAGACAAAGCTTCCTCTTTAAGGGACACCACGCTGCTGGGCTTTGGAAATAGCTACCTTTCCATCCATCAGCTTCAAGGGCCTGTGCCTACCTTCGGTTCCCTGCCTCACTGGGTGAAGGGATTGGGAGCCATCCATTGTGAGGTAGCCAGAGGGTTTTATGTTTTCAAGTTTAAAATTCTTATTCATAAATTCTATAGAGAAAGTGAATGATGTTGAAATAGTTTTTTTTTTTTTTTTTAGATGTTTGGTCTAAAACACTGCTTCTTTATGCTTTAATTTTAGACAAAATTTCATTTGGAAATTTTAAACTAATTTTTTAGTCAGCATGCAAGATCATGGGTTACTTGATGATATTTTCCTATACATACAAATCTATGTGTACATATACACATATATGTGTATACATGCATCTGTGTGTATGTATGTATGTATATGTGTGTGTATATATTTATATACACACATACATATGGATGTCTAGTGTGCACTGCTCCCTTCTTCCCCCACGTAGTGCCGAGGTATCATTTCCACATTCATTATGCATATGAGTGTGTCTCTGTGAATCTAGATTCCATATTTGAAAGAAAACTTGTTATTTTGTTTTTCCTTTCCCCATTACCCTCTCTTATTGTCCCTTCTGTTCTCTTTGAACCCAATCTGTTGGTCTTCTTCATATATATGCAAACACACATGCACGCATACACATGCATGCACACACACACATATGTATACACATTTAAGTCTATATCCACATACAAAAGAAAACGTTTAATATTTGAACTTTTTCCTCCTCCTTTCTCCGTTTCTGTTTGTTTTGACAGAGTACCCTGTAACCTAGGCTAGCCATGAACTCATGTAGCCAAGGATGACACTGAACCCCCAATCCTACTGCCTGTGCATTCTGAGTGCTGGGATTATAGGCACACCTCAACATACTTGGTTTAGGTGCTTGCATCTCTGAGTCTGGCTTCTTTTACTTAACATGACCTCCAGTTGAATCCATTTTCTTGCAAATGTGGTACTCTCTAAAGCTAAGTAAAATTCCACCGTGCATATATATGCACACACACACACACACACACACACACACCTGTATCTGCTCGTCTGGTGGTGTGCCCTGTGTCTTCTGCCTTGTCACTGACAGGAGCTGAAGTCTTGCCACATTTGTACGGTCTCCGTATTTGTACACAGACATTGTGTCCTTTCATTGCTTGGGACATCACTCTGGAACTTTGCCCTTTGCTTCCTGACATCAGCAAGGTCTGTGCTCTCTTTAGAGCCGTCACCAGCAATCAGGACACTGTTACACTGCCTGTCATTCAGTCCTCTCATGGAGATTCGGATAACAGATAGCACACTGTAGTGACTAAGCCACAGCAATCATGAGGCCTGCGCATGCCCTGACCCCACCCATGCTGGTAGGCCTGTGCCCCTGGAGGAAACTCCTGATGTTATTAATCATTCTCAGGTACTCAGTTCCCTGGGTCCCCTCTGCTGGTGAGTGCCTCTATTCCCTGGCCTGCCTTCTACCTCAAACTCACTTGGTCAGATGTTTGCACTGTTCTCTTCTTAGACGCCATGGTGACTGAGGGGCCATGTTGCAGAGTTCAGGGTCAGCACCTGGATGCTTCCTTCCCACGAGTCAGCCATACCTTCTCCTCCTGGAGCTCTGCTTGCCCTTCTCATTCGCTGGCTCCCTGCCCCTGTCCCTGTGTTAGAGCTCAGTGCCACAGGGCTCAGCCTGGAGCTCTTTGCTGTCTAGGTTTACCATCTGATGACTACCACAGCCAGAAAGCCTTCAATACTGTGTCAACCATGACACTGTTCCTCAACCCCAGTTCCCTGCCCCCAAATGCCAGAGTCCTTTTAACTCAGGATATCCTTGAACAACTGATGGGATCATAGTCTGCACACACACACACACACACAGAGAGAGAGAGAGAGAGAGAGAGAGAGAGAGAGAGAGAGAGAGAGAGAGAGAGAGAGAGAGCGCTCCTGCTCAGGCTCCCTTTTCTCAGTTTCTGGCAGTTCTACCCTCCATTAAACCAAGCTTGACCCACTAGGTCATTGTTGAACCGTTTCGCCCAACTGTTCCTGCATGTGTCAGGAAGCTCTGTTAACCCCACACTGAAACAAATTGGGACTCAGCCTCTTTCCTCCATCTCTGAGGTTGCCATACCAACTGCCTGTCAATGGTCTATCACCTAGCAACAATGCCTGTCCCAAGCATCAAATGCTGAGGGTATATTTTAAGCAGAACAACGGAGTCATCCTTCTGGATCTTAATCAAGACCATGGCACACCTCTGTTCATTCAGAATCTGACCATGGCTCCCTATTGACTCAGGAGAAAATCTAGCTAGTCCAACTAACTCCCTTCCCTTCTCAGGGTTGGCCCAAACCTCTTATTTGACCCCTATCATTCCTGATTCCTGCAAGGTGATCTGTTTTGTTGTTGTTGTTCATACTTACTGCCCTTACACACGGCCAGTATCTGTGAGTGTGCCACACTATGGTTTTCCTAGTGTTGGTTTCATTGTCTGTCTTCCTGCCGGAACACAAGTCAAGCACAGGGGCTTTTCCTGTCCAAACCCGCCAGGTATATGCTATGTGCTTAAAAACTATTTCTTGAAAGAATAAAGAAGTAGAAAGTCAAGTTTGGTGATTACCAGGCCGATGAACAGTATCAAGTTATGAGATTTTAGTGCGAGTCTGAAACCAGCCAGAAGTAAAGGTGGAGAAGAGGCCCAAGGCCACTGGTGCAGTCCTCCTCGTGTGCATGGCTCAGAAGACCAACGTCCTTTGCCCTGGTTGTGGGGTTCTAGAGTGGGCTTGACTGCAGCTCTGACTGGCTCCAGGGTTTCAGCTCTGCCGTCTCTAGCAGCAGGCTTGCAGGGGTCTAATCTGACTCAGGCTACAGCCCAGCCCAGTCTGCTATGGAGAGATGGTGAACATGGGGAAGGAGCCTGAGAGTGTTTCCGGTGGATGTGTGCTCTGCGGAAAGCTGGACAGGAAGTAGGATGTAGTCAGAGAGTATGAGGTGCCTTGAATCCCAGAGCTGAGCCTCTCTTATTCCGAGGACAGAAAGACGTGTGAACCTTGATGCAGGGAGGATACAAGTCTCATCTATCATCTTTCCAGGAACCCATCTGTCTTAGTCAGACTTTCTATCCTGCACAAACATCATGACCAAGAAGCAAGTTGGAGAGGAAAGGGTTTATTCAGCTTACACTTCCACACTGCTGTTCATCACCAAAGGAAGTCAGGACTGGAACTCAAGCAGGTCAGGAAGCAGGAGCTGATGCAGAGGCCATGGAGGGATGTAACTTACTGGCTTGCTTCCCCTGCTTGCTCAGCCTGCTTTCTTACATAACCCAAGACTACCAACCCAGGGATGGTACCACTCACAAGGGGCCCTTGATCACCCTTGATCACTAATTTAGAAAATGCCTTACAGCTGGATCTCATGGAGGCATTTCCTCGAGGCAGGCTCCTTTCTCTGTGATAACTCCAGCTTGTGTCAAGTTGACACACAAAACCAACCAGGACAGCATCCTGGATGATCAGAGAGCACTTCCCTTCACCCCTGCCCTTCTCTGCTTCACAGAGTAGTAGATGTGTGGGTGCCCAGGCTCCACATCTCAGCTACTTACAACATGAAGAAGGTTCTGTCCCACCTGGGGATCAGCAAAATCTTTGAGGAGCATGGTGACCTCACTCGGATCTCATCTCATCGAAGCCTGAGAGTGGGAGAGGTAAGTTCGCCTGGCTGGACCACTGCCCCCTCCTACTCAGGAGTCCTCCTGCAGCCGCAGCCAGAGCTGTGCTCAGAGCTCTGTGATCCCAGGCAAACCACCTCTCAGCCTCTGGTTCCAGTCTTTAAAACTAGAATTGTCACTCACATGGTTTATGCTGGACATGCCTAGCATATTGACCAGGTGCTGAGACATCCACCAGACCCATAGCCAGTCTGGATCTGACCGGAACCTTCTCTCTAAGGTCTCACAGCCATCTGGGAAGGAAGGAGGGAGCTGCACCATTGAGACAGGCAGGCAGAGGCCCTGTGCTCTGTAGCAGTGTGGCGACCTGTTGATTAGGGTGAAAAGAGGATCATGTGGACAGCATCTTCAGACTTAGCGGACATAATATAAGACTCCGTTAAATTTGAATTTCAGAGCCGTACACATAACTGTTCTGTAGCATAAGTTTGTCCAGAATATTGCATGGGGGCCTATTCATACTTGAACATAACCATTGTTTATCATGAATGAAAATTAACTAGATATTTCATATAGTTAGCAACCCAGTTTGGGGGTTCAAAGGGCATAGAAGGGCAAGATCCAGAAACAGAGAAGAACAGTGTGTATTAGGCACCATTCTGCTGCTGTGATAGAACACATGGCCAAAAACAACTTACAGAAGAGTTTACGTGGTCAGAGGGACGGCCATTAACAGAGCAGGAAGCTGGCTACATACAGGAAGTACAGAGTGAGAACAGGAAGCAGGGTGAGACTCTAAACTCTCAAAGCCCACCTCCAGTGGCATGTTTCCTTCAGCAAGGCTGCATCTCCTAAACCTCCCCAAACAATGCCACCCACCAGGGACCCAAGTGTTTAACTATAGGAGCCTAGGATTGCATTTCTCATTCAAACCACCACTTAAGGGGAGTGTCCATCTGAGGGGGTGTGGCCATTGTGGGAGACGCAGAGATTGGCTGGCGTTAAGTGTAGAAAAGGGAGGGTCACAAGCTGTTCTGGGAGGGATCTGTGGTAGGGGATTGTGGGAGGGATCCTGCCCTCAGAGCAGGATGACCTACACGCAACTACCTGCCAGCTAAGTAAGACTTTACAGCCCCTTTCTGCCCCCTCACTGTTGGAGAGCCCCTGAAACTCAAGGAAGATAGCAACCCCCGCTGCATCACCCCTACCCCGCACTACCACTGTAGCACCGTCCTCACGACTATACTGGGTGACTGTGGCCAGATTGTCTCCCTCTCTGGGCTTCCCGCTCATAACCTGACATACCTATCCCCGACCACTGTTTCTTGGTTCTGCAGGCTGTACACAAGGTTGAAATGAAGGTCGATGAGAAAGGTACAGAAGGAGCTGCAGGCTCTGGAGCCCAGACGCTGCCCATGGAGACCCCACGAAGGATGAAGCTAAACAAGCCCTTCCTGATGATGATTTATGAGAATCTCGTGCCTTCCATGATCTTCTTGACAAAGATTTATGACCCTAGTGGGAAATAAAGGAGAATTCCCTGTTGGTTTCAGGCCTCACTCATTTTCTAGGGCTGGAAGCGTTTCACGTGCTTGGCGTGGAGGAAGGCCTCAGATGCCCTCTGACCTAACCCTCTAGAGTCATCCCGGCCCACTGCTACCTGAACCAGCAGGCCAGCTGGCTCTAGGGACTTTGTGCTCTGTACCCATTTATTGTCCCTTTCCTAACCATCAGCATCCCTGGACCAAATGCTAACCTTGACCCCCAGTATGCCCACACCTCCTTCATCCCAGCAGGCAGGGAGTGTTTTTGACGTGATAAACTCCATCTCCCCTGACTCATCTGCTAGAGTCAGGTAGAGGCTCCAAGGAAGATGGGAGCCACAGAAAGTAGAGTCTGGGTTCACGTCTGAGAAGAAGGCATTGCTAGGAAAGCCACGTGACTTGCTTTGGAGCCTCTGCTTCCATTTCTGATGTGAGGACTGCACAGCTCCTCCATGAGGCTCTGAGGAAACCAGTGCCAATCCCTTGCAGAATTCGTTCTCTGTTGTGAGTCCCAGGCAGAGAAGTCTGGCATGCGTGCTACATGGCTTGCCCCCCAGAGTGTCCAGGCTGGGTTGCTAGCCCAGTCAGTGCTCCCAGAACACAGTGGAAGGGACCCAGCATTAGAAGAAGATTGCCTTGGGGTGAAGCTGGGAATCACTGCCAGATTTGTTCATTTCTTTTGGTCACAGAAGGAAGATTCTGAGATTCCTCAGACCTCTGGTCAAAGGCAGGTTCTACTATTGAATCTTTGGGAAATGGGGGGGGGGGGTCTCTACCTGCCACACAAAACTGGCCCTGCAGGGTCTGCTGTGGCCACTAGGGGGAACCAAGGGCCAGGCCAATGGTGTGGCACTGGTCAGCAGAGGGCTGGCATTCTCCCTCTGGCTGTGAATAGCCCGCACAGGCCGTGTTGGGGGAGGGGCACTCAGACTGACTTGCAACCTTTAAAGCAGCAATTGCCACTTTTTGCCTAGCAGTTCTCCGAACACCGTACCCTTCGTGTTTTGGTCACTAAAGCTCAATGGGCAGCCAGAATAAGCCTTGCGGAGGAAATGAGGCTTAGAGAGGCGAGGTGGCTTCCTACGGCGTTAGACTAAGCCCTGAGCAGTAGTATTGGGGTTTGTGGTAGAAAATTCTCCGTTGCCACGCCTCTCTCCTCCAGCCAATGAGAGGCCAGCAAGCACCTCTTCCCCCATCCTACCCGTGTGGGGTGAGGATCCTAGGAGGCCAGGCCTGTGGAGAGGTCTGGGAACTAGGTGAGCAGAAAGTTTCAGAATCAGCTGCTCCTCTGGGTGGGAGTGGGAGTGGGGGAGAAACCAGTGGACAGGCTGAGCTCCCCGTGAGCAATTCACTACAGCGCGGTTTAGAAGTCGTGGTGCTGCGTATGACGCACAGCCATGTTAGCCTTTGAGCCGCTGGGTGGCCTGGCTGGAGCCAGGGCCAACGCATGTACTGAGGGACTAGTGATAGATGCTTCCAGGGACCAGGTTGACTGGAAGAGTTCCGTGGAATTCTACTGTGAGACCTGGCTTAACGTTTTCTGTCACCTCCTCCAGCCTGAGATGGCCAGTGGCTTCCTGCAGATATCAACTCTAAATATGCACCCCCCCCACACACACACACACAGTCCCGTGGGAATGTTCTCCTCTTAACGAGTTCGAGTTCCTACTCTTCCTCCGATGGCCAGCTCGCTCTTACCTCTTCACGGGATTCGATCCCCTTCCTCAGTATCACCCAGACAGCCTTTCTTCCAGGAAATGGCTCACTTCCAAGCTCATCAGTGGCCGGTGGGTCTGAGTGTCTCCCCTCCTTCCAAGTGAGCTGCAATCAGTCAGAGTTACATAGGTCTCTCAGAGCTGCTCACCATGGACCAGCGGCTGAGGCACATAGGCGGCTCCTGGCCCCATGGAGTTACTGTCTAGTCGATGGCAAAGTAGCCACGCTCATATCCCGTACCCACTCACATTAAGCTCATGTCTACAGTCTCCACTAACCACAGAAAAGCGCATGAGAGCGCGAGACAGGAAAGTCGGATCCTATTTCGGGACCCCAGAAAGGGTTCTCCAAGAGTATAACATTTGGAAACCAACACAGCTGTAACCACTAGTTCCAATTATAGGGTTCACTCAGATAGTGCTTGCCCAGTATGTGTGAGGCCGTGGGTACAAGAATACCATTTTTAAAATGAAGAAAAAAAGAAGCTAAAAGTACAATATTTTCTCAGCATAGTTAATAAGAGACAAAATACCAATTTGTCTTCCAAACAAAAATTGGACATAAGGTCTAATTTTTAAAAATGACTGCTGCTTATCATAAATATTTTCCAATATGGTACCTGACCTCATTTTCAATCCTCACTATAAAAATCATATATTTGCAAATTTTCTCCAAAAAGGAAGCTAGGGTGGGAGATGAGGGAGCCACTCAAGCATCAAGAATGGCATGTGCAAAGGCCCTGTGGTCAGCAGCACGAATGAGGAACTAAAATGGCATTCTAGTAGCTAGACCAATAACATAAAGCAGGGGTTGGCAATGAGGTTGGAGCAATGGGCAGGGCCTTGTTTCCCACAGAGGAGAAAAACCCTAGCAAACTTGTGACCGGAAAGTGACTCTCTAGCAGATCACTGTACAGCCTTGTATCCTAGTGCCCAGACTGGTACATGCAACAGAGTGTGTGCTCAGTATGTGGTGCTGAGAGGAGACTTCCACACAGCCACTCGTTTGCAGACAGCTGGCCAGCACCCAGTCTCCCCTGTTTTCTGGTGGGAAGACCTGCTGGCATGGCAGGTCTGTCTCCTGGGAAATGGCCTGCCCGGTGCTTCACAGCGTCTGCAGATCCACCTCCGTGTGCCTACTCAGGCCGTCCCACCCTGCCTGGGTGCTGCTCACTGCCACCACTGCCCTGCTGAGCTTCATTCATCTTTCCAGGAAAAGCCAGCTCCTCCCTCTCAAAGGCTTCGCAGCCAACCTGGTTGTGGACTGGCTGACCTCATGAGTGAGCGAGCAAATGAATCCGCGGGTCTGACTTTGATGTAACCCACACCTCTTAGTCATGTCTTGAAGCCCACACTGCCTGGGTGTGTTCATCATTCCTCAAACCCACCAACCTCCATGGTGAAACCATTCCATGTTCCTGAGAAAGGAACTCAAGCTTAAGGGAACCACATAACCGGCCCAAAGATAGAAAACGATGAAGCTCGGATCAGATGGAAGTCCCGTGAGCATTCGTCCAACTGCTCACTAAGCCATCTACCCACTCATTCCCCATCCATCCATCTACCCAAGCATCCACGTTCTGACCCACCCATTCCACTGCCTACATGCCAACCTCTCTACTCCACTGACCCATCCATGTATCCACCCTCCACTCATCCATCCATTCACTAGTTCATCTACACACCTACCCATCTGTCTGTTTGTCTGTCTGTCTGTCTTAGTCAGGGTTTCTATTCCTTGCCAAAACATCATGACCAAGAAGCAAGTTGGGGAGGAAAGGGTTTATTCAGCTTACACTTCCATGTTACTGTTCATCACCAGAGGAAGTCAGGACAGAAACCCAAGCAGGGCAGGAAGCAGGAGCTGATGCAGAGGTCATGGAGGGATGTAACCTAGTGGCTTGCTTGTTTTCCCTGGCTTGCTCAGCCTGCTTTCTTATAGACCCCAAGACTACCAGCCCAGGGATGACACCACCCACAAGGGGCCCTTGATCACCCTTGATCACTAATTGAGAAAATGCCCTAGACCTGGATCTCATGGAGGCATTTCCTCAAGGGAGGCTCCTTTCTCTGTGATAACTCCAGCTTGTGTCAAGTTGACACACAAAACCAGCCAGTGCTCTATCTATCTATCTATCTATCTATCTATCTATCTATCTATCTATCTACCTACCTACCTTTCCATCTACCTGTTCACCTCACTGATCCATCCATCCTTCGACCCACCAACCCACTCACCCATCATGCACCCCCAAACCTGTCCATCCTACTGACCCATCCATCTATTCACCTACCCAACTCATTGACTAATCCATCCATATGCATACTTACCCGCTCAGGCATCTGTCCATCCATCCACTGACCCACCATCCTCCCACTAACCTGTCTAGCTATCTGTCCAGAATGTGTCATAGATTGTCGTAGGAACTTGAGTTATACCCGCTAACAAAATCTACAAAGACCTTCACCTTCATGGAGGCTTTAGTCTGTTTGGAGAGGCATACAATAAGCAAGGTATGCAATAAGAAGCCATTTAACAGAGCAGGCCAGGGTGGCCGGCTGGAAGTGTTGGTGGTAGATGTGTGTGGTGGTGGTAGAGGGGTCATGAGCCAGTCCTGGGAGCAGGGGATGCTCAGTACCTAAACAGCTAAGTGATGATCCCATATTGCAAAGTCTGTTTGCGCCACTGAACCGGGGTGCTGGCGACACAGCTGTATGCCTGCACACTGCTCATCTGGACATGATAAGTCCTTAGAATGTACATGCCCAACACCAGAATCCCAGCCAGTGAGGCCCCTTTGGTGTGGTCCAGCAGGCCTTCCATGGGGTGCAGGAAGCTACAGCACCGCTTTTATGCATCTCTTCAGGAACACGGAGGGCCAGACCAGGAATTCAGCTCCCTATTGGTGCCAGCCTAGCCCATAGCTCCACCTGCCCCAGCTGAGGTCATTTCTGTGAGATGCACCAGGAGTGGCAGGTCAGTGTGTTGGCAGGGAGGGCCACCAGTGGGAAGTCCCAGTGTTCTGCTCTATTTTTCCCATACACTCCCTGTGGGGCTTGAGCCTGGGCTCCCAGTCTTCCTCTGTGCAGCTACAGGGTGGCATCAGAAGACCCCCCCCCCCCAATCTGACAAAACAATCGTTCTTCCAGACATGGAAGGGACTGAGCAGGCACCAACTGACCATCTACTATGAACCAAGACAGAGTATCAGACACGGTGAAACCAGAAGTGAGAGAACATGGCCAAGCACAGCCCGGAAAGAGATTACTACAGGGCCTTCCTCCTCTGCATTTCTCCTACTCAGGCCCAAGGAGAGAGCTGCCAGTCCTTGGTCACCCGCCCATCCTTGGTCACCACAGCGGTTCTCAGCTGTGCAGGGGTGCAAAGCCAAGGCAGCTTTCGTTTGTTCTTCAGGAAGCCCGTATTCCATTCACACAGGTCCCCAACTTTTCATTCCTCTCTGACCTACAGGCACAGTCATGGCTGAGCCACCTCCTCTTTTATGTTAAGGGAGTTTTATACCCATGAACTCACCTCAAGTTGAAGATATCTGATATATAACCATCTGAGCCACCCCAGCTCAGGAACCCAGCACCCCAAAGAGCGAAGGTTGCTTTCTCTCATTGCAGAGGTGTTGTGAGCCGTGCTACAGACCACAAACCATCAGCCTAGGAAAAAGAGCAAGATTTGAAATTTGACGGATTCTTTTTTTCTCCTCATAGAGTTCAGAACAGCCTAAATCTAACCGACTGTATTATTTGGTGAAGTTCTATCTTTTAAATAGTTAATATTAAAAAATAAAATTGGGACTGATGCTGACTCAGCAGGTAAAGACATTTGCCATCAGATCTGATTGCCTTCAATCCCCAGGACCCACAGGGTAGAAGGGAAAGAATGAGCTGTCACAAGCTGTCCTCTGACTGTGAGAACATGACATCAGATTCCAGCTACTGCTCAGGTGACGGTGCCTGAGCAGCCCCTCCTGTCTCATAGACACCCACAGGTGTCCCGCAGAGACTCTGTTTATGAGTCTTTAGCTAACAGAGCCAGTGTTTCCCACTTAGGGAAGAAGGTTACATCAACAGCTATTGGTGGCCACATATCCTGTTCCCCACTCCCTCCCTTCCTCCTACCTAGCGGTCAGAGAACCAGGTTCCAGGCGTGTGCTGTGAAACCTCCCTATCTTCAGAAAGGCATAAGAAGAGACCTCACCTCTGCCACGTGAGCTCTGATTCTTTTCTTCAGAGCCCTGCCCTCTACCATGTTGTCTGCCTCTGGTGCTCGGTCGGGCCTGAATTCTGTCAGTCCTCAGATCCCCAGACATGCTGTTCTCTGTCTGTCCAGAGACTTAGCAAGTCTTCTAATATCCCCCCAACAATTTCTAATATTCCTCTTGAATACATATCAAGTACTTTAAGAATATTTATTTTTATTACTTTTTAAAATTATATGTGTGTCTGTGTGTGGGTATGAGCATTTGAGTACAGGTGGCCGTGGTGGGTATGTTCAGGCACTGAGTACAGGTGCCCACGGAGGGTGTGTGCACCACAGTACAGGTGCCCACGGAGGGTGTGTGCACCTCAGTACAGGTGCCCACGGAGAGTGTGTGCACCTCAGTACAGATGTCCATGGAGGCAGAGGCTCTGGATCCCCTTGAGCTGGAGTTGCAGGTGGCTATGAACCATCAATGCTTCTCCCTGACTTGTTGAATTAACACCCCTGCTTTTGATTCATTGTCTTCTATAAAACCTAACTCTGCTTCTGAGAGGGCTGAGAGAAGTGGGGAGTCTCTCCCCCTGATCTAGCCAAACTGGAACTAACCTGCTCTCCTTTGCCGATCTGTGTCCTAATTTCTTCTAAAACCATGAGGCAGTTTATGAACCTAGGTGAACTGGGTAAGAAGTTAGGCTGGGCCACCCATCCTCAGTCTGCCAATTAAACAAATAATGATGAAAAGCAGAAAAAAAAGAGATGTATTCAATGTGGCCATATTGGGAAAAGCGACAAAGAGATCTAAGAATTCCCCCAAGACTACCTTTGGGGTCCTGGTTTAAATCTTGGGCAAGAGACATACATATAACTAGGCAGTTCATGTAAAGGTATGGCCCTGCCTATTGCTGACCACTCATTGTCTGGGTTCTAGTCTGTCCTCCGAGGTGGCCTGTCAGGTTTTCAGAGCTGTCACCAGGTTTCTGCCTTTTCCTTCTCTCCCGGGGAATGGTGATGTCTCAGGGTCCATGCCTCAATAGTCTGATAGCCAAAGGAAGGGGATAAGAATCTGCAGGGAGCCCATTCATTTATGCCAGGCACGTTACAGAATGGCAACAGAGTGTGTCCAGATTAAATTCCACCCCAACGAGTCAGCGCTGTGGGTCTAGCCTGGGAAAGCTCTCGGGAACTTAGTAGGTCCATGATGGCCCTAGGCTGAGCCCTCCTCCTTGAGGAGATACAGAGATCCACGGGACTTGGTCATATGGCTCTGTGGGCAGAAACTGTTAGGATTTAGGTTGGGAGAGGGGTGAAGTTGGAGCGAGAGGCGCAGAGTGGAAATGTCCTTCGGGCTGGCTGGCAACATGGGCCGGTGGAAAGTGAAGGACAAAGAGCTTCAGCCTGTCCAGGGAAAGCAGATCCAGTTCATGTAATGATCCCTGTAAGGGGAGAGAAGAGGGAAGACACGTTTTGTAGAGGTCATCTGGGATCACCAAAGTAGTCTAAGAAACACTGTGTTTGCTTATATTTCTGGCCAAGGTAGGTGACTGGGAAGTCTCATATCTGGAAGAACCACAGGCCTGGCTAGTTTGTGAAGGACAGTGGTAGCCTGTCCTGCCTGTAGCTCTTCTCCATTGAGGGATTTTGATAGCCTGCTCCAACAAGAGAGCTATGTATGGGCAACAGGCTCCCTACTTACGTGAGCTGAGAGAAACAACAGGAGAATCTTAGTTCTGGAGGTCAAAGGTGGACCCTGGGCCTGGGCCTTGAGCCAAGGCAGAAACATTTTTCTCACTTATGTGCCTGACTATTTAGCTTCATTTGGCTAACTTTTATTTTTATATTTAATCTTTGGCAGTTCTAGGGCTTGAACCCAGTGCCTTGCACGCATTAAGCAAGGACTCTACCATCTTGGATAGCGCCTTAAGTTTTGGAGCTGTTTTGGGTTTACAGAAAGTGATGAAGCTAAGGCCTGGTCTCCAATCGCTTCCTAGTGACATCACATTCCAGGACCATGGAACACCAGTCAGCAATGGAGTAAGCATCAGCACCAGGCCAGTACGTGAACTGTGAACGTTATTTGAAAATCACCAGTTTCATCCTTAGTACCCTTCCTTCTGCCCCAGGATCCCATCCAAGGTGTGTGACATCATGAGTGACACCCACAAGAGTGTCTCCAGGGCTTTGAAGAGGCTGAAGGTGGCGGGGATGCCCCAGAGACTCATGGGATGAAGCTGAACTCACAGGTGGGCCATCTGTTTGGTTTGGGGTGCTCAGGAAGTCCCATGACTGCCCCAGTGCTCTCTGAGAGGTGGGGATATAGTGTCCACCAGCAGGGACCTTAAAGGGGGATCAGGCGACATGCTGATTGTTAGGACCTAGGTAAAATGTTAAGGCCTAGCGGGAATGTTGGGGCCTAGGCAACAATTACCTGGCTAGGCTACATTGTAAAGAAACCTTTTTATGTTTCTGCTATTACTAGGAAACTTTCTAATGCTAAGATTGATCACATATTCTGTTATGTTTTATGACTTTGGAAACCAATACCGATAGAAGTCAGTAGAACTGTTTTGTATAGTTACCCACTGTATGGTTGGTTTTGTGTGTCAACTTGACACAAGCTGGAGTTATCACAGAGAAAGGCGCCTCCCTTGAGGAAATGCCTCCATGAGATCCAGCTGTAAGGCATTTTCTCAATTAGTGATCAAGGGTGGGAGAGCTCATTGTGGGTGGTGCCATCTGTGGGCTGATAGTCTTGGGTTCTATAAGAAAGCAAGCTGAGCAAGCCAGGAGAAGCAAGTTAGTAAGTAACATCTCTCCATGGCCTCTGCATCAGCTCCTGCCTCCAAGTTCCTGCCCTGTGAGAGTCCCTGTCCTGACTTCCTTTGGTGATGAACAGCAATGTGGAAGTGTAAGCTGAATAAACCCTTTCCTCCCCAACTTGCTTCTTGGTCACGATGTTTGTGCTGAATAGAAACCCTGACTAAGACACCCACTGTGGTTTCACATTCCACTTGGCCACTGGAGTGTGGGAACTCTGCTGGGCAGATGAAATGGGGAATGGGAGGCTGCATTTGCCCTATGCTGTCATTGGATGCTGGGCTCCCGGGAAGCACTAATACAGGGCTCAGGAGGTAGGAAAACACAGCCTAAGGTGGGGACCTTAGCCCAGGTGAGAAACAGTACAGGCTGAAGAGTCACAGATTCCCAAACTCCCGGGTGTTCAGATGACACTGGAAACCCATAGAAGATTCGGGAACAGAGGGGGCTCTTGGGCCTTCAAGGATAAGCCTGGGACTGGGGAGGGAGAACTCTGGCTTATCTTAGCAGTGCAATTGTCCAGGAGCATGGAGGGGCCTCTGCAAGAGACCTAGGTGACTGCTCTGTAGAGGAAGGCTTCCTCCATGTTCCCCACAGCGGTTCTTGATGAAAGAGACAGTTCATGCTTATCCATACCGATTATTGATTATTCATTGTGAAAATTTGGTGCATCACTTCCTTAGGGTGGACCAGAGTTTAAATGCCTTTGGAGGAAGGAATGTTTGGGAAGAGAAGCTTATTGGGTAAACCCTCAGGGCCCATTTAGATACCTCATTAGCATGGAGAACTCTGCTTTGGCTATGTGACCACTAGTCACATACTTTATGTGGGAAACTGTGGTCACATGTTCCAGGCCAGGAGTCTGGTCAGAGGTGGTTGAAGTGGCTACCATCCTCATGTTGGAGGTGCTGGGGCTTCCAAACCTACTCAACATTACCAAGTTTCCTAGCTTGGTCCATTGCCCCAAAACTCACAATAAGCTTGGACCCAAACCAACCACCCAACAGCAATTCTTGCACCCATCTATGAGCTTTTATGGTATAAGCTGCCCCTGGGATGAACCCAACATAAGAGAGACACCTGCACTGATATAAGAAACTATTTGGAATAAGACTTCCATTTTGGGTAGTGGTCAAGTAAAGTTTAAGTTCCCAAGACTTCCCTGGAAACTGAAGTCCTACTTGGCAGAAAGAGACATGTATGCGTGTAACTGACATTCTAGTTGGCAAATTAAGACATAAATATTAGGCAAGTCCCATCCTGGAAGACGAGTTAGGACATGAATATTAAACAAGGCAAACACTCCCACCAATGGGAGCAGGGTAAGTGTACAACAAAGACGTGTTCCTAAGAAAATCCCCTATCCCTAAATCCTGATGGTAAAATAACCTGGTACAGATGTTTGTGGAGTTTGGGCTTAACAATCCTGTAGGATCTTAACTCAGGGCCATGGTTCAGTCCCCAAATCTGGACCACGGCCCTGGTCGACCAGTCCTGGGGCGTATGCTCCATAAACTATCCCTGTCTAACTGAAATGGGTGTTCATGTGTTTTGTGAGGCAATTCCTGGACCCCAATGCTGATTCCATATCCCGCAATACCTGCTTAGTCTCAGTGCCCATCAGAACCGTTCTAAGGTCTCTTGACCTCACACAGAGAGAGCTGGTTGTTTTGTTTGCCACAGAGTCCTGTACAAATCCTATAAGGGTCCCTCCAGGATGAAGGTCATCTCGGAATAGAAATATCTCTTGTCCCATCACGTGGAAAAGACAACAGAGAGAATTCCTCAGGACCTGGTGGCCTGTTGAGACCCATACACTTCCTTATCTCACCCTCGGTTTGTCCCCAATTGTTAAGGTGCCTGCTTGGAAGGTCAAAGAGCCATATTGAAGAAAGAGGTCACCAGAATCTCTGGGGAGCACCTCCCACTGAGCAACTCCCCAATGGGGACAGTGGCCTCGGCTGCGGAAACTACCAACCATCAGATATGGGGCTTCTAGTTGAGTGGTGTTCAGGTTCAGTCTCGAGGCAATAATCTGCTCCCCTGTTATGAGGAAGGAGAGGTGAAATACAGACACTAAACAGAAATGTAGAAAGATGTAGCCAAACTTAACTACTTTTACTATGTTTGTGTGTGTGTGTGTGTGTGTGTGTGTGTGTGTGTGTGTGTGTGTGTTAGGCACACAAATGCTGTAATGCCTGGAGAACTCAGAAGACAACTTTCAGGAACCAGTTCTCTCCTACCATTTGGGTTCCAGGGATATAGGTCATCAAGTCTGCCAGCTAACATCTTCACCTGCTATGTCCCCAGCTCATAGGCATATCTGATCACTTATTTATTTTTAAAATTGTACTTTTTACATTCTTTGGGACAGAATCTCTCTATTATATGGCCCTGGCTATCCTGAAACTTGCTATGAAGACCAAGCTGGCTTCGAATTTACAGAGGTCCACCTGCCTCTACGTAATGACTGCTGGGATTAAAGGTGTGTGCCACCGTGACTGGCTGTTACAGCCACATTTTAGGGCTAGGAAGCAGGCATGTCAGCTTGTGTTTAATCCCAGTACTTGGGAGTGGACATTGGTACTAGGCCAGTAAGTGAACTGTGAACTTTATTTGATTTTTACCAGTTTCATCATTAGCACTCTTTCTTCTGCTTCAGGATTCCATCCAGTGGTCAGAGGGTCTCTAGTTCAAGGCTACACTGAACTACATTACCTCAAAAATCCAAAAGAGCCAGCACCTTTATGAAACCAGGGTTGGAGTAGACACGTCCAAGATTATGAGGATGATAACAGACACAGTAGCCAAGAACAGACGATTTTAGATACCTTCTATCTCCACATTGCTGAAGAGGCTCCACAGAGAAGGGGGAACTGGGTACAAGCTCATGATGATGACCCTTGGGTAGGCCTTTGAGGACCTGCCCTTTTTCCCTCAGTGTGCTAATGTGGGTAGGTTTAGAAGAAATAGACCTTTGCTTTCTAAAGTGGCCTTGAAACCCCAAGACTTGAGATCTCAGTGCTGAAGATGAGCTCAGATGAACGTCTTTCTGGGTCAAGGATAGACACTGGGGTGGAGGTGAGCATGTTAGGAGATCCCTTCACTCCCTACTCTTGGGTCTTTGCTAGCTTTCCCTGTAATCTCTGATTCTGTGCTTCTGGGTGGGGCCTGTGGACCTGCCCCTGATGAGAACACTGATTAGCCAACCTTGGGAAGCCCCGAACTTTTCAAGCTGCTCTCCTGTCACACGTCACCTGTAAGATTGGACAAAAGTCACCGGGCATGGACAACTCAACAGGTCTGACCCTCTGGGTTCCCATCATCTCTCCCCCTACCTCCCACTCCATCCACCACCTTCACATCCTCCTTGATTCATCTTCCTCTCCCCTCCTTCCCTGCTCTAGAATGTGGTGTAATCACAGCTTCGTTCTGGGGAACCCACACAATGTCTAGGCGTTGTAGCCAGAAAGAAAGACATATAAGGAGGCAAAAAGCCAAGCTTGCTTCAGGCATTGGTGAGGAGGGGCAGAGAGTGTGATCCAGAAAGACTGTGGTGGGAGGGACCGAGTTGTAGCTAGTGGCTGGAAAGGAGGCTGTCAGGTGAAGAGACAGGGATGGTGGTCTAATTACAGAATCATGGAAGATCACATGGAGCAAGAAAGAAATGACGGAGCTGCCTTCTTTGTATTGATCACATTTATTGTCTTTATTTAAAAAAAAATCATGGAATCCCAAGCATTCAGTTTTCAACCAACCCATAGAGATTTCTTCAACCGTTTTTCTATTCTCTGTGTCCCCCTTCTTTCCACGATCAGTATTCCAATTACACATGTTAGCAATTCCTATTTCCCCTCCAGATAACTTTTATTGTTTGCTTATTTAGTTAGGTAGCTGTCTTCACTTTGGTATGGTTCTTCTGGTACATTTTCTTTCCTTTAAAAAGTTTTATTTTACTTTTTATTTAAATCTATGTGTATATCCCTCTGTGTGTATGTGCCCATGAGTGCAAGTGTCAAGGAGGCCAGAAGAGGGCATCAAATCCCATGAAGCTCGAGTTACAGACTGCTATGAGCTGCCCTGAGGTCCTAGGAACTGAGCTCTGGTTCTTTGCAAGAATAGAAAGTGCTCTTAACTGTTGAGCCATCTCTTCAAACCCATCAAGCTCATTGATCTTTTCTTCTGCTGTTTTAGATTCACAGTATAAATTTTTGTTCTCAGATATCAAATTTATCCTCTCAAGAGATTCAAGTTGATTCTGTTTTACGTTTTCCCTTGTATTATAGTAACATATCCTATGTTTAAGTATATTTTTAACAATGAATGGAGCTAGAAAAAAATCATCCTGAGTGAAGTCCAGACCCCAATAGACCAGTAATACGGACGTATTCACTTATATATGAATGTTAGATTTTAGTTTCTGATAACCAAGCTATACTTCATAGAGGTTAGATAATAGAATAAGGGACTAAGAGAGGAAAGGACTCCCCAGGAAGGGGGAATAGAATTTATAGTTATGGAGAGACAGAGGTGAGAGTGATGGACAGAGACTGCAATGTGAGAATCAAATGGAGAGGAAGAGGGAAGAAGGGTTAAGTTAGAAATAGGTAAAACTAGGGGTCAATTGAGGGGTCACATGGACACCTGATACAGTAGAAGCCTCTTAAAATATATACATATAAGACAGAACTCTAAATGGAATCACCAACTAACAGGGAAAACAAAGGCCCAACTAGACATCTCTCACCACGAACTGAAGCCTCCAGTGCCAGAAATAGATTACATCTAATTGAGTTGTTGGCCAAAGGGGCCTCAAACAACTCAGGCAGTTGCCAAGGTTATTGATCACTGCCCACAAAGTGATGGTAAGGCCCTACCTAGAGCCTTCACCCCTATTGACTAGTGTTCATGATACTTGAAGGTATTCTGAATGCTACCAGAGGAGAAAGGTAAACACCAAACCAGCTACAAACCCTTCAACCTACAATGGTGACCTTCCTGCAAGATAAGCTGGTGTAATAGTGGCACAAAAGTTATGGGAGTAACCAACCAATATCTGATTAGATTTAGGGCCCACTCCAGGAGATAGATCCATTCCTGACACTGCTAGGTGGCCAAGAACCTAAGAGTAGATGGGGACCTAGGGGAAAACCAACCCTGTCACTACTGTTCTGCTAAATGAAGATACAAATAAAATGACTCCTGATGTCATTCTGCTAGTCCCATAGATCAGTGTCTTGCTCAGCCATCATCAGAGAAGCCTCCTCTTACAGTAGATGGAGATAAATACAGAGTCCCACAGCAGGAAAATGTGAGAGAGTGAGAGACCTTGGAGCACTCAGTGTCAAATATGACAGACTCTGCAAAAGAGGTAGGAGTGGTTATCAGAGCCAATGGGATTGGAAGACCCCAGGGCAGCAAGGCCACCTCGTCACACAGGAGTGACACACATGAACTCACAGAGACTATGGCAGCATGCTCAGGGCCTGCATAGGTCTAAGCCAGACAGGGACCCAGAACTGAGAAGGGAAGTGGACACAAGCATCCATCCCAGCTCAGAAGCTATCTCCAATGGACAACTACTGGCAAAAGAAAAAAAGTTTTATGTCTCCAGTGGAGTCTCACTGGCTATAGAAACCACACTTAAGGGCAGTAAATGGCCAGCACAAAATGAACTCAATGATATTTTTAGACGTTTTTGTTTTTGTTTGGGGGGGGTGGTTTTTTTTTGTTGTTTTATTGTTGTTGTTTGGTCTCATAATGATTTTTCTGAGCTCTTTATCCCCCCTTACAGATCTTTTGTTTATATATTATGTTTTCTAAGTTTGTGTTTTTTATGTGATTTCTCTGTGTGTAAATGTGTGTCTCTGCATCTGTATGTTTTTTCTACTATTTCCGTTGGCTCCTTTTTTCTCTGTTTGTTTGCTTTATCTTATTCTGATTTGTTTGGTTTTATTTTATCAGTTTTTTAAGATGCCTGTTTGCTTTCTAATGAGAGAGAAAAGGAAAGAGTGTGGATTTGGGTGGTTGGGGAAGATTCTGGGAGGAGTTCTGGGACAGGAGACTGTAATCAAAATATATTGTTAAAAAATAATTTTCAAGAGCTGGAGAGATGGCTCAGGGGTTAAGAGTGCTGACTGTTCTTCCATAGGTTCTGAGTTCAATTCCCAGCAACCACATGGTGGCTTATAATCATCTATAATGAGATAAATAATAACATCTTTAATAATCTTCTGGCCTGCAGGTATACGTGCAGCCAGAGTGTGGTATACATAATAAATACATACATACATACATACATACATACATACATACATACATACATACATAAATCTTAAAAAAAAGAAAGAAAGAAAGAAAAAAATCATTTTCAAGAAAAAATTTTTGTAGTGCATTTAACAGACTGCTTTAAATCCTGCCTGTGAATGCCTTAATATCAGTCATGACTGTGTCTATTCCTCATTTTGATTCTGACAACAATTTATCATCTTCCTAGTGGGAACCAGAGATCTGTGGAAAAGCCACAGCATATTCGAGTGCTTGACCTGGGGGGTGACTAGAATCTCATGACTGTGGAGAAATGGGACGCTGGGAATCAAGAGCCAAAAGTATCTGCAGCCATCTTTACAGGCTCTTACTGCCAGCCTCCGGATCCTGCTGACTACTCAGTCAGAACGCACAGCTCAGCTTGCCAGACTTCTCAACCCTCACCAACCCCAAAGCAAGACTGGGACAAAGACCTGAATTTTGTAAAGAGGATTACTCCATCTTATAGCTTAGCTGAGGCTCCCACAAGGCCACGGGTACAGGAACTGAGTTGTAACTTTCTTTTCCTACATAATAACATGTAGCTTGGTCCATGGTGGATGTTGTTCGGGGTCACTTGGATTTGTCTTTTTCAGCCATGGCTAAGGATAAGTGATATTCATGTTTCCTCTAAAGCGCAGGTTGTTATTTAAACCAACACTGTTCTTTGAATGCCTAGAGATTTGGGGTTGGATGTTGGACATTATAACATCATTTTTGCTGTCTAGCTTTTGTTATCTTCTTTTAGAGTCTGCTGATAATCACTTTTAAACACGACTAAGATGCTGGAGAATCTGCTTGGCCCTGTCAAGGCATGCTTTTGAGCTCTAGGACTGGTCCAGAATGACTCTAAACCAAAACTGAACCAAAGTTTAGTCCCAAAGGCAAGATGTGACACCTCTCAGCTTCCCATGGGACTCTCCACCTTGCTTGGTCTTGAGTATGTGATTTTGGTGTCTCACTGGTTCAATACAGTTTCATCTGTTTACTCTCGGGGGTGGGAGTCTGTTTATGCCAATCCATATGGCCAATCTCCATCCCTCTGTTTTGGACAAAAGTGTAACCCAAACATCACACATGCATTTCCTGTAACACTGGAACTTCGATGGAGCCAGAGAGTTTTCATCACTCTGGCCTGGAGCTCTTCCTGCCCAGTTCTAGTCAGCACCACTCCTCAAAGGCAAGCTACTCATTTAGCTCCATTTTAACTCAGTCACCCGTTCAGCAAGCACTCACAGAACACTTAGTGTTGACCAAATAGTGTGTATGCAAAGAAGACAAGACAGGCAAGAGCCCTGACTCATCCGGTGTTCAATACATACCACACACAGATGTGAAATCATAACAGTGGTGATTGTTTTGCCAACAGGCTGAAGGTAACATAGAAACATCTACAGGGAGCCATTTCCTTCCTGTGGGTTATCAAAGATAGCTTCCTTGAGGCAGTGGTGTAAAGTAGGATCTAAACAACAAATTGGAGTTCACTGGGGGAAAAAAATCAAAAGAAATATACTCCAGGGATAGGGTCCAAGCAAAATCAAAGGGATTATTCTAAAATAGAATTCAAGGAGTCAATTCAGGAGCTTTGGGCCGTGTGATGGCGGTGGTGTTGAAGAGGCCCCATTGTGGCAATTCAAGACAGGTCAGAGCATTGGGAGGCTAGTGAGACTCTTTTGGGAGACAGCACCACCCACCAAGAACCTTTATCCACATATACATCAGTGCCACACCAGTCTACCTGACAGTCAACTGTGCGTAAACTCTTCCTCATTCTCCATGTCTTAACTTGAGGTAAATTGACCAGACTGATTATGGATGACACTGGGAATGAGGAAGAGGCAGAGCAAGGATGGTCCTAAGGCTCAGGTAGCCTGATGGATGGGTACCACTGGTGCAGAGTAGCCTGGTGGATGGGTACCACTGATGCAAATGCTGGCTCTCATCAGGAAGCTGACTGGGAAAGTTGATTCCAGTTTGTTCTACTGTGCTAGAACTGGCTTGTAGCATCCGGAAGCACTGGCAGATAGGCAGTTAGCAATGCAGGAGTTCAGAGGGAAGGGACCTGCTGGAGATGAAAAGTGCTCTGTCATTTGCATCTCTTCATAATGAAGCTGTGGGTGTGGTGAGATCTGTGGGGGAGAGGTGAGAGCTGCCAGCCAGCTGCTGAAGCCTGCTGGCTTATAAGGATGAGCTGGAGGATCAGACCCCATCAAGGGGAGGAGGAAAAGGAGGAGGAGCACAGGTTTGAACAAAATCCAGCTGCCTTAGGGCTGAGTGGAGCAGGAGCTGAGGTCGCCTTTGTTGTCCTACAGGGAAGGCAGGTGAGGTGAACACTCAGACACATTCACTGGCTGTACAACATCTGGGTCTGATTTCTGTGGGTAGAAGCCAGACTATAAGTTAAAAATGAAGGTTCAGGGTTAGGGACACTTGGGGATGGACAAGGTGGCAGCAGAGTGGACGAAAGGAAGGAGGTGGCTTTTGATTGTGGATTTGTTCTTACAGCTACTTTTGAGCTTGTTTAAAACCAATATCCAGACTGGTGGAGAGAAGGTACAGAAAATGGAATTGGGGGTTCTGGGATGGTGACCTGGGGGATGGAGGGAAAAGCATCCTCTCCCATACGAGGTCACTGGGGTCATTGGGGTCATTGGTTGAGGGTCTGTCTGTGATGTGAGGTGGGAAGAAAGGCTGGCTGAGGGTGATTGTGTGTGTGTGTGTGTGTGTGTGTGTGTGTGTGTGTGTGTGTGTATAAAATGGGTAATGGCTGCATGTGTCCTATGTGTGGGTGCAGGTCTATTGGAGAGATGTTTTCCTGCAGTCAGTAGAAAGGTAAGCTGACCAGGGATGGAGGTAATGTCCCCAGGTATGTTGAACAAAGAGGAGGCCCATGAATGGGATCCACCAGGCTGAGAGCCACCAGGCTAGGGCCATCTTACAAAAGCTGGATCGTCAGGTGGGAAAGGGTCTGGTTGGACAGAATGTTTTGAACCCAAGCAGGATCAGGAGCTACCTAAGGCTGGGAATTGGGGTCACCTAGAGGAGAACAGAGTAGTTGGGCACCTGCAGGTGAGACTGGGAATGGTGGAAAAGGAGTGTACATGACAGAAGCTTGGCTGTCTCTCCTGAGCTCCAAGGGGACTCTGAGAAACTAGGAGTGTGACATGGCAGCTCTGCATGAGGAAGCTGGCCTGTCAGAAGTGTGAGGAGTGACCGAAGCAGGCATTTGGGTAATAGCCCTGAAAGACAATAGAGGGAGAGGTAAAAGCCAGGCTAATGGGAGGGATGGGTCCCCATGGGGCAAGCCCAGGAAAGACAGGGTCCCTGTCACCTCACCAGGTGGAGCCCACTGGCAGGGTGTGCACATATAGCTGCACTACAGCAGGGCAGGGGGAAGGCTTGGCGGGCCTAGGAGAGAGACAAGAGTTGGGACTGCCCTGGGAATGTTGGAGTTGTCCTTAGGACGAGTGAGGAGGGAGTGGGACTGGATTTGAACGTTGGCTGAAAGAGCCTTGGTGGGAGATGTTTTCAGAGACTGTGATGCCCCGGGGTCTTGGGGAACTCCAGTCTTTTCAGGAAGGGCCTCTTGACTTTCTTCCTCTGAGCTCTTACAACCTGTAGCAGCTTGCCTGAGGGCGGGGGGGGGGGGCAGAGATAGCCTCTTCCCATGAATACAGCTGCAGCTGATACCCTCTTTAGCTTTATCCTTCTCTAATGGTTACCAATAGTGAGAGACAGTTGGCATCCTCTTTGTTTCTTCCAAGTACTAAGCAAGAAGAAGCTACTTCCAGTCCCTGGACCTTATATAATATTGAGCGCTAGGCAGACATCACCTCGCTTTTCATCAGAGCCACCCTCTGTGCCAGGGACGGTGGGGCGATGCTGAGATGAACTGATACTGCTGGCAAAGGGCTAGTGGGACGTAACTCACAGTAGATGTCTATTCCTGTCAAGTACGGGCAAACAGATGGACAGCACCGAGCATCGGGATTGAAGGTAGAGGGTAAGGCCAGCCATTGGAGGGTGTTTGCCTGCACTACCGAGAGAGGAGGGGAGGGAGAGACAGAGAGACAGACTTCAGGACAATGCAGGAGAGAACAAGGAGAAGAGAGAAAAGAACAGGTGCTGGAGCTCAGTTTGCAGCTTGGTTGGCACCCTGGCACCCTGTAGTGTGGTCTCTGGGATGGGAGAGACAAAACTCTCATGGTCATCTTAAGCTCAGCACAGAGCAGACTGGAAGTGAGGCTTAGAGACACCCCCAGTTCCAGACCGGCCTATGCAAGGCTGCAAAACCTCATAGAAGTTTGTAAAAGGATTCTCCACGCAGACCTTGTAAGTTTCATCACATCAGATGCTGCGGGAAGTGTTTGGCTGTCCCACGAGGCCGGCATGGCACAGAGACGGGACTATGTATGTATCTTTGTAACTCTGAGCCCCGGGGCTCCTATCATGTCCCTTCCTCACATCTGACGAAATAATTGTTCCACTTGTTGGCTAAATCCTTGTTTTGTGAGTGAAGTCTTTCCTTCTCAGTCAGAAGTGAAATGTAAAAATGTCCTCATGACAAGAATAAGTGACAGTTGTTCACAATGTAAGTGACCATGGAGCCAAGTTTGACAGAGAGTAAGGGGCTTGCAGAGGGGTGGTGAGGGAAGGTTATCTAGAGAATAGAGAAAAGGTTATGAAAAGAGGAGAATGTTCTAGAAAAGTTTTCAAAGCTCATGACTTGCTGGGACATGTGTTGTTTTCTTTTCCCCTTTGACTTGGCCCAGATCCCACACTGCCTTTCAGCCCACTATCTTCGTCTTTCACAGAATCTCAGAGTCAAGACACAGGGCCAGAGCACCTCCATAAAAGTGTGTTAAAGCAGAAATCTTACAGATGGTGTAGGGCTGATTTGGGAACTAGACAGGGTTGGGAAGCCTAGAGTGATGGCTGCACACAATTGTCCTAAGTCAAATTGTCAACATCAACTAAAGCAGTAGCAACAGTGGAAGCCATGTATTGAGCATCTACTGGACCGCTCTCAATTGGTCAACCATTAAGCTGGACTCCTGTTTACAAAACCAAAACCGAGGACTGATTCCTTGAGGGACAGGTTCCTTGCTCATGTAGATCCAACCCTGTTCTACTGGGGTTACTTACTACCACTCAGCCATATAGTCTTGTTGACAGAGAAGATGACAACAGATCAAGTTGTTTTTTCATATCTCATGTGTGTGTGTTCCCGTGTGTGCGTGCGTGTGTGTGTGTGTGTGTGTGTGTGTGTGTGTGTGTGTGTGTGTGTGTTCCCGTGCATGGGAAGGTCGGAGGACAATCTTGGGTGTCACTTCATGAATGGTACCATCCACCTTACTTTGGAAAGTGTCTCTTGCTGGTAATGAGTCCATCAAGAAGAATAGTCTAGCTGACCAGCAAGTCCCAGGATAGGTCACATCACATGCTAGGCTTTTGAAGCCTGGGCTCTGGGGATCAAACTCAGGTCCTCCTGCTTGCAAGACAAACACTTTACTGACCAAGCCCTAGGTTTGCAGATCTTTACCTGCTTTATTCATAATAAGAGAATGAGGCAGTAGTCTGGGATCAGAAGCCTCAGAGCTCTAGAGCTACAAGTCATGGTGGTACCTACTTGTAATCTCAGCACTGGGAAGGTGGAGGCAGGTGGATTGCTATGAACTCCAGGCCAGCCTGAGCTCTACAGCCAGATTCAGTCTCAAAGTAAGAGAGGGGAGGGAAGGAAAAAAGAGGGAGAGGAAGGGATTCAAGAGACGGGAAACAGAACAGACAGTTCTTAGAAGTGTGAGCTTCCTGGTGTTTTGAGCGGCTGGCTCTGGCAAGGGCTGCCCACTCCCCTCCTCAAGCCTCAACTAGAAAGACGTTGGAGCATCTTTCTACGAGGGGCAGTCAAGGAGTGGGGGTCAAAGTGTTAAAGTGAATTAAGTTTGACCTAAATGTTTTTCCAGGCAGAGTGCACTGTAACCCAACTTGTTATGTAAATAAACTGTAACCTATCAGTGTAACAGTCAGGAATGGCCAACCACAGATGGCCAACTGTCCCAAATACTGTCAGATAAGGTGGTCACAAGCCAGTTAGGCTGTCCCCAGCTCACTTGTATTTTTCTATAGGTCACCTGCGGTCACTGTGAATTAAACCTGTGCATGTCCTTTATTTATTGTATTGTTTGCTTTCTGAGTCCCCCTATGTAGCCGGCCCTGCATGAGCTCATGATCCTTAGCCCCTCCACCCCACTTCTGGGGTTCAGGCCTAACCTATCACATATGCCTGCCTCCTTCTCAGACAGAGTCTAACTATACAGCCTTGTAGATCAGGTTGGCTTCAACTTCACAGAGATCCACTTGCTTCTGCCTCTAGCTCCTGGGTGCTGGAACTACAAGCAGGCCTCTGTCTTTTGGGGGAAACGGGCTCTCATGTAGCCTAGGCTGGGCTTGAAGCCCTCTGTAGTAGAGGATAACTTTGAATTTCTGATATTCCTACTTCTACCTCCCAGCAATGCTTGGGTTGCGGGTGTTTGCCACCATGTCCAGCTTATGTGGTGCCAGGATGGGACCCCAAGGCTTAGTGCAAGCTAGGTAAACATTCTACCAACTGAACCGCAGCCCAAGCCCTGATTTCCATATTTTCAGAGGCATGTATACAATAGAAATGCACGTGGCTAAGACAGATGGGTAGATCGGTCCCACCCGCACAGAAGGTATAAGAATATTTAGAGGCATCTCTGGAGGGCTAGAAGCCACTTCTGACTTTGAGGATGAGGAGTCTGGTCCTCCTCATGACTACAAGGTAACATGCTTTCACTTTCCTCATGATTTAAAGCATAAATGGAGGAAGTCAGAAATCGTAAAAAGCCTGGGGGTCGAGACGGAGACTTGACTGGTATCCCAGTTAGCATACAGCCTCACCTGTGACCTGTGCCAAGTTACATAACCACACCCTCATGAGACTCTATTGCTCATTGTGGGATCAGGACATACACAGTACCGACTTCCACAGAATTTCTGTGAGGCTCAAGGGAGACTCCATAGAAGAATGGGAGGCTCCCAGCTGGGCCCTGAGATCACCTCCCCACAATGGGTCCCTTCTATTTTACAGACTCCCTTCCATCCAAATGGGATCTTCCTTTTACCAAGTTCTCCTGTTGGTTGGCTTCTGTGCTCCAATGTTCTGCATGTCGTCATCCAATCCCTACAACCGAGAGTCCCCCCACCCACCCTCTACGAAGAGCAACCCAGCCTCCCAGGTGTCTCCTAGCAACAGCAAGTTCGCCTTCCTCCTGTACCAGAGGCTGGCTCAGGAAAACCCTGGTCAGAATATCCTCTTTTCTCCTGTGAGCATCTCCACTTCCCTGGCCATGCTGTCCCTGGGAGCCTGTTCAGCCACCAAGATGCAGATCCTCCAGAGTCTTGGCTTCAACCTCACACACATGCCAGAGTCCGCCATCCACCTGGGCTTCGAGTACCTGGTCCGCTCCCTGAACGAGTGCCACAAAGGCCGGGACTTGCGGATGGGCAGCGTCCTCTTCATCAGGAAGGAGCTGCAGCTGCAGGCCAAGTTTCTGGACAGGGTCAAAAAGCTTTATGGAACAAAAGTCTTTTCTGAAGACTTCTCAAATGCTGTCACCGCCCAGGCCCAGATCAACAGTTATGTGGAGAAGGAGACCAAAGGGAAGGTGGTGGATGTAATCCAAGACCTTGACTCTCAGACAGCCATGGTCCTGGTGAACCACATCTTCTTTAAAGGTGAGGCTGATTTACTCTTTTCTTTCTCTTTCCTTTATTTCTCTTTTCTTTTTTGCTTTCCTTCCCTTTTTATGTACTTGTTTGTTTGTTTGTTTGTTTGTTTGTTTGTTTGTTGAGTTGGGTCTTGTGCATTTCAAGATGGCCTTCATCAAGCTATGTAGCTGAGGACGACCTTGAACTTCTGATTCTCTTGCTTCCATCTCCTTAGAGCTAAGATTATAAGTGTGTTCCCCACATCCCATTGATGCAGTGGGGACTGAACCCAGGGCTTTGTGCAAGCTACATGCCTCTACCACCAACAGAGACACGACCCCAACCCACCCCTGATTTACATTTCTTTTCCTTTTGGTGTTGTGTAGTCAAGGAAACAGGTGCGTACAACAAGGTCTAGACAGCAGGGTGTGCCTGAGTTCTCATCAACTCTGCAAGTAGCTACCTGTACATTCTTGGCTATCTTCTGTTCCTTTTCTCTAGTTGCTATTCGTTAATTAACATGGAGCCTTGTTTATCTCTGTGTTAACATGAAGTAAGGGGCTAAAGAGCTGTGCTCAGCAAGGAGGGCCCCCAACATGTCCTCTGGAACTCTTGAGGAGAAAAGAGCTTGTATTTCGGCACCAATGACAGCCATTCTACTTCCTGGACACCTCACAGCAGTGACACCCTGGGCCCTGTCTGGCTAGTTTAAAAACCCAGTGGTGAGAACAGTTTCAAAGGCTTGGAAGTGTAGACAAGCTGCTCTGTCACTCATATCTCTTTAGAGCTTTGCTGTTACAAAGCCACTGTCATGAATGGCACTGCTCTGAAGCTGAATGAGCATCAGCTTTGAAGACCCTGAGTCTGAGTTCTTCCCCTGCCCCTTTCTTGTTCCACAGTCCTAAGTGTGTTTCTGAAAAAGATCTACCACGGGCCAAGTACCCACTCTGGGCCAGTCTCTGCCTCTTGGCTGGGCGATCACTAAGCACACACAGCCTCAGAGGACCATGCCTGAAGTCGCGTGCCTGTTCTTCAGAGCTGTGTGTACCACTGTGTCATGGTTCCTTCCTTCCCCCATCCTCCCATTTACCCAGCCTCCAGTCCATCCATCCAACTCTTCACCCATACATCCACTTTCCTATTAACCAGTCAGGTCCAGCCATCCACCCACACATCCTCCAAACACAAAAAAGAGGGCAAGAAAATTGCCCTGCTTTCCTTCGATGGTGAGATATCTTCATTTGCTAGATATTATCCTGTTTGGTTTATTTCTACTGAAAGGTCATGTGGGCATTGTATGACCATTTTAAAGTGTCCAAGTCAGGGTCTTCAGTTGCTGGCATCTTCACCAAGGCTGCACTGCATTGGAAGTAGAGACAAGCTGGTGACTGTTACTCATGTCTGTCTAGAGCAGAGGTTCTCAACTTGAGTCACGACCTATTTGGGGGTCAAATGACTCTTTTACAGGAGTTGCATATTAGATATCCTGCATTTCAATATCTACATCGTGCTTCATAACGGTAGCAAAATTATAGTTATGAAGTAGCAGTGAAATAATTTTATGGTCAGAGATCACCGCAACATGAGGACTGGGTATTACAGGGTAGCAGCATTAGGTTGAGAACCACTGGGCTAATCCTTTGCTGTTAACTAGGACACTGCATTAAAGGACACTGTTCTGAAGCCAATCGGGCATTGGCTTTGAAGACAGATTGCAGTTGCTTTCTGTAATTCCACAGTGCATTTCCGTCCTCAGAAGGAAGATCTCATCTCCATGAGAAAATGGACTGCTCTTCCCCCCTGGAGACCAGTAATCTACTCCGTGTCTCTGCAGCCTGCCTATCTTAGACACTTCACATGTCTAAATGTCTAAATGACATTTGAAATAGGATTCCAGGCTATGTCACCCCCAGCTTTTGGGTGTAGTTAAGGTTCATATATACTGTCTAACATTTAACAGAAGTCAGTCTTTTTCTAGCCAGTTTCTCTTTTCTGCACTTTCCCTTTCTTGTCTATTCTTTGTTCTTGTTGCTAACTGCTAATTTGACACTGTAAACAGAAGCCAGACATTGCTCCTGCAAGGCTTGGATCCAAAAACATGATCTAGCTCCCAGCTCTCATTCATAATAGCTGAAAAATACTGTTATCTGGACAGGCAGCATTCTGCGTGTCAGATGCTGAGTTCGCAGGCTGAGCCTACTTCAGACTACTGTGAATACCTTACTGTGACCTTACGTGAACAACTCATTTTGTGTGGATGCTGTTTTGAGCCTTTCAAGTGTGCACCCAGGAGAGAGTCTGCTCGGTCATTTGGTAATTCTATTCTTAACTTTAAGAAGCTGGGAACTGTGTCTGCAGAGCCGACACCAACAGTGGCTCAGGGATCCAGTTTTTTTCATAATCTCACTGCTATTTGCTTTCATCTCTAAATTTTAGTTTATTTATTAAGTATGTGTGTGTGTGTGTGTGTGTGTGTGTGTGTGTGTGTGTGTGAGAGAGAGAGAGAGAGAGAGAAGACAGCATACAGGAGTTATGCTTATTTTTAATACACTGTCTTCTTCCATCGCCAGAGATTGAACTCAGGTTGTTAGGCTTGGCCAGAGACACCTTTATCTACTGAGCCTTCTCACCAGCCCTAATATTTCTTATTATTCGTCTTTCTGATGACAGCCATGGTTCTGGGTGGTGGTAACTCACTATGGTTTCGCTCTGCATTCCCTAATGACAAATGGTGCTTGCCATCTTTCCTCGGGCTTATTGGCTCTGAAAACAGTCTATCTCTGGACAGTCAAATTTTAAGTTGGTTCTTTCGCTCTCAGCTTTCAGTTACTGAGCTGAATGCATGCGTGTGGAAGTACATGGGTGTTACGTCACTATCAGTGTCTGTTTATCTTCTGTGTGTTTCTTCCTCAGTGTCTCCATAATGCCATCTTTGCTGTTGAAATATTTTCGAGTTTACATTTTCCCAGCTTTTAATTCATTTTTATTTCATTATCACTTTACTTTCCTAGGGCTGACCTGGGCTTTGCAATTGGCATGTAATTATAATGTAGTCTGTGTTTATACCAATCATTATTCCGATAGTTATAAACTTTTTTTCTCGGTGGTTACATTTCTTCCATCTCTTTAATGTCATTGTCATAAATCCTACTTCTACACATGTGTACCCACTAATATAGATTTATTATGATCAATTAATTTTGTTTTAAAAGGAATTTGTTCTATGTTACATGTATGAGTGTTTGTCTGCATGTATGTGCACCACATGTGTGCCATGCCTGCAGAGGCCAGAAGAGGGCACCGGATCCCCCAGAACTAGAGCTGTATTCGTCCTGAGCTGTCACATAGGTGCTGGGAACAGAACCCAGTTCCTCTGCAAGAGCAATCAGTGTTCTCAACACTGAGCCATCTCTCCAGCCTCGTCATCACTTTATGAGCTGCCTTTTCAGAGAGGACAACATAACAGGAAAACCTATGCTCTACTGTTTGTCTAGATTTCTTCTTTATTTAGGGACAGTATCTCACTCTATAGTCAAGAGCTTGCCACCTCTATCAAACTGGACTTGGATTTCCAGCAAGCTCTCTGCCTCTGCCCCCAAGTGCTGGAATTCTAGGTGTGTGCCACTACACCCACCTCCAAAACACTCACACCGTCCCCCATGTTAACAGCATAATTTCCTTTCCTGGAGTGGATCCATGTTACTGACCCACCCCGACCACAGAGGCCTCTGTAGCACTGGCAAGAGCTTGTTTGCTTTTGTTTCAGCCTACTGCTGGTCGAGCCTCGTACTTTCTGATAAGAAACCATCTGCTCATGTTGTTGAGGGAACCTCAAATGTGAGGTTTCTTCTTTGCCTTTTGACTGATTATGATACGTCTAAGTACAGAATCGTTAACTGTGTTGAAAGGTTTCTATAAACCAAGTTTCGGGAGCTTCTGAATGTTATCTCTTCCCGTAACCACCCTGTCCCTTTTCTATCTCTCTCCTCCTTTTGGGAGTCCCAGGCTGTATGTATTGCTCTGCTTGAGGGTGTATCCCAGCTTTTCATTTTCCTCCATCTTGGTCTCGGTACTCCTCATATTCCAGACTTGTTGATAGGTTTTCTAGCTCAGTGTTTATTGTCTTCTGTTAGCTCTGATTTGCTGTTGAGTCTCTCTAGTGAAACTTTCATTTCTGTTACCCTATCTTCCAACTCTACGCAATGACTTCGCGTCATTTCTCTAATTGCAAGCAGATTCTTATTAAAAACAGTTTTAAAAAGCTCTTTGAGGGTGTTCAAAATAGCTGCTTTGCCATGTTTGATTAATAAGGCGTATATCTGGTTCTCCTTAGGAACACATGCTCCCCACCCCCTAAAGTTGGGGCATATTTTCTTGTTCCTTTTCATGTCACATTTTTTATTTGTTTTCTTTAAAACATCTAAATATTTATTTTAGTTGTGTGTATACACATGTGTTTCGTGTGATGAGTACTTAGACACTAATGTGATTGCCTACAGAGTCCATAAGAGGACATCAGATCCCCTGGAACTGGAGCTACAGGCAGTTGTAATCTAGGAGCTGAACTGGGTCTCTCTGTAAGAGCAGCGAGTGCTCCTAACCTCAGAGCCATCTCTTTAGCCCCTTCGTATGTTCTCAGCCCAACAATGTTAATAATGTAAATCAATTCTAGACATGAATGACTTACCCTCCAGAGGGTTAGTTCATTGTAGCAACCTGTAGCTTCCTGTTTCTTCCAAAGGATTCTTTAAAGTCACGGATGTCTTCTTGGCTGGAAGATCTCCCCATCTTTGTGATTACTGTGTGCATATTGCGACTTGCCATGCACGTTCGGCTTGGCAGGCTATAATTTTGACTCACCCTTTATTTTCTGTCTGTGCGCCCCCAGGCCTGCTGGCAGTGAGAGATCTGAAACGCCCAGAGAGTTCCCAAGCTGCCTACAGCTTTACTCATGTCTGGGCCCTCTTCGTGTTTGAGATATGCGGGAAGTTTCCAGATCTCCTGTAAACATTTGATTCTTTAGACATTTATTTGTTTACATCTCTGCCATCTTATCTCTTATCCATCCTCCAGACAGCCAGGAAGTGAGACACTTGGCCGTAGCTGTATATGAGGGACACTCCTACACCTCTAGGGAGAAGGCATGAGGCACCAGGTGCACCCCAATCAGTTGTGTGAGTGGAGGCTCCCCATCACGATCCAGCCATTTGTCTTGAATGACCTCTCCTTGGGTCACCACGGCTGGCTGGGACCATGTTTAGGGAAGGGTGGACATGCTTTGTCATTTTTGCTGACAGGACTTTCCTCCTCTTTTCTGTTTGTCCTCCTAAGCTTTGCGGTTAGTGAGTTATTTGTCTTGACTGTTATGTACTGCTGGAGGTGTTGAGGAGTTCCGCCTGCTACTGTCTTGGCAAACGTCCTCGGGGAGATGATGTTTGCTTTGGCTGAACTCCAAGTCAGATTAACTACTGATAGCTTTTATAAGCCACTCTTTTGCAGGAGGCAGGCCAGATAAAGGCAATTCTTTGAGAATGAGTCTAGGGCTGTTTTTGTTTTGAGATATGTTTTCTCTGTGTAGCCTAAGATAGCCTCAAACTCACAATCGTCCAGCCTTGGCCTTCCATGCTCTGAGATTGCAAGTGTGAGCCACTATGTATGACCTGAGAAGGAGTCTTTAGACTATTCCAGCCCCATTTTGATTTCACTGTAAATGTGGGCTCTTACTTTTCAAGACCATACAGAATGAAGAATCGGGTGCGGTGCTAGAGCCTGTTAGAATGCTACAAACTTTACCTTCTAACGAGACACAGTTTATTTTCTTTACTATTTTGTTTCTCATCCGTAAACATCTGCGGATTTTTCAGAGTTTAAAGGAATTGACTTTAACCACTGTTGGCAGGTGTGAGTAATATCAGATAGTGTGTGTGTGTGTGTGTGTGTGTGTGTGTGTGTGTGTGTGTGTGTGTTGCAGTATTATATAAGTAGAGTGCATTTATATGTATGTAAGTGTGTGCATGGTGTGAGTGTACTGTATGGTGTGTGTGTGCATATGTGATATAATATTTATTGTATATGTGCAAGTGTATATGGTCTGTGGGGTGCACATAATATACGTTGTATGTGTGAAAGCCCATGTAGGAGTGGGGATATATGGTATGTGTGATATATTTGGATGGGTATGCAAGTGGATATGTGGTATGTGGGTGTATTTATGTGTTTGTGTGTGCAGGTGGTATATGTGTGTGGTATGTATATGTAGTGTATGATATGTGTGTTATGTATATGTGGGGAGTAAATGTGTGGTATATGATGCACGTGTTTGTCTCTCCTTCTCTATATGTAGTGTATTGTATGGTGTGTGAACATGTGTTATGTATACATATACACATATATACATGTATACACATATACACATATACATACATGTGTATGTGTGTGTGTTATAAGGTGCGTGTATGGCATGGTGTGTGTGTGTGTGTGTGTGTGTGAAGGGGTTGTGTGTGGTGTAGGTGTGTTATATGTATATGTGTATGTGAGATGTATATGATGTACATATGTGTGTGTTGTGTGGAGGGGGTGTGTGGAATGGTATGTGTGTTAAGTGTATGTGTATACATGTGTGTGCTTGTGATCAAAGTCTGGACCTTGCAAAGCTAGTTATGGATGTTTTTATGGAGAATTGGGTTTTTAGAGGTCCTCATCTGCCTGTTTTTACCTGGCAGGTTTCAGGGATGTAAGTCCCCTCTCCTTTTGCACTGACGTAAGCCCTTGTTTTGCACTGACGGACGCCCTCTCTTCCTTCTCCACGCTAGCCAACTGGACCCAGCCCTTTAGTGCTGCAAACACAAACAAGAACTTCCCATTCCGTCTGAGCAAGGGCACCACTGTGCACGTTCCCATGATGCACCAGACCGCGTCGTTTGCTTTTGGAGTGGACAGAGAGCTGGGCTGCTCTGTTCTGCAGATGGACTACAGGGGAGATGCTGTGGCCTTCTTTGTCCTCCCTGGAAAGGGCAGGATGCGGCAGCTGGAGAGGAGTCTGTCTGCCAGGAGGCTGAGAAGGTGGAGCCACTCACTCCAGAAAAGGTGAGCATCACTGTCAGCTTGCAGGGAGCTGTTCATCGGAACATGGGGGCTGGGGTGGTAGCTATTCAGTGAGAACTCTTGTGTACCAAGCCTCCTCTGCCTGCCAGACGGTGATGTTGGTACTGTGTCCACACAGTACCACACAAACGTCACCATCACCTGGTACACAAACGACTTCAGCATCCTCTCCGTCTATCTTCCCAGATGGAGACAGGCTCCTTGAAGGTAAGTGGATGGATGGACGTTTACTTTTCTGTCACTGGGACAAAGCACCATAATCAAAAGCAACTTAAGGAAGAAAGAATTTACTTCGACTTACACACCCAGAGGATGAGAGTCCATCATGGTGTGGAGGCATAGCTCAAAGTGGTAGGCATGGTGACCGGAACAGGAAGCGAAGGGATAAGACCTTTCACTGCAAGCATGAGCAGAGAATACACCGGGAGTGGAGCAAAGCTGCAAACGCTTGAAGCCCACCCCCATGAAGGACTTCCTCCAGCAAGGCTGTGCTGGTCATAACCTCTCCATGCGGTGCCACCAACTGGGGACCAAGCATTCTGATGCCTAAGCCTGCAGAAGACATTTCTCATCCAAATGACCACAGTGAGTCACACAAGGCCACACACGCAAAGCTTGTAAGTCCAAGCAGAGGTCACTGCAGAACCCAAGTCATGCTGAATTCCATGAAACTAATTTTATAAAAGCAAGCAAGCAAACCAGCAGAGGTCTTGGTGCTCATGTGTAGACAGAGGAGTGCAATGCCGCTGAGTCACTGAAGGTGGAGGTTGTTGAAGTGGTAGACAGTATCTGGGAGGCAGTAAGTGCCTAATAACGGCCATGTTGTTAGCTCTGTGCATATTAAAGAGAGTTTAAGGAGATTAATCATATGATACAGAAGATTATTGAATATTTATTTTTAGTCTCTTCACAAAATTCCTTGACATCTTCCTCATCCTCAGTGTTTGTCCTCTAAGAAGAAAGGAAAGATGAAGCTTAGATTAGTAGTCATTTAAGAAGGAAGACCAATGTCCTAGGAAGGGCAGACAGAGTACCCAGGAGCTCGGGAACAGAGCCTGCTTTCATCCGGAGAATGTTTCAAGGATGCAGCGATGACACCAGCCACAAGCATGGATGTGGGAGATGACTAGGGTCAGGGCTGGGTATTTCCAGGCTCCTAGCCTCTTATTCCAATGGGATACAAGACGACACAGATTTCAAGACAGCAAGGAAACTTCCTTCAAAGCAAAACGATAATGCCGATCAAAAAGAAACGGGGCAGGAAGATTACTAACGGGTCACACAAGCGAGGCTTCTCGAAGGCTCCGATTATTGTTTGAGGCTCCTTTTTACGAGCCTCAAGAGGAGATTGGGTACTAAGGGCATAGCAAGGGTGGTTCTCCGTTTTGGTTGATCGGTTAGGTCAGATAATCATCTGTCTGCTGTTCACTCCCTTCTCATCACGCATCTCATTGTGAACACATGCACACACTGTTAGGCACACAATAAGATGGTGAATAGGGAGTTTTCCCGCAAAGTTCACGTAATTTGCCTTTTTGCATGTGCACCCAAAGCCAGCCTAGGCCAGATGGCCCATTGCCCACACGCAATTCCTGATTGTGTTCTAGGCCATGTGACCAAGGACTTCTTAAGGGAAGTAAATTATTCCATTGATTAACACAAGTGTCTGCAACTCTCTGCAGGTTGGGGTCCCCAGGTGGCCAACAGGTTGCTAGGTACCTTGTCTGGAGAGGTAGTGTGCACAGCCCAGATCTAATGGAGTCTAAGCTGTTCCCTATGCTTACCTGACTGGGGGGGGGGGGGGGACACGAAGACATAGAGGCTGCGGTGGTGGGCGCGTCTGATAGAGGCACAGCATCAAGAGGCGCCGCGGGCTTGTCGGGGTGTCGTCTCTTCTCCCTGCACTGGTGCTGGGTGAAGGAGAATTAGACCTTAGGGAGGCCGCAGGAAGGTAGAACAGAGGGAGCCAGAAAATCCAGAGGTGCCCTGGCCAGCAGCAGAAGGAGTTGTCTGTGGTACTAAATGTCGGGGCGGTTCGTCAGATGAGGACTGAGGTATCTCTCCAAGGTCTTGTGCTTTTCTTTCTGTGAGCAACTAAGCACATAAACAGGCGAAGCACTGCAATTAAGCTTAAGCATCTTTAAAATAAGAGAAATACTATTGGGTGTGCCCAGGAGAGCAGCTCATGGCAAATGCTCAATAGATGAGTGGTGTTTGGATAGGGAGACCATGACAGAAGAAGAAAACATGCCAAACTGGAGGTCTGTGCTGTCCAATATGGTAGCCTCTGGCCACAAGTGGTCCTCCATATTTGAATTTAGTAAAACTGAATAAAATTAAGGACAGTGAGATGGCTCAATGGGTACAGGGTCTGGCTTCCAAGCCAGACAGCCTGAGCTGGAACCTCAGGATCCACAAGTTAGAAGGAGAGGGCTGGCTCCCAAAGGTTGTCCACACCACCACCACCCCACACACACACACCACACACACACACACACACACACACACACACAAATACACATGCACACAAACACACACACACACATACTCACACACAAATACAGAGAGAGAGAGAAACAAACACAAACACACACACAAATACACACAAATACATACACACAAATACACACACACATACACACAAATAACAAATACACACACACACAGAGACACACAAACACACATACACAAAAACACACACACGCAAATACACACACACAAATACACATGCACACAAACACACACACGTACACACACACACAAATACACATGCACACAAACACATACACACATACACACAAATACACACACAGATACACAGACACACACACACCATTGCACACATGTGACACCAAGCCCCATCAATCAATCAGTATAACAAATTGATTAATTAAAGAGTTTAGCTATAGGCATGTGTCAAATTGTTCAGTACCCACATGTGCCCAGTAGCAAGCATTGTGGACAGGGCAGGTGTAGGTATATTCCCAGCAGGGCACAACACTCTGTGGGGGTTTGTCACCCTGGGAGATTATCAGGGTGTGCTTGTCTCAGGAAGTCCTGCTGGGCAGAGCCAGGTGACTCGGCTGGTACCTAAGCTACCATCCCTTCCTGAGGTCCCATTGGTGTCTGCTGTGTACCCATGCTGACCCATCATCTCACGTCCGGTCTTTACTTGATTATAGGATCCTTATGTTTTATTCTGATCCCCAGAGATGAGCCCGTTCATCTGGGAGGCTCAGAGACAGGGCAGCCTGGTACTTTGGGACTGGGGTGAGTGGACTTCTCTGGCACCCAGGAACAGGGCTGGAGAAGGCACTCTCCAGAAGAGTCACATGGAAGTAGAGATGGGGATATCCTAACCTTGTCTCTTCCTTTTTTATTCTCCATAGGTGGATCAAGGTGCTAATTCCCAGATTTTCCATTTCTGCTTCCTACAACCTGGAAACCACCCTCCCCAAGATGGGGGTCCGCGATGCCTTTAACGCAAACGCTGACTTCTCCGGAATTACAAAGACACACTTCCTGCAGGTTTCTAAGGTAAGCTGATAGAGATGTGTGCAAGATAGTCCATGCCAGAAGGGACAGCCAACCCAGGACTCCCATCTTACTGCGAAGGTAACAGGCTAGAGAGGGTGAGGTATTTAATGGCCAAAGGAAAGCCCAAGTTTTGTGGCTGTCAGGCCTGGGCTATCATGACCACTACAACCTGCCCCACAGGTATATATAATCCCTCTTCAAGAAAATAATCTGTGCTTCTTTGAAAAGCAGGTTTATTCCTAGCGAGCAACATGGCTGCCACATACCTGCAGTGGAGTAGATAGGATCTAGCATCTCTTCTGTCCCCAACATTGAATTCCCCAGCAGATGTGTAACAGGCACTGCCCAGATGCCTTTTGTACCTGCAGATGTGGCACTGGTCCTAAAGGGGGAGGGATGAATCTAAAAGTTCAGAATTTTTGGTCCTCTTGGGAGAAATTATTGAATTCAATTAGCAAGTGATATAGCAATAGTTGCATCGGAAATCGCTCAGCCTGGCAGTACAGTCGGGTAACCCACATCCTCCTGCCCCACAGGAAGTCTCCATCCAAGTCCATATTCGTCAGGTTTTTGATCTGGTTAATTTATATGTTTATTTATATGTTAATTTGCTATGGATTATATGATGGCCAGATATTGTTCTGAGAACATTTTTGTCATTGGACCCCAGGGAAAAAAAGACTGAGAGGCCCCCCATGGGACATGGTGAGCCCAATAGAGCTTTACCCAAGGGGAACACTCATATGCACCTGAAAAAACTGTCCTCACGGGTGGTTCCCAGCCCATGATGTATCTTGGCCATTGGTCACCAGCGGAAAACTTCCTCTCTAGAAGAGAAAGCAGCATCAGCTTTTGGTAGCAAGAGAGTCAGGTCACAGCTTCTGTGGGAGCCACTGACACCTGTTTTCCCACTTACAGGTTGCTCACAAGGCTGTGCTGGACGTCAGCGAGGAGGGGACAGAAGCTGCTGCCGCCACTACCACCAAACTTCTAGTCCGCTCAAAGGATACCCCATCGTCCATCATCGCCTTCAACGAGCCTTTCCTGATTCTACTCCTGGATAAAAACACAGAATCCATTCTCTTTCTAGGGAAAGTTGAAAACCCCAGGAAGATGTAGACTGGGGATGAACCCTGGTCTCACCCTGATAAAGCGCAAGAAATAGGTGTGTGTTGAAAGACACTTGCAGGATGATATCAAGACTCGATTCCTTGCTTGAGGCCCGTGGGGTGCAATCATGGAAGAGACAGCAGGGCCTGCTCACCCTGTCAGTGGCCCCTCCCACCTGTTTTCCCACAAAGCCTTTTCCTGGAATGTGGCAGGGCAGGAAGGGCTCCATTCCTCAGAGCTCTTGGAAATGATGATGCCCGGGACTCAGTACCCTTGCTTTTATGGCTGGCTCCCAGCACTGCATTCAATAAACCTGAAATGTGAACTCGGTGGCAACAGACCCCCACCTCCCTCCGTCACCAGGGCCCTAATCTGAAAAAACCGAGGGATTGCCCACTTCTGAGTGGCTAGGTTACCAATGGTGACATTATGGTGGCTGAGTGGATGCATTCTCTCATTTGCTCCATTGAGCTCTTCTATGGCTCCTGGCATGCTGGGTTTGGACAGGAGGGGGGGGGGGCATTCAATAGCGATGAAATGAATCTGTGGACAAAGAGGTTGTAACAAATTAGGGTAAGTGTCACAAAAGCCGTGTAGGATGGTGGGGACACTCACAGGAGAGGCATGAGAGGGTCACTGGGGGGAGGCCCTGCGGCAGAGCATTGTGTGTTACAGGTGTGCAGGTAAATGGAGAGGAACACACACTGCCTGGGAAGAGGCCAGGTAAGGGATGAGAACCGGAAGCTCACTGGGTTTCTTAATAACGAACATAACAAGTGTCTGTGCAGTGTGGGTTGTAAAGACCTCTCCAATGTGGCCACCTTTCTGGCCCAAAGACACCCTGGCTGTGGCTGTTTATAGTGACAACAATCTGGCATATCCTGAAAGCCACACTGAATGCCCTGGGCCTTCTGCCCCGCCCCCACTGCCAGGTGTCCTGTGTGGGCTCCTGGCCACGTCATTTCTCAGCGCTGGCATGTCCCCTGCAACCTTCAGCAAAGCTCGGGTTCTGAAGGAACTTTTTCTGAAGGAACAGGTGCCCCACCGTCCTAAATGCTGGCTTCCCCAGGTTGTTACATAGACTAAAACAAACCAGAGAGACTTTATGCAGGCTTTCAAAAGACAGCCAGGTGGGGTGCCCTCTGCTGGGCAGCAAGCAAAGTGCAGGTTGGAAGGCTTGCGTGTTGCATGTGAGGTGTAGATAGGAAAAACTTGCCCCCAACAGAATGTTGGGGCAAACACAAAATGTCAAGAATGACCAATCATGGCATGAATGTCCTACCCAAGATGACTAACAGTATTCTAAAGGTAGATAGTGCTCATAGAAACCAGGATGACATTTCCAAAGAGCACCTAAATGAACAAACTATAGATTCCCAGTGCTGAACCCAGAGTACCAGGCTCTGGGCTGCTCATACAGTTCCAGAGGCACCTGTACAATGTTTCTAGCTGTGATGGTCAAGATTGACTGTCAGTTTGACAGGGAGAAGCTTCTGGGCATGCCCATGAGGGGTCACGTAGGTGTGGGTCATTGAGGTAGGAAGGCTTGATTATTGAGGGGTACCATTCCTTGGGCTGGATCTCAGACTAAATACAAAGGAGAAATCCAGAGGCAAGATTTCGTCACTCTCTTCTTTCTGTCTGTGGATGCGATGCGACCAGCTGCCTCTAGCTCCAGCCACCGAGAATTCTTTGCACTGCACCCTTGATCCATGAGGCAGAACAGACCTTGCCTTTCTTAAGCTGATTTTGCCAGGTTGTTTATTGGTCACAACCACAAGACTAGTAACTATTACTCTGGCCAAGATCTATGTATTTCACATCCGGGGTCTCCCTGATGGGACATCTTTGTTTGTTTGTTTAAACCATTTGCTGTTCTCGATCCCTGAATATTCTGCTTGACGGAGGTGTGCAGTACATGGGCTCTCCAGTGTTAACCAGCCTTCAGAGTGGATAGCTGAGCTGGCTCCATGCAGCTACCAAAGCACCTTAGACTGTAAATAAAAACAACGACCACCCATTCCTGTCTGTGCAAGAACGTTTTAAATCTTGTAAACCATGCAGGCACTGGGCATTTGGAATTTCTAAGTGGATGTCCATTCTTCATCCCAACTCAGTGAATCAAGTCTGCCGACGCTGAACTGAACCGAGCATCTACTATGGGCAGAAGTAGCCCTGAGGCTGGGGTGTGGTCAAGAATGACTCCCGCATTGTGGAGTTTACTGTGAGGTAGGAGGAGGAGAGGAAGAGTTAACACTTGCCGAGACAGAGGATGTTCACATGGGCTGAAAGCACTCGTATGAGTACCAGCATGGGGAAAGGCCACAGAGTGCACCATTACGGCTTCAACTTGTGTCTGTCCCACAGGACACAAATGCAGGAAAGAGCTGCTTCTGGGGTCTGACATTGGGGACCTCACAAGCAAGACAAGTACCCAGGATGCAGGCAAGAGGAAGAAGGGACCAGGCTTAGGGAGAGGACTACAGAGGTGGTTCAGTTCAGGCTCTCTAAGACAGAACGGAAAGGCAGCTCAGCCCCCATGCCAACTGTGCACCCTTTAGGACTCTGTTTATCTCCATGTGCTTTGTCCCCCCTCTCAAGAGCCCACGCCCACCATGTCAACAGGTTGTCCAGTGAGCAAGCACATGAGAGTGCTGAGAAAGACTGACTCATCCCAGATCATTGGTGCTCAGGAAGCACTACCCATGCACTGGTGCTCCTATAGAGGTTGATGTCTGGAAGATGGGGAGCAAGGATGGTTTTGATAACTGGGAGCTGTGGAGAAAGGTGGGCATTTATGCAGAATGTCTTCCGCCCACCTCCTTACTTCCCAGTCCTCAGAGGCACCCATGATACCTGACAGCCAGCATCTGCCATCCTTCCTGGAGTTAAGAACTGGCTGCAGAAGAGCCTGCCCCACTGTGCGAGCTTGCTTCTGGGAGATAACACATCTCTTCTCTGCAGCCCAAAGGAGCCCACAGATAATGAGTCTGGAGGACAGTGGCAGCATCACTTACTTTGGGATAGCTGTGAAGATTGGCGTGATAACATGGAGCAGGCGTGTGGCACGGGCTCTGCTCAGCACAGGCCTGGCCACTGTTCAAAACCATAAGCCATTTGTTCAGAGATGGCCTGTATGTCACATTTCCTTCCTCTGCTGTTACAGGTAGCCATGCCATACTAACGGAGAATGGGAGTCTCTTTTTTTATTAATAAAGCCTGTTCTTAGGCATACATGTATGCAATGCATTCTGGTTACTCTTTTCTACCTCTCAGCTTCCTTTTCTTCCTTACAAGTATTTCTCCATAATTACTAGTCTTTGTTTTGTTTCATGGTCCACAGAGTTTGAATAAGGCCATCTGTGTGACCCTGAGTTTGGAACAAACTCACCACCAGAGCCTGGTACTCTCAACAGTGGGTATTCAGCTGGATCCCATGCCACCCCCTCTTCCAGAGTCATCAATGTGATGAAGTGAGCTTCTGTGCAGCAAACATGTGCCTGCCCTGAGCTAACACAACAGACACAAGCACCAATTATGTGTTATTTCCACGAAGATCCCACAGACCAAAAGGAAGCATTCTGCAAGCCATCATGAGAAGAGTGTGGTGACACACTCTGTTACAAGCATGTCCAGAAGAAGTGACACAGCCCGCTCAGGGACAGAGGGAGTGGCTTCTGAAGGAGAGAGCTGGGCTGGATGGCGAATGAATGAGTAGGCACTGGTGTCTGTCTGAGAAGCAGAAGGAGCAGCAATGGCGTCCTAGACAGGGTGTGCAGAAAAGAAACAGAGCTCCTTTGCTTATCAGCGGTTGTTCAGGGTGGAGCAAGAACAGAGTTTCAGGGGTGGAGATGAGGTATGAACTTGGCAGGACAGTGATAGCCCGAGAGCATCTGGGAGAAACCGGCTCTCTGAAGACTGCCAAGGGGGAAACGAACACATTTGAGAATGGAGAACAGGTGGGCACTGCTGGGTCTGCTGTGAGTGGGCAAGGAAACAGCAGGCAACATAAGGGGAGATGAGATCAGTGCAGCCAGGGCTGGGATCCAGTGCCCCGGGACAGGCTCTGTTGCAGGTAGGAATGTGTGATCAGCAATGAAAGCCCAGGGCTACGCTGGTCCAGCCAATGTCGGGTGCCTGTGTTGGAGTGGGCCCCTTAAGAGAGCAGTCTATAGAACCAGACAGCAGAGCAGAACTCAAAGCAGCCGTTGCGAGGGGTGGGAGTTCATACACAGCCCTTGGTTCTAGGAAGTGGTAGATGTGTAGAGAGGAGATCCCTGGGGAAAAGAGCAGAGAGGTTCATGAGTGGGCACGGCCAATTCTTCTATCGTATTAGCTGCCAGGAGACCCAGAAAGTCAAGCTACCAGAAGGTCGCATGTGTTGGGCACCTCCGGCACACACGTGCCCTCTCCACTCACTCTGAAAGCAACCTGTAAAGCAAAGGTATTTGCCCCTTACAGAACAGGAAGCTGAGTCTCAAAAAGAGAATGCAGTCTTTTGAGTGGTCCCATGGCGGGGTAGTAAGGAGCAAAGCTATCCTCTCAGAGCATGTGGTGAAGAACACAGTACCAGAGTCTCCATAAGGAGCTCCAGTGAGGGGACACCAGAGCCTGGTCCCAGGTGAGGGAACATGGGCACATGGCCTCCCCCCACCCCCACAGCTCAGGCCTGACTCCATCTCTCCCACACTGTGTCTTCTGCTCCCCACAGGACCCTGCATACAGCCACAGTAGGAAAGAGGCAGAGAGCAAACTTCCATTCAGTTTCCCTGTTCAAACCCAGGTGGCCAGGCTTGGAACAGGTGCCTTCACCTACTAAGCTGTTTGCAGGTTCTGAGTGGCAGGGACTTGAGAGTGTCTCCAGCTCTCTGCCTGAGAGAAAGGCTCTGAAGGGAAGATATTCAAGATGAGGAGAGGAGCAGCAAGTTACCAGCTGTCTCCAAACACTGCTCCAAGGAGAAGCTGTGTTGAGTGGATCAGGGAGAGTGTGGGAGAAATACAGGCTCCCCCTTCCCACCGGAGAATCAAGAGCAGGCTCCTGGGATACTCTTTGCTGGTGGTAAGTAGATAAAGAATGCTACTTTTTAATGTTAAAAAGTTATTAGTTTGATTGAGATCAAGACACATGTTTGGTAAGAAAACTTGCATAGGGGCTTGAGGGTGTAGCTGAGTTGGTAAAGTCTGTAAGCATGAGGACATGGGTTAGCTTCCCAACATACACAGAAAATGCTTGACATGGTGATGGGTGCTTGTAATCTCACTGGGGAGGCAGAGACATGTGGATCCCTGGGGCTCCCTGGGCAGCCAGCATAGTCCAATCAGTGAACCCCAGGGCCCTGTGTGAGACCCTGCCTGATAAAACAAGGTGGATGGCTTCTGAGGAATGACACCCCTCTGGGTCTGACCTCTGGCCTCCACGTGAGCACAGCACCCCCCCCACACACACACACACCTACAAACAAGAATCAAAATCTCCTCTGTCCCATGAGGGAGCGACCATCTCTTAAACAAAATAAAGCTGAGCATCGGAGGGGTGTGTGTGTGTGTGTGTGTGTGTGTGTGTGTGTGTGTGTGTGTGTGTGTTCGCATGAGTACAGGTCCTCTGAGAGTCCAGAGAAGGATGTCAGATCTCCTGGAGCTGGAGTTACAGGCAGTTGTGAGCCACTTGACGTGAGTGTTGAGAACCGAACTCAGGTCCTTTGAAAGAGCAGTGCATGTTTTCTGCCTCTGAGCCACAGCTCCAGTGCCCACTACCTAGTCTTTCAACACTTATTACCCTTCTCTCCAGCACCTTCTGCAATCTACACAGATTATACTTAAAGTGTCTGGGAAATGATGGGATGCTTGCTATGGTGGCAGCAGTTCGGAGTGACTCTCAGGCAAGCTACTTGTATCATCCTTCTCTCTGTGATGTTATCGGTGGCCACACTTCCTCAAGGTCTCACAGCTAGTGTTGCTGGATCCTACAAAGCCCCCATTTGCATGTCAGCATCTCCAATACTCCCCATCCCCCATCACCACCAATGTCACAACACCCTCAGACAGAATGGGGCCCTGAAGCACAAGTCACTTGCTTGTTTGTGGGACCAGCAGCCAGGACACATGCTTTGAAAAAAAGTCCCGTTTGTCCTATTTGCCTTCCTGTCAGTTCCAGGAACGGACCTGGCAAATATCGACCAGGCTGCTTGGTCTTCAAACACTGTCGTCCTGTGAGTAGGAGGCCATACAGCGGGACTGTGGAGCTGGGCCCATCTGGGTGACTTCTCTGTGAGTATGCTCTGTACCCAAAATGAAGGTGGGCCATCTATCTATCTATCTATCTATCTATCTATCTATCTATCTGTCTATCTATCCTACCATTGGCTTTTGAGGCAGAAACAGAGGCAATGAGTCCTGCCTCTGAATCTTGTAGCTAGAGCTTCAGGTTTTCAGGAATCATCTCTGGAACATTCAGCCATAGGGAATCCTGACATATGAACTGCCAATACTCCTGGCAAGCCAACACAAAAACAGCTGAAAGCTAAGTGACAACCTGAGTAGGAACTCAGCCATGGCAACGGGCCTATGCACAGAAGAAGCCCAGGTCTGGAACTGAGCCTCCCCAATTCTAAGTCACAATCTCCCCGTCTACACAGCTGGGTTAGGAGTCTCTGGGACTTGAGGATCTTGGGAGCATAAGTTTAAACAAAAGACAGCAAATGGTCCCAGCATTTGAGGAAGACTGTGACTCTTGGTATTTCAATAGCTTCCAGGTGTTTGAGTCACAGGCAGGAAGCAGAGGTAATATAACCATTGATTACCCGGGATGCTACGGCCATCTATGCCCGCCCCACGCATTTGTAAATACCTCTGTCTGCAGACCAGTGATGTAATGTGCCCGATGTACCCAGCACTTAAACAAACACTTAGAAACCAGAAGGTTATGACTCAGGAAGAGGGTTCTACATTTTCTCCGAGAATCTGCACTGGGAACAGAGCTAAATGTACTAGAATTCCAGTGCGCCCAGCCTCGGTAGAAACGGGACAAAAATCTCCTGTACTGTATTTCTCACGCACTGGTGCTTTGCAAGTTAGATTTTATAAATCACGAGAGGGGTGGCATTGCCATTTGGATTTTGCAAAAGGAGGCCCTGAATTGCAGAGACAGTATCACACAGAGAGTAACTGCAGAGCCCTAATTCGAGCCCAGACTACCGCCCCCCCG
>CM052705.1:104845001-104862430 GCA_028551405.1 Uromys caudimaculatus | reverse complement strand
ATAACCACTCTTCCGAACAAAGCAGAAAAGAAATCCATACATCCAGAGAGTCCCTTGTATCCCTCTGTCAATCTCCCTGATGGCAAAGTCAGCTTTTACCCGCCTCTCCAAAGACTGGGCTTGGCTCTTCTAGAACAACATATGACTTTGGTACCATCTAGCAGTTGTTGTGTCTGTCTTCTAGAGTTTAACATCATAATAAAGAGGTCCATAAGATGTTACACATCTACTGTCTGCTCTTGCTGACTCTTTCTGTAGTGTGACTAGCCTACAGTGAGCCTCCTGCCTCAATTTCCCTGAAGTGTATGAGGCTTCTGGAAAGACAGTGGAGATGGTCAGACAGACACAATATAGTCAAATCTGTCCTGAACACTAAGAGCCCCAGCCCAGGAAATCAACCTCTTCTACCTGCAGGGTGGGGAAGGTAAACCTGTCCTGGGGGCTTGGAATTACTGAGTATTGGACAAGTGAGGCAAACGCCATAGGTCACTATACCTCTGCCACTAAGGTCTGTGCAGAGCAAACATTTAGAAGATATGCTCTGGGTGTCTGTGCCCTTCCACCATTTCCACTGTCCACAGGTCTTAGCACTGGAAAAGAGTTGTGGGGAGGGTCTGTTGAGCAACTTAGACACAACTGATGGAAGTTATGGGGTCAACATTCAGGCAGAAGTCCTCTTTCTACTGTGGAGCCCTCAAGAGGCCACTGCAGGAATTGAAGGCAAACTTTGTGCGTGTGTGTGTGTGTGTGTGTGTGTGTGTGTGTGTGTGTGTGTGTGTGTGTTTGTGTGTGTGGATGTGGGGGTGTGTGGGCGTGGGTGTGTGTGCGCGCATGTCTCCTTCCATATACAAGGTACCATGGGACAATGATGTCATTGGAGACACGCCATGAAGGTTGGATAATATAGACTGTGGGAACCAGTCAGAGCCAGAAACATCAGAACTCACTGTAGATAAGTCTGTTAACCCCTTGTGGTTCTGTGGTAGTTATATACGAATAAGATCATAGTTAGAAGGTTTTAAGGTTGGTCCTTAAGGAGCACGAGTGAATGGGAGCTACTGGGGTACTTGGGAGTGACTGGCATAAGGTGGAGGGGTACCTCTCTTTCTACTTCTCTCTCATTGCTCCTGGGCTTTTGCTTTGAACATGAAGACATGAAAGAACAGGATGGGTGTGGTAACATATGCCTGTCATCCCAACAACTAGGAGACAAAGACAGAAGGATCACCACAAAACTGAAGCCAGCTTGAACCATATACTGAATTCTAGGCTAGCCTGGACTATAAATTGAGAGCCTGTCTCAAGCATCAACCACCAAAAAAGTGAGAAAAAAAAGCAGAGGAATTCATAATACATTGTAAAGGGTAAGAGTATAGATACTTGCACACACACACACACACACACACACACACACACACACACACACACATGTAAAGTGTATGTATAGAAGATTCTAGAAGGAGACAAAGTGGTCATTATCCCAGAATGCAGACTTACCAGTGAGGGTTGCTTAGACTTTGCCCTTTATCTTCTCCTGCATTGCTTATGTTTCTACAAAAACAACATGCCGCTCTAAGAGAGGCCTTTATTTCATTTTGACATAATCAAATGGATGCTGCACTGGAATGTGTGGTTGTTTCTTTCATGATCTTCAGATGGTGCCTTTCCATGGTCCTCCTAACTCCTGCGTAGGAACACAGCCTGAGGAAGCGGACGCTGCTCAGCAGGCTCTGCTGGCACTGGGCTTAGATCCTGTGTAGTTGCTTCCTGGTGTGATAACTTATCTTCCTGCAGCTTCTACTAGGAACAGCTCCAGGATACTCAGCATGGCGTGGGAGTCGGCTTGGCTTGACTTTTGGGAATTAACCTGTTAGCCCTCTTCTTGTGTAGAGACCTTGGAGAATGCAGTATTTTTATGTCTAACGTCATGCTTTAGATGCAAAGGCAATGCCTGGAGATCCTTGCTTGGAAACTTTGCTTCCCTGTTAAGCATTTGGGTCATCAGCCACCTGGAACGGGACACTTGGGGCAGGATACCTGGGGCAGGACACCTGGGGCAGGACACTATGGATATTGCGACTTGTCTCTTTGAGTACTGCACACTTCCCATGCTTAGGACAGTTCTGAAACAGAATCCTGATGCCCTTCTCCAAACCATGACTCCAGATTATTATGGTTGTCATCGACTGTCAGTTTGATGGGTTCTAGAATCATCTAATAGTTGAAGCTCTGAGTGTGTCTGTGAGGAGTTTCTAAATTGGCTTAGTATAGGTGGAAAGACCCACCCTGACTGCTGGCTGCACCATGCTGGGGCCCTGGACTTTTACCTTAAGCAGCTTTTTTCCCAGCTATATGGTTACAGGAATGAGAAAAGTCACTGGGAGTAGAGTATAATTCCAGCACTGCCACGGATGCACGAAGCAGCAAAGATGCTGTTTGCCCATCTTCCTCTACTTGGGCATGTGGTGGATACACATGCCTAGGAGCCCCTGGGTCTCTAGAGAGCTGGATTCCTAAGAGCCCTGGGATTACAGAGTCTTAACTTCCATAGACTGACCGTCTCCACATGTTACTGCAACTTTTCCCTCTTCTGCTAATCTTGGCATCAGTGAGGCTCTCAGTTTGAGGGCAGCCTGTCCTCTACAGTGTCAGCTATCAGTGCAGGGGGTGGAACCCTCACCTATGACTCGCCTGACACTTTTCCCTATGGCTGCCAAGAGTATCACCTGGGCAATTCAGTTTCCAGGAATGTTTGCCATCTCTCTTTCCTCTTGTGCAACAGGTGAGCACCACCCTGCAATGGGCTGCTGGGAGACATGGCAGACATTACAGTAAATGTCATATGCTTAGCATCTGTGGCATGGCAGTCTGGCTTCCAGACTCCCCAAGAAGGAGATGCTTGCCTGCTGATGAGAGCAGTAACAGTCATTTCTTCAGTAAGTGATTGCTGAATTTGTAATCTCTGAGATGAGCAATAACACACACACACACACACACACACACAGAGAGAGAGAGAGAGAGAGAGAGAGAGAGAGAGAGAGAGAGAGAGAGAGAGAGAGCACAGACACAGGTATAGGCACAGACATAGACATACAGGCACATAGACAGATGCAATCTCTCTCTCTCTCTCTCTCTCTCTCTCTCTCTCTCACACACACACACACACACACACACACGCACACACAGATACACACACGCACGCACACACAGACACACACAGGCTCAGGCACACAGACACACAGAGACAGACATACATGTACATAGACACATGCACACATATGCATGTATACACACTCATAGACACACACACATGTGTCATGCTCATGAACTTAGCAGTTGGTACTTAAATAATTTGTAAATCATACCTACTCTGCCTCTGAGGCTGGGGAAAATGGCCAGCACCTCAGTAGGGGCAAAAGGGACATGCGTAGTGCAGGAAAAGAACAGTGATAAGCTGATACACTCCCAATGTCTGACCCAGATGTCAACAAGCCTAATAACTGGCAACTGCCAACAAAGAAATGCCCCGACACAAGCAGCAATGGACTTGGCGTCCTCCTAGCCCGAGGAACACACAAACTTGAGCAATATTCACAGGACAAGGTCACCTTAAATGACTGTCTGGTTTGTCAACTGCAGAGATGACAAACTGACCTCATCAAAGAAACTATTGACACTCATACCAGGGCACCAGTATCTCTGTATTATGGTACTCTGGAAGCTAGATGTCAGACTGGGTGGAAACTTCTAGAAGACAGAATGGCTGAGTTGGGTGTAGGAGACATGCTACACTTACCAGTGTCTGGTTTTCCTTTGTTTGGGGGCTCATGGGAAGCAACACTTCCCAGCTAGGCTGCGAGTGGGCTATATTTTGTCTGGAGTCATTCAGAAGAGACACTGCCTGCCCCATCTAGACTGGAGTGCTGGGGGCCCTGAGTGAGTCTCTGGCCTTTTTACCTCACAATGCTCCACTTGGGGGGCTTATGCTGTGATATGAAGCTATAAAGAGCAGACTCCTCATCCACGATGTCTGGAAGGACAGGTGTCCTCTCATCCCACTGCCAGTTTGCACGAGATGTTTTATGATTAAGTCCCTAAAAGCATGGCACTGTGACTATAGAACCTAATCTACCAGGACGAAGGCAGAAAGACGTTGGCATTTCGCTGAAGCCTCGTCATGCTAGATCTCCAGAATATCCCTGATCCTAAAAATACCATTTAGTTAAAATAATACACCTCTTACTTGCCTGATTAAAGTTTCAATTTTGCTGGGGTTTGAGCATGTCAACATTAGGACTTATGATCCCGTGTGGCTGACAAAAGACTTGAAGCCAAGTCTTAGGCTACATACAGAATGCAGACTCACTGCTTCCATTTTGGTTTTTATTTATTTGGATGTTTTGCCTGAGAATATGTCTGTGCCCTGCTTGTATGCCTGGTGCCCATGGAAACCCAAAGAGGGCTTTGGATACCCTGGTACCAGAGTTATAGACAGTTGTGAGTCACCACGTGGGTACTGAGGACTGATTCAGGTCCTCTGGAAGAGCAACCAGTGCTTTTGATTGCTGAGCCAGTGCCAGCCTTACCATTTTTAGATACAAATTCTCAAAGGTATCGTTTCTGCAGGTTGGGTGGATCCACCCTTCTGTGTGCTGGGAAATTGATAATGTGTTTATACACTCCAGCACCTGATACCAGCCCCTTCAGGGGAAAAGTATTTGTTAGCAGAGAAAAAAAGTTCAGATACAGAGGGAAGTTGTGGTGGGGCTGAGAGTGGGAGAGGCGACTTGCCACCACTGTCTCTGTGTGGTCAAGAGCCATTGCTCTATTGGCAGTGGTTGGCTACAGAGATGCTCCATCCTCCGCACAGAGAGAGGCAAGAATACAGGGTGTCTTTGTCAGAATGTAGAAAAGGACTGAGAGGGAGATTTCAGAAGAAGCTCCCGTCTGGTTACAGTGTAGCAAAAAATAACAACATAGGCTGAGAGTAAGAATAGGCAGGGGTGGGTGGGGGGAGAAGATCGCTTTGGTGGAGGAAACAGAAGAGCCTAAGAAATAGTTACTTAGAAGACTAGAAAAGGGAACAGATTAGAGAAGTGAGGAACCACAGCCCCGAACTGTGGAAGATGCTCAAGGGATTTCAGTAATTGTGAAGTTACAGCGGGACCAATCATGAGAGCCCTGTTGTTGGCCATCTCCTGTGGGTATTTGGTGAGCTCACAGAAGACAGCATAGATAGGGCTTAGTCAGGGCTCAGTTGTGCCCTTGTGGCAAAAGGAGAGAGGTGCCTGTTGGTTGAGTGAGTCTGATAATGGGTCCTTGGGTAAAAATGGACGCATGGCCACAAAAGTGCTGTCTACAGGGAAGTTCAGGGAACATCGGAGGAGCAGGGGCAGAGACTAGAATGATCTACTTGTATGACTAAGGAAATTACAGGCAACCTGAGGAAGGAGGGGTGTTGTCAAGTGTGACAGTAAGCAGTAGAGAAGTCCTCAGGGACAGTAAGCAGATGACACAAGGGTTAAGTTCTGCGATGGGGGAAATTGAGAAAAAGCTGAGGTAGAAAGTCTGAAAGTGTGTGGGAAACCAGTCCAGGCAGGATGATGGGTAATGATTCCTGAGGGAGTAAGCCAAGGTTCACACTGGAAGGGAAGACATGCCAGGCAGAGGGGTGACATCATATATAAAGGCCCTGAGGCAGGAAAGAGCTCCCCCCAGGAACTACAGGGAGATTCTTGTAGGTAGAAAAAAAAACACATATGGGAAAATATTAGGAGATTTTGTTGGATACAATAAAGTCAAAATACCACTACTTACTGTGGATCACAAGTGCGGTATGGACTCTTTAGACTTAAAAGAAAACCTAGTAAGAACCCAGTCTTCTGCGCTGGGGAGGTCATGCCTGCTCCCCAATCGCCACCCCCCAAGTTAGTGCTCCTTAGTGCTCCTTAGTGATGATAGCCCCTCAACTCAGGGAGATTTTATCTTCCACCCGCAGTGGGCATTTAAAGAAATGTTCCTGTTAGTCTACAGGATCTGTCCGACCTCCACATAGGGCTGGCTGTGTTAGCCACGACCACCACCAAAACCCACCTGTCTCCTCTCACGTCTTCTCTATCGTATTTTCAAATTATGAAGAAAAACTTTAAGACGTTTGGTCAAGCCAGTGCCCCTGTTTTAAAATTCAGCCCACTTGTTATTATTGCTATTACTGTACCTCTTACATGAGAAAATCCTGATGTCTCTAAACTCAGTTCTACTCAATGATTCGGTTTAATCGTCTGCCTGGCTTTGACTTCAAGCAATCTCTGTCCTGTGACTGTGCTAGGTGATTCTTGAGCCATCGTGGAGGTGCTGTGTTTATCAGATAGTGACTCAAGCAAGAACTAGTGGGCCTTGTCTTGTGTTCCTCCCCGACACTCCGAGGTATTTTTTATAGCACCCTTATCAGGTATGCTGTTTCAAAAGGATAAAGATCCACTCTCTGGAACACGAGAAGACAAAGAGTCACATTCCTGTGCAGTAGGAATGGCCGGAAAGCCGATCTCCGTAGGTGTCGAAATTAAACTGGCCCTTAACAACTCAGTTGAAACTGGAGGGATGATACAGGCCTCATGCACCGAGGAGTCATGTCAGGGCCCCATAAAAGAGTTTTATCAGTGGTTTTTATGTGATGGGAGAAGACAACTTCTTGCTGTCTATAATGATCGTGTCTCCGGGGACATGACAGAACAACGACACTTTTTATTTTATTTTTAATTTTGCGTCTCTGGGTGTGTGTGCCTGTGAGTGCAGGTGCCCACAGAGACCAGAGGCATCCGACCACCCCTGGAAGTGGTTCTGACCCCCAAGCATAGATTCTGGGAACCAAGCCCAGGTTCTGCAAGAGCAGCAAGCAATCATTAAAAAGAATATTCTTCTCTCATACAAGACATCCTGAGAGCAGCCTCCCCTCCCTCTGCTCCTCCCAGTGCCCTGCCCTCTCCTCTCCCTCAGATCCACTGCTCTTCAGAAAAGGGCAGCCATCCCAGGAACCTCTGCTGAGCACTGTAGAGCAAGATTCAATAAGACTAGGTACAAACCTTCATATCAAGGAAAAGAGTCCCAAGGGCAGACAAAAGAGTCCAAGACACCCCCACTCCCACAGTTAGGAGTCCCAGAATAAACTCAAGCTAAACAACCCAGTGTGCAGAGGACATATCGCAGACCCATGCAGGTTTTGTGACTGCTGTTCAGCCTCTGTGAGTCCCTATGAGTGTTGCTTAGTACATTCAGTGGGCCGTGTTCTCCTGGTGTCCTTGACCCCTCTGACCCCTCTGGTTCCTACAGTCCTCCCCCTCTTTCTCGGGGTTCCCTGAGCACTCCTGTTTGGATACGGGTCTCTGTATCTGTTTCTATCAACTGCTGAAGGAGGCCCGGATGACAATTGGGCTAGGCACTGATCTATGAGTATAGCAGAATATCATTAGGAATCATTTCATTGGTGTATTTTTTGACAGTTGTATTTGTTTTATCCTAGGTCTCTGGGCCATCTAGCTTCTGGTTCTTAGCTATCCTGGCAGTGTCAGGATGGGCTCCCTCTCATGGCATGGACCTCAAGTAGACCAGTCATTGATTGGCCACGCCCACAAGCTCTGAGCCACCACTGTCCCAGCACATCTCAGCAGGCAGGGCAGGTTATAGATCAAAGGTTTTGTGGCTGGGTTGGTGCCCCAGTCCCACCACTGGAAGCCTTGAGCAAGCATTCTTAACTGTCGAGCCATCTCTCCAACCCTTACAGAGGCATTTTTATGTTCTAGAAAAAAATCAAGTGTAAGCGTTTCGATTCTACATGTACCTAGATTAGGATCAAGTGGGTGGTGAAGGGAGCCAGCTGGCCATGGGGTACAGATACCCGCTCCGCACAGCAGGCTGGGCCTACTGCGGCAGCCATCAGTATATCTGCAGGCAGAGGCTGGATGACCTGCAGGAGTCTGTCATTAGGAAGCACACTGGGTTTGAGAAGGTAAAATCCCTGCCATGGTGCTGTCTTTCCTGGGATCTCTTTGGTTGTAGAACTTAGAATCAAGCCAGATGGCAAAGGAAAGATTACGTGAAAGTCTCAGATCTGTTTTCTCAGGGTGAGCAATGATAACTGAATCTGGAGCTCAGAGACTCTACATTGGCAATCTGGGAAACTGCATCGTGGTCTTTCAGTTGCTCAAGATAAAATATCAGTTCATTCTTTATCCCCCTCTTTCTTGGTTCAGCTCCAGGAGGACATCTTAGTGGCCTCACCTGCAGGATTAATGCAGAGCATGACGACCTTTCTCTGTCACTATGGTCCCTGCCACCCTCACTCCTTGCAAGGGTTATTGAGAGCTCTCTGGCTCAGGAGTCAGATATCTTGAGTCTTCAGAGTGTCCTTGTTGAATTAGTGGGACCCTTATGAGGAAGCACCTAATGAGAGGTGTTAGGTCACAGGGGCCTGCTCATGAACAAGGTTAAGGTTCTTCTGGTATCCCTGAGTTAGTTCTGTAGAGGTGAACAAGCTGGTAACTCTAAAGCCTCTCTGGGGTTCTTCTTGGCAATGAGATCCCCCCCTTTACTTGTATTCCCACTATTTTGACTCCATCTGCCAAAAGGACCTTGGACCTCCAGAACTATGAGCTGAATAAACATTTTATTCTATAGAGTTACCTCGCCTTAGGCGACTTGCTATACTCTATGCTCATGGAAACAGGTCGATGGGGCTGGGGAGATGGCTCATGGTTAAAAGCATTGTCTATTCTTATGCCATGACCGCTCATAACCATCTTGTTACTCCAGATCCAAGGGATCTCTGCAAGTGCATGTACATACATATATGTCTCAGGTGCACAAACATACTCGTAGGTAAATACCCATATAACAAAATATAATCTAAAGGAAAAAAAAAACCCAAATCCAAAACACCTAATTTGAAACATGGTGATAGCTCCCATGTTTAAGTTAAGTCTTTCTACCTGCTTAGTCTAGAACCTGCTTAGTCTAGAACCTGCTTAGTCTAGAGCCTACTTAGTCTAGAACCTACTTAGTCTAGAACCTACTTAGTCTAGAACCCACTTAGTCTAGAGCCTCCACTAATTCAACAAGGACACTCTGAAGATTCAAGATATCTGACTCCTGAGCCAGAGAGCTCTCAGACACATGCTCCGAGGCGTCTCTGCTAGATGACTCTAGAGCCTGTGAAGCTGACAGCACTAATACCGAAGTCAGCAGGAAGGCCGGGTTCGTGCTCCACTTAGTTAGAGTTGATTGTGTCCTCTGTGGGTCTCCGCATCTGCACCAACAGGGACAAGTGTCCCTAAGTGGAATGCTGTTTGGATAGGAAACAATGAGTTGCAGCGCCTGATTGAGTAAGGACCAAGCTATCTGGATTTCCACAAAGGGAATGCAGAGGCCACACAGCCATCCTGGTCACCCTCCACTGAACTCTGATCCTCTGGAGGAGGGTCTCTCTCAAGTCCCATCCCTTTGTGAGCCACACCTCTCGCAGGCCTCTCACCTGAGAAGGCCTGCTCTCTGATCAGGTGGTAGATCATGAGCTACTGAGGCTGAAGATCTGCCCCCCACCTCACCCCTCTGCCCCACCCTTAAACACACACTCCTGTTTTCTGCTTTCGACTTCAGAATTAATTTTGAGATTTTTTCAAACTCTAGTTTCCCTGGTTGTTTCCTGGTGGATTCAAACAAATAACCTGGCCAGCCATTCAAAGCTGCTATTTATTTGACTAGCTGTCTTTTCATTAGTGAATGCTGGCCTTGCCCCTGGGCTTCTGGCCCTGCCCAGGCAGGAGTCAGAGCTTTATATTAGTCAGCCCCCATCAAAGCACCTGGCCAAAGACCAAAGTTGTCTTTCTCTCGTCTTTGACCAAAACTCAGCCAGCAAGTGTGGGTGGTGGTGGTGGTGGTGGTGTGTTTCTTCCTAAAGTTTAAAAACAAAATTATGTGTATATGTGTTTTGCCTGCATGTATGCCATGTGTTCTATGTGTGTGTGCCTGATGCCGTAGGAGGCCATCAGAGGACGTCAGTTTCCCTGGAACTGGAGTTACAGATGGTTGCCAGTCACCATACGATGGCCCTCAAACCTGGGTTCTCTGGACCGGCTGTGCTGACCTGTATCAGATTGAGCTGTCAATACCCTGGCATGGGTGGGGTGGGGTACATGAGGCCCCACCCCTAGCTCAGGAGATTTTGGCAGTTAAGGCTGTTGGGGGAGGGGGTCATGTTTCTTCAGGAATATAGCTATTGTTTAGTTGCTCACATTTCAGTAACTAGCTCCACACCCAAGCCTGCTCGTTCATGCGAGCAACTCTAGCTAAACCCAGTGGGTCATACAGGAGAAAGTTTGAAAGCAGGAAGGGATGTGCTGGGAAGAAAGGTTGCATAGGAAGTGGGAAGTGGATAAAAGATGGGACTGGAGACTGAGAATGGTCAAAATACATGGTTTCCATGTATGAACTCAAGAAGAACGTGGGATGACTGGAGATCTTGTCCACCAACATGGTCAAACTGACATCTATAACCTGGTGCCTTGTGAGAGCCATCTAGAGGGGTATGGGCAAGGGGCCACCACATATTTAAAAGCCAGAATTGCTGTGGACTGTTCCAGAAGCAGTATCATCTGTGGATGGTGTGGAACTATAACTTGGGACTACGAGTGCTGGGGACAGCACACCATGACATGGAGGGTGCCTGGGACCCTGAGAAGCAGGAGACACTTCCCTCCAGGTGACCCGCCATCAGAAATAAGGAACTACCCGAAGCAGGCCTGGATAGAGACACCTCAGAAACCCACGGGCAGCTCATTTGTTAAAAAAAAAAAAAAAAAAGATGTTAGCAGTTTCCCTAACCTTAGCCATAGACAACAGCTGTATAGATTTCATTTGTGTGTGACTGCTTTTCAGTTGGCCTTGATGTGCATAATTATTCTATTATATCTAACTTTCTTATTTCTTTCCTCTTCTGCTCTGGTGAATTCTGTGAACCTAGATGTTTCTTGATGTAATGATTCTGAAACAATCAAGAATTGAGGCATGGGGCCCAGCACAGCACAGTCCTAATGGCCCAGGTGTCTGCTGTGTGCTCTCATCTTGGAAACAATGTAAGAACTGCAGAATGGTAGTGTCAGCTTAATGTTTGACTTGCAAGGAAAGTTTGAAGAAATCATGTTTAGAAATATTAGAAAATGAAACAGAGCCACACTTGTTAGCATTCTGTCTAAGCTCTACCTCACAGTTACCTGGCAACAGCCAGGTATGCTCCTCCCCACAGTTGCCTGGCAACAGCCAAGTAGGCCTGACCTACTATAAAAGGGGCTGCTTGCCCCTCCTCCCTCACTTGTTCTCTTGTTCTCTTGCCTTCTTACTCCCAACTCCTTAGCCCCTTCCCCATTTCCTTCCCCCTCTCTCCACATGCTCATGGCCAGTCTCTCTCTCTCTCTCTCTCTCTCTCTCTCTCTCTCTCTCTCTCTCTCTGTGCCTTTCTCTGCCTCTACTACCCTCTAAACTCCCCTCCCTATGTCCTGAATAAACTCTATTCTATACTATACCATCATGTAGCTGGTCCCTCGGGGGGAGGGGATGCCTAGGCATGGGCCCGCTGAGACACCCCTGACCCCCACACCTCACCACACCCCACAGAACATAGCTACCCTTTTCTCTTCTTTTCTAAACACGTCAACATACTGCTAGAGTCATGCAGGGTCCATTATCGGAAAATGAAGGAATTCACTGGAAGTATGAAAAAACATTAGTATGAGAGATATAATAAAGGATAAAGGAAAAATAGAATAAGGGAACACAAACATGAGATACTTAATTCAGAAAAGAAAAAACTATTGAGATTATGAAATGAGCTTTGCACAACATTTGAGAGTAGTTCCTGGTCTCCTTCGGACATGTATGGATAAGAAAGTATAGAATGCATAAAATTATATATTGGTGTAATTAAGTCAAAACACTGGGACTCAGGAGAGTCATTGGGTGCGATGTGCAGAAGCAGAAAGCTAGCGGAACCCCTGAAGTAAGGGTTCACCTGACTCTTTCTGCCTCTGTCCGACAGCTTCACCCACATCATCTTTCATTAGAGCTTCACAGGGAAATGCAAGTAGCTGACCTCGGAACTCTGAGCTCTGAGGTGTAATAAGTCAAAAGTTAAAGTTTAAATAATGATAAGTTTGCAATTGTTATTGTTTTGGCCACAGGCCTGGGACTAGGGGAGGCTTGAAACTTTGGGGAATAATTGTAAATCTTGATTCTTTGTGAGATGTGGTTATGCTTTTGAATTTGATTTGGTGATGATTATACTGTGTCTCTTTTTCTACCTGCTTTTGGAGTAATAATAAAAGACTGGGGCAAGAAAAAGGCGAGAGGAAGACGAGAGAGACAGAGAGACAGAGAAACAGACAGAGAGACAGAGACAGAGACAGAGACAACAACTTCAAGCCTTGAAAATTTGCCTGTCAGCTTGTACCTGAAAAGCTGTCTATGTGTGTTCTTATGCACCTTCCAGATACCCCTGCTTCCGGTTGAGACCCCAATCCTGTGTTGAGGCTGGACCCCAGGTCTTCAAGGAAGACCTCCCACCCATCTCAGACCTCCTCTCCCACCTACTCAGAGTGCTCAGGGGTAATGCAGTTCTGATTCCCTCATTAAATCTCCTTAGCAGCAGGTTCCATTTCCCAGGGACTAGAGCAGGGCAGATTTCTTTGAGAATTTGGCAAATTTGCCGTTTGCTTCATAATAAATAAGTGTTTGACACAATGCTGTTCTTTTAATGAGTCACTGTAGAATAAACGGAGGCCCTTCTTAGCTCAAAGTCGAATGAGGCTTAGGCATTCATTGTAGACCATAAGCTAAGTGATCCTCTGCCAGGTGTATTGTCTGTCTGTCTGTTTATAGAGAACCCTTGTCTTTGTGCAGAGAATAGGCTAGGAGGGATGTCTTAGTCAGCCTATGCTGTGGTCTCAGTATCACACGAACCCCTCATTCCCAGTGTGATGGTACTGAGAAGTGACCAGACAGAAGGCTGGAATCATCGGGATGGAATTAAGACCTGAGCAAAAGAGGACCAGGTGGCTCCTTCCCCCTCGCATGATGAGGTGACACACAGAAGGTACCCACTGTGCGGAATGGGCCCTCACAGGTCACCAAATCTGCTGGAGCCTGATTTGAGCCTCAGAATTACAGGTGGTCTCTGTGCTTTAGGAAACACCCAATCACATACGGGCACTGGTTTTCAAATCCCGACAGGATAGAGACAGGCTGTCTTAATGGATGTTTGGTGCCATGGCTGAGCCGAGACACCACGTGTTCATTGCTCAGAGTTCTGGGGCTGGGCAGTGAGTGGGCGAGTGGGCCACCTCTCCCCAGGGCACTGTTAAAATCTGTGAAAACCACTCTTAGTGTTAATGACAAGCTCTCTGGTTGCACAGTGTCAGCAGTGCTTTTGATGTCCGTTTTCCTGGACACAAGCAGACATGTTTGGGATGAGGCAACCTGATTTCCTGATTGGCAGCTGCTGAGCTGTTCCTTGTCACCCTGGCTGCCTTGAGCAGAGGACCGGAAGTCTAACAGCCAGCTAGACAACCCTTGCAAATGTACTGACATTGCCGAACATTCTACACAGTCCTTGAGATGGCTCTGCAAATACAGAAGGAAGCTGACTTCCCCAGCTTGAAAAGATGTAGCTCCAGCCAGCTAAGGCTGGTTGAAGATACAGTTCTTATTAGTCCCCCCCCCATCCTTGTAACCGTTTCCACTGTGGTTGGAGAGCTTGTGCCATCTGCACTGTGACCTCTGGGATTTCTGTGACTGGTAATAGGAGATGAGACCACTATTCATCCAAATATCAATTCCCCAATCACTATGACTGGGACTCAGAGTTAGAGTTTTGATTGACACAACTTCTCAGCGATTGTGACTTCTTATAAGAGCCAAGGCTCTGACTGCGCCAAACAGCTCAATCCTGCTATACACGCAGACTGCTTGGGCTAATTTATGAGTGTTCCGGGTGATGCTCCTTTATTACTGAACTAGAGAGCGATGACAGGAGCAAGTCAACTGACACTGAAGGCAGTGAAGAGCTGTAGAGAGACTCAGCGGGTCCCAGTCACCAGAAGAAATCCAGAGAGCTGCTGAGATTTCACAGGCAAACATCTCACACCCAAGATTGAGTCCTGAAACATACCTTCTGCCTGGAGCCCAGAGGGCTGAGCCCCAAGGCCAGCGCAGGCTGTAACACTAGAGGGCGCCACTGTCTGTTGCCTCTGCCTGGTGACTGTTGCCAGGAAAGGCTGGGAGGAAATAAAAGCTGCCTACCCTTGATGTCTATCTCTCAGGGGCAGGGCTAATTGGTGACAAAGGTGCCTGCAGCTCTGGTACTAGATGGGCCCCACCCTGGCATCCTCAACACACTGAGGGCGAATGCAGTGAGCAAATTCTTGGCTCACTTATTGTATGGCCACCAGGTTTATCTGCTGAGCTCCAGCCTCCTGATCAAGTTACTTCCCAAAACGCCTCCTCCTAATGCCACGATGCTAGGGCCTTTGGCTTTGCTGGCTGGGAATCAGAAAACATCTTCCTGATCTGCTAGATTTGAGTTTTCTTCACGAGATCCTTGACTGTGAAGCCTTGGTCTCCATCAGCATCCTGGCAGGACCCTGCGCACCTGCTGCTAGAACGCACACTCCGGCCTTCAGTCCTGTGCAGCCGGAGGAGGCTCTCAGCAGGCCGTCCTCTCCAGTGCTGGGGGCAGTTTGATGGAGCCTCAGTGTTCTTCCAGAGAGGTGCTACAAGCTTCAGTGCTTTTCAGAGAATCTTCTCATCCCACACCCTCCATCCCAGCAATTTAAAAAATCTGCTGCTTTTTGAAACTTGTGAGCTAGTCAGCCACAGGCAATTTCATTCTTCCTCTTTGCTCTTCCCAACTTCCCTGTGTCCATCAGCCTGGGATCTGTCCAGGTTTGGACTGCGCAGTCTCTCTTTAAGATAACCCCCTTCTCAGGAATCATTAATGCCATATCTTCTGGGCCTTCCTCCTTCATCTTTCCTGCCTCCTTGCTTCCTTCTTCTTCCACTGGTATGTGCTTGTCTATTCCCTGACTGCCACTGCAACCCCTGTAGTTATGTAGCAAGACCAGGACAAGCCCGCATGCACGGCCTGCTAGGAACTTCCCTATACAAGGTGAAAACATGCCTGACCCCTGTCACCCACAGCTGCAATGGCTTTGTAACTCACCACACCTTACACATTTCTTTCCCTTGGAGTCACTCCGAGTGCCCGTTATCTATTAGCTGCTGGAGCGGCAGAAATTAGTGATGTGGATGTCTTTCTTACCCAGAAGGAGCTCAGAGACTCAGATAGGAAAAGCCACCGAGCACAGCACACACATCGCTGCAGTAAGTGCTGTGGAAGCACAGTGTTCTCCGCGTTCAGCAGATGGGAATTGCATTGTGTGGGCTCAGAAAAGGTGTTCTTTTTAATAACACAAAGTCTACACAGGTGCTCCAAAACCCACAAGTTAATAATGGAACACAGCCATACAACAGACCAGCGAAAGAATCCTCAACGGTGGCTTTGAACTACAAAGGCTGTAGTCTTTGTACAATTCCTTTTGCACAATTCCTGTTTCTCTTCCAGCTGTGGGGCACCTCTGCAGAGGAGCCACTGCGACTATGAGAAACTTCCATTTGGGAGCAGTTTACATAGGGTCAAATTTTAGCAAATGCATAGGTACAGTGACCAGAAATGCTGCAAACAGTTCTGGTTAAATTCTACCAAAACAACAGTGACTTTACTTGCCAACTACACCTCAGTTCACAACTACACACAAGTTGCCTGTGGTGTGTGCTGTGGAGTGCTTGCAGCACCGGGGACCACAAAGAGGATCAAAGCCTAGGATACACAGAACGGGAGTCCTTTAAAAGACAAGCAACAACAAATGCTGATGGGTGTGGAGGGAAAGAGGACCCCCAGACACTACTGGAGGGGATGCAAATTGGTCCCCACACTATGAACACCATTGCTATGGAGGGTCCTCAAAACACTGAAATAGAAAATGCTCTAGAGAAGCCCTATGCCAGCATACCACAAGAGGCTTGTGTCTCTGTGTTTGTTTACTGCACTATTTACAGTAGGCAAGCAATAGGATCAGTCCAGGTGCCTGTCGACAGATAACTGGACATTGTGCTGAAAACAGAGAATGGAGTTTTCTACAGCACTAAAGAACAGTGAAATTATGTCATTTACTGGAAAATTGGCGCAACTGGAGATTAATATTTTAAGTGGGAAAAAAAGCAGACTCAGAAAGACAAATATTTCTTATTTATGGGCCCTAGATTTTATAGGTTCATAGTAATATATATATACATATCTTTGCTCTTCCCAACTTCCCTGTGTCCATCAGCCTGGGATCTGCCGAGGCTTGAACTGCGCAGTCTCTCTTTAAGATCACTCCCTCCTCTGTAATCATTAACACAACCTCTTCCTGGCCTCCCCCTTCAGCTTAAATCAAATATGTAACAAAGGCAGAAGGAGATTAGAGAAAAGAAGAGACTGGTGAGGGAGTAGGTAGAGGAAGACCACAGTGAAAGGGTCGGGGGTGAATATGGTCAACATACTTTATGTGCTTAAAAATACTTCTATATGAAATTCAAAACTATGCATGTGAACTTATGTCAACAAAAGAAAACCATCTAGAAAAAAATCATCAAAATGTCAAGAAATAAAACGGAATTAAGCACGGAGTGGCACATGTGACTGTTGCTGCAAGGGAGGTCTTCCATGAGCTCACGTCTTTCCTGTCTCCTTCCCTGTCACCATCAGGATGATACCATGTCTCTCTCTGCCTTGTTTTCCTAGGGCCATGAACCCTCCTCTGTTAAGAGAGCCACCTCCTCCTCTCCTCCTTCACTGTAGACTCCCGTTTTAGGGCAGAGTCCAGACTTCTTCCTCATCAGGGTCTGGGGGAGTTTGTCTGTGGGAAGACTCTGAAGGACATGTTGAGGTTCAGACACATGTGGGTGTGCTAACTACCTCACCGTGGAAGAAATGCCACTCCGTGGAAGTCAGTTTGGGCAAGGCAGGAGCAGTGGGCACGGGCAAGCCGGGGACGAAGCGTGCTGAAGATCTACTGTTCATCTTGGGTGTTTGCCCTGATCCTCTGATTCACCACATTGATAATCGTTCTGTACAAACATCATTATTCCTGAAAGATTGACAGGATCAAACTCAATCAAACCACCTTTGACTGCTCACAGAGCTCCCGGAGACTCTCCAGCCTCCGTGGTGGCTTCGGAGCCTCTCCCTGCCCTGCGGTGACCTTCATTGGCACTGCCTGCCTTTTCGTGTTGAAAACAGTCTCGACCAACTTTGGAAGGCGGGAAGGAAAATATAATTTACTGAC
>CM052705.1:104823156-104844501 GCA_028551405.1 Uromys caudimaculatus | reverse complement strand
GGACTCCTGGTGTCACAGGCAGAGGTTTCCCCCTGCAAGTGAGATCGGGAAGTTTCGGAGTCTTTCTGTTCCCGGGCGGGTCTGGGCGAGAGGTGCTGCTCCCCTCAACCCCACTCACGGGCCTTCCAAGTTCCTGTGAGCTGATTACACATTCTATTTGTTGAAAATCCTGTGCTGGGCTCTGGATGTGTGGATGTGTGGCGTGTGTCTTCACCAAGAAGATACCACTCTATTCTGAGCATTGTTCCCTGTCCTGAACCTAGCTTACACTGTGGTAATGGGCACTGTATCTGTCTACAAGTTTAAGACTATAGCTCTGGCTAAGGAATGGGAGCCAGTCCTGAAGGGTCCTTAGCATGTCATGGCTCAGAGGCTGGCTAGAAGTGCCTCGTTCCCTAGACTAAGGAGTCACCTTAATAAATAATAATAGGCAAACATTTGTGCTAGTTGACAATAGTGGTATTGCTTTCCTGGCGATAAGCTAGTCCATTCACATCCTAAGCATGTGAATTGACTGTCATTATATCATGACTAATGAGTGGTGAAGACCTGATCTGAACCCAGATCTTGCACACTTCATTGCTAGCTTTGTTCTGTTACTCCAGACTTTACCAAATGAAGTCACTGAAAGCACTATGTGTTCCATGCAGTCTATAGCAGTTTGCACGTATGCCTGACACCTGAAGGAATGCCAGGTATCTGGTATTCAACCCCCTTAGGGAACCTGGATATAACAGTATAACAGAGTCCTTAAGGAATTAACATTTCCCCAGGAAACTTTGTGGAGGGAACAAGACTACTAGTTGAAAGTCCTGGTGTCAGAGGAGAAAGCCATCTTCCAGAGAAGGATTAATCTCGGTTCTGATGATGTACCTTGAAACCAAACACATAATATGCATATTTCTTGGATTTCGTTTCAGTTTTTGCCCACAAACTGTGACACCACACAGATAAGGCAAAGGAAAGGTAGGTTTATCGTCCCTCCAGATCTGGTCAAGACTCTATGGGAACTATTTCCTTCAACCAAGCTTTGTTTCTGATTTTCTTGGCTAAGTGACCTTCAATCACCTTCAGATTCTGATAACATTTTTGGCAAGCCAGTCAGAAGAAAGAGCTCCAGAGGAAGAGATTTAGAGTGCCCATGGCAAGCTAGCCCTGTATTTAGGATAACAGGAGACATTTCCGCAGCCTTTGAGATATGTCTTACATACAGGAATTCCCCCCATTCCTCATTTATAGCATTGACTGTGAATAAATAAACCTCACCACATTGATAAAAGGAAAGGGGGTTGATTTTCTTCTGGTATCCACACTAATTAAGGCAAAGATGCATAACCCCCGAAGACCTAGACCGTGAGGAAAACGTGACCCTTGTCAGGGCAACTCACTTCTGGGAGGTTGAGGGATATCTGTTGTACAGGTCTGTGGGCGTGGATGCTCACTTCTAGGAGGGTGGGAGTGTGCACTACTTTGAGGGCCACTCAGTCCATGGGGGGTCATTTCTGGCAGGCTGAGAGCAATATCTGCCACAACTTGTGACTTCTAGTAGGGACTTGGGAATTGGTGGCTCTGTGAATACCTTCCTGGAGTGTTGCCTGCCTGGAGATCTGGGTTGGATAATGCATGTGTTCTGCTGCCCGGTTCTTCAGAAGGACTGTTACCATCATCTGCCTATCCTGACTTATCAACATGTCATCTTAATTCAGTGCTTTCTTTCTTTTAAGAACCTTTTCTCCTCTTACTTCATCCCTTGTGGTCTGGACAGTCTGTTTTCGTATTCTAACTGCATTTTAACTAGAATAAAAAAAGAGGCAAGAGTGCATCCATGTAGGGGCCACATCTGTGGGATAAGTGCCTGTATTGATGCCAGGGCTGAAGAAATTCCTCTCATGTCACGATTGGAGGGATCCTTGATTTGTAAAGTCTCACTTGACCTTTGGGGCTCTCACAGTCTTTAGACTATCTTCTCTGATGGTGGGGGTTGCGGGGACTCTCTCACACTGATCAGCCACAGAAAACACTCATTGCCTCATTTGTTGAAGGGGTTGGTCTGGATGGGAATCAAGTCATATCAAAAGGACCTCCCTAGACAGGCCTGCCAACACTCTAATTGGTAAAAAAAAAAAAAAAAAAAAAAAAAAAAAAAAAAACCAACCCACAAAATAATGAACAAAATGGTCTTTGGATCGGGGGTCTATTTTCATGTATGTGTGACTAGATATGAATGTAATTACATAATCAATCTGCATACATGTGCATGCTTGCATCTTGTTCACATGGTACTAAGAAGCTTGTGGATAGGTGAGTTCTCACACTAAGTAAAGCTGTTAAGGTCTCCCAGAAGCCTGTTACTTCGCATGATGTAGGTAAGTCTTTGACAAATCAGTTAATTAAACTCACTGTAGATAAATAGAAGATGTTTAATTTTTCTATAAATGAAAGAACTCAAAAGTTTTATGAAGATTGTCTCAATTTATTTTAAAAAGCAAGAAAAAAGGAAAAATTAGTCACATAAGAAATAAGGAGTTTCATGTATATGTGTGCGCTTACTGAATCTCACTATGTAGCCCAGGCTGGACTGAAGTTCATTATGTGGCCTAGACTAGCCTGAAGCTCACTATGTAGCTAGGTTGGCCTCCAACTCACAATGACCCCCTGGCCTTGCCTCCCCGGGGCATGCATGTCTCTGTTTGTGCATGTGAATGTCTGTGTTCAGATGCACTTGCCCGCAGGTACAGGTGGAGGCCAAAGGTTGATTTCAGGATGTTCCCAGCAGAGCTGACACCTTCTTCAGTCCCCCATTGGCATACGCACTCCTATGCACAGAGATATGCATACATATGCCAGCAATTTTTCTGTTGTTTATATGAGACATGTGCTCCTACTTCAAATAGAAAACCTACTCAAGGCTAATCCTGTTCATAACCTTAATTCTGTCCAAAGTCTGAAACTTTACAGTTATTAAATTTCACTTGAATAATAAAATATAAATTAGTATTAAAAATCACTAATTATTACTGGTTTCTTTTTGCATTTCTGTTCTATCAGCATGGAAGGTGCCAAAGACTCAAAGTTTAGGAAACCACATGCCTAATCTACCATCATCTGAACTAAAACTTCTAACAACAGGCTTTTCAGTCTTACACATGATTTGGTTCTACACTGATCATTGTTTGGACCACAGGCAAGCAGCTGTCCCTGAGAACTGTATTTCCAGCGGCCACTCCAGTCATTATAACTACTGGACACTGGTTACTTCCAAAGTCCTAATGTACTACTGTATGCAATAAATAATAGATTGTTTTGGAAATTGCTAAACTTTCTTTAGAGTTAGTTTGTAATTCCTTAGAAATCTGTGGATATTCTGTGGGAGAATAGTTTGTAATAAACATGCCCTAAACAAGAGGCGCTCTGAGAGGCTGGCACAGCAACTCAGTGATGAGTAAAAGCAAATTAAATTAAAAATGGACTCCTGGTAAAATGCAGCCTAAGCGCTCCTCCTTCTGACAAAAAGAAAAAAAAAAGTCACCTGGACTTGACTCCTTGATTTCCTTCTGTGTCTTTCCCACTGCAGGGTCAGATCAGACCAACCAGGACAGATCTCACCTTGGCAGTGACAGCTAAGACAACTGAGGCCAAACCATAGCATGATCAGCCAGCCATGTGCTCAGAGAAAATGGTGTGGAGACAAAGGGTAAGAAACTGTCAGAAGAAAAATGGAGTCATGAGAGGCCTGATGGTACATCAACTCAGATGAGCATGGGTTTCAAGTCAGCCTGGATGATACAGTGAGACCCTGTTTAAGCATAAACCAAACCGACCTAACAAACAAAAACAAAAAAATCCAGCATGCAATCACTTGTATAACAAGTTGGTCTAAGGAAAAGGATTCTCTGAATGATAGTGGGACCTTGGCTCCTAGTAGTGCTCTGCTAAGGACTGTTTTAAAATGCAGGCATATTTAGAGAATTTTCACACGGGTCAAACAGATGGGATAACCCCCCAAGGCCCTTAAGAGCAAGGGAAGGAAGAGTTGTTGCCAACAAACTGGGACCCTAAACAATTAAAATATCTCTAGGACATCTTGTGCTGGGGGGAGGCAAACCCATAGCTCTGGTGGCTAAGGAAGAAGCCACGTTCCAGGAAAGGGTCAACGTCACGGCTCTGACAGTGACCTCACAGCTAACTCTACACATTTGTAGTTTTGGGATCATCCTTCCTATGAATCCTAACACGGTTACAGGCAAAGCAGAGAGAGGTTTTTCTCCCCCTAGTTCTGATCCAAACTGTTAAAAACATCCTTTTTATCAATTCCTATCTTAGTGTTCCAGTAAAGCTGTGAGTGGTGGATTCCAGGACCATTAAGACCGTGATGGTTCTAATTCAGAGAAGATGGTGGTTTGGCTGGCTTTAACCCATCATCCCCACCTTATACGTTTATAGATGCTACTGAATTATTTCTGAGTGAGGAATTGAAGACCACACTGAGATGCCCTACCCTGCTACATTCTGGGTATGTCAAGGAAGGATTTAGTACTGGGGCATAAACACACATTCGGGTGGCTTCCTGATGCCCACTAAGCCTGGTGGTCCCACCTTACCTTGGAAGAGGATGTAATTAATCAAGGCAAACGTTGTGTCTGCCTCCATCTCCTTGACCAATCCTGTTATTTTCCCGTCAGTTTCACTCTCTACATACTCATTGATCTGGTCTTGGGCTCTTTGGATGTCATTGAAGTTGAGAGCAACGACTTTTGAGTCGTACAGACTCTTGACATTGTCCACAAACTTGTCCTTAAGCTTCAGGTTCTGGTCAGTGAATAGGCTGCTGTTCATTGTCACCTGCTCTTTGTGGTCTGGCTGATGGATGATATCTGTAAGTTGCCGAAAGCATTCATGAATGAAATTCTCAGGTGTTTCTGTCAGGTTAAAGTTCAGTCCCTAAAGGATCTGGTCGTGGGTGTTGTTCTTTGCCCCCAGGGAGAGAATTAAAGAGGAAGCAAAAATACTCAGCGGGGAGAATAAGATGTTGGTATGTTTCGTCCAGCGATCAGACTTATGATACAAGCTGAAGGCTATCTGGATGATGGTGTAGGAGACACGGTGGCAGGGCAGATGCTCCTTATGCTCATGGTCATGTTCATCCGCGTCCATCTCCAGGGGATCTTGAGGCTAGGAGCCAGAGAAAAGGCAATACAGGCCTGCTAGCAAAAGGACTTCCTGTGAGACAGAGGATGGCATTGTTCTGCATGACAGAGATGGGAGCACAAGTCCTAAGTCAGGGCCCACGTTGATTTCTATACGTAAAAGCAGTGACATCCGTGTGTTCCACTGTCCCAATTATTCTATATAACACCATTTGCTTTAATGAATGTGGTTTTCTCCTTCAAAAACTCCTTAGGGTCTAATCTGTAGCATGAGCTCTTAGGAGGCAGACAGGCTTAATCTAATTATTGTGTTAAGAGTTGGAGCCTGAAGAGATATTGGGATTAGATAAGGTCTTCAGAGCAAAACCGTTATTGAATACTAGTGACTGTGTAGTGAAAGAATCAAGGCAGAGGGGACACAGGGACATTCCTCACCTCTTGCTGTTTGATGTCTTGAGTCACAAAAATGCCTGTGAGGACACTTGACCATGAAGCAGAATCTTAGGCCAATACTAATCTCTACCATGACACCTTACCTAGCTTATCTCACTGTTCATGGAAAACGTACCTCCCGATTTGCACTGTCTAGAACTGTCATGGCCTTGTCACTGTTCCGTGGGGCGATGACTACTACCCTCCATTTACCAATGAAGCCAAGGCTCAGAGAGAGTAAGGTTCATGTTCAAGGTAACAGTGTCTTAGTTATTTTTCTGTTACTGTGATAAAATACTCTGAAAAAAGCAGCTTAATGTTAAATGTTCGTGGTGGGGAAGTCAAGGCAATAGGATCTTGAAGCAGTTGGTCGCATTGCATGCTTCAGCGAATGCATACATGTTAGTGCTCCTGTTTCTCCACCCTGTCCAGTCCAGAATTCCTGGCCTATGGAAAAGTGCCTCCCACAGTGGATGACCTCAGTTAACACAATCAAGATAATACTCACAGACAATCTCACCATGGAATGGTGCTACCCACAATGGATGGCCTCAATTAACATCATCAAAATCATCTCTACAAGCAAGTTCGTGGGTCAACCGAATCTAGACAATTCCTTACTGAAACTCCTGTGCCAAGTGATTTTAGGTTGTTTTTACAAGTTGACAATTAGCACAAATCATCACAGTCACTTGCTGTGCTTCACAGCAGTCAAGAGTGGCTTCCACTTGTCCTCGTTATGTAATTTGCAGAGAAGCTACTGGCCAAGGAAGATAGATTTTTCCCACAATGCACAGTCAGAGCTCAGAGCGGCTGTGATAAAACCTAGTCAAAGTCTCTGCCAGGCTTCTCAGATGGCATGTACTTCTGACATCTTCCTTTTCTCCCAACTAACATATGGAGGACCACTTGAGCATAGACCTACCTTCCTTCCTTCTTTCCTTTGTTCATTCGTTCCTTCCCTCCCTCTTTTTCCTTCCTTTCTTCCTTTAATGCTATCTGGGGATTATTGCTGATCATGATGAACCTATGATATAGCCCTGAGACTTTAGTCATTCACAACCGTTACCTCTGGGCCATCTTGCTCTCTTCATTTTTAAAATGGCTTTAAAATGGTTCAGAACAAGTGAGTAACTTGCTTAAGGGCACAAAACAGATTAGAATGAACTGGGACCAGACAGGCCTGTAGCTTCTGATCATGTGCTCTGTGTGATGCTAGAGCAGTTCCGTGTGGTACTGACATGTACCACATGTACTGACAAGGTAGGCTTGACATGTATAATGAACCACAGGGGGCAGATCCCATAGTAGCTGAGAGCTGAAGAGATTGCAAAGCCATATTATAACAGGACACCACCCCAACCCAAGTGGAGTCACAAGGCTGATTCTTTGCTCTATTTTAACAGTATCTCTGTGTCATTAGCTTTGCAAGATTGCCTCTCCCATCATGCATCTGACGCTGTGCCACATCTGTAGCTTCCATATAAGGACAGAAATGGAGAGTAAACTTTGTTTCCAGGAAAATTCAGAGTCATTCATAAAACTGGCCTCTTCTGCACCTCCTCCTTGAACAATCCTACCCTCCACTGAGGTATCTATCAAATGAGCTCTCTAAAGGCCTGGTGAGGAGATGGTACTTTCCTGAGAAGTCCATGCTGCTCCTAAGTGTGTGCTTGAAATCTAATAAACTCCCCCATCTTTCCTCCCTACTTTGTCTCATCTCTGAAGCCTTTCTTTGATAGAGACCAGAATCTGGAAACTCTAGGCCACAGTCTCATTCAGCTCCCTCTATCCTCAGCCTCTCTGATCCCCTCTTCTGAGCCCAGGACCTGGGCTGCTACTCACAGCTGGGCACAGAGGACAGCAGGTCCCTCTTCCTGACAGTGCAAATGTAACAAATGCAAACATGTCATGGAGAACACTCAGATACAACCTCAGGGCAGTTCATGGGGGAAGTGAGATTGTGGGTTTAGCAAACTGCCAACAGTTAGGACTAGCCAGGGCCCATGAACCCAAAAGAAAAAGAGGGGACAGAAGGGGACAGCTATCCCAAGAGTCAGTGCTCCTTTGAGGTTCAGGAGTTTTCACTAGGAGATTAAGGTCAGTGTCCCTGTGGAGGAGAGTGAGCTTAAGGAGAGGGACCAGGACCCATACTGTCCTCTGTAATTTACCTCTGAAAATCCAGAGCCGAAAGACTCCTTTCTCCTATAAGATAGCTGGAGAAGTAGATGTTCATAGAGTCACCAAGACCATGGCTGGGTCTCTGGCTCAGAGTGGGTAACCCTAAGGAGAATCCTCAAAACCAATCATGTACCTGGTAGAGGGTAAGTTGCCCAAGGTAGCTTCTTATTTCTCTATAAGCAGAGGACAGAAAAAGGCAAGAGATCCAAGACCAAAAGCAGGTCCCCATCCCAGTCCTTCCCAGCACACACTGTGGGCCTACTGTGTGCTGAGACATAAAGCAAGGCCTTTGTTCTCTTGACTCTGTCCATAATAGCTGAGCTGGGTGCCTTGGTTTCCCATGTATGATTGTTTTGGGTCCAAGTCAAAATATGTAATGACTCTAACCTTCAGAGTCATTAGGAACAAAGTCATTCCTTCCACTGTCATCTTCAGGTAGGTGCCATTTTCTACCTAGTGTCCCTGTCACTCTCTGTGTGTCCACAGCTTCCTCTCATCCTATGAAGCATTTAGGCACCAGTTCAGCAATCTTCCCACGGTAAGATTCTAAGCTTCACCTTTTCTTTTCAAACTCCCTTTCCCCACACACAGAGATCGTGCCATCAAGGAACGAAGACACAACCCACTGGGGCTCTTGTCCGAGAGTATCAAAGCTTCTTTACCACTGAAGAAGTGATGCAGAGTCTGGGTGGGAAGCAGTACGTGGGTGTTTTAAAAAAGATGAAGAGCCAGAGAGGCCCCAAAACAAAAAGGCAAGTCCAAAAGATCAAGAAGGAAAACAGGAGACAACTCCCCTACCCCCACCCCAGACCCATATCCAGAGACCAGAGTATGAGAAGCAGTCCATTCAGGAGATGTGAAGAAGCTGATGACATCATCTGGATCTGGAGCCTAGGGGATGGAGACTGGCAATGCCCACCCTGAGGACTCAAGAGGAGGAAGGTGAAAGACTTACTGCATAGAGTCAGCTGAGGCCAGCAGGAAGGTTACAGGCTGGGTGTGCAACACTGTCTGTTCCTCGAAGTCTTTCCCTGAACATTTATAAGCTGATTTCAGGGGAGAGGAGGTGGTAGGGACTCTTGGGGAGAGCCTGGGGCTGATTGTGGGGCTGGTCATGGGACTGTACCATGCACTGCTATAACCTGAGGGCCTGGCTGTTGTTTCAGTCAACCAATTAGAGCCGCATGACCTGAATGTAAAGTGGAAGGTATCACCATGGAAACTGTAGCTCAGAGCAGGCCTTAGGTGCACACTGTACCCAACCTGATAGGAAACAAGAAATTTTGAAGAAAAAGACGTCTGTTATTAAATTATTGAAACAATGTACCCCAAATAATTAATTTCCCAGGAATTCCATGTTGGGTAAGGGGAAAGAATGAAGCCCCGATGCCAGCCACAGCAACAGCAACTTACCTTCTCAGAAGAGATCTCACACAATTCTGATAATTTAGACTGACATAGTCTATTTCCTGGCTTGTGTTATGTAGTGTCTTACTCCGTGTTGCTGTGAAGAGAGCCATGGTCACAGCCACTCCTATAAAGGAAACCATTTAATTGGTGCTGGCTTGCAGTTTCAGAAGTTTAGTTCATTTGTCATCATGGCTGGGTGCATGGTGGCATGCAGGCAGACATGGTGCTGGAGAAGTAGCTGGAAGTTCTACATCTGGATCTGCAGGTAGCACTGGGCCTGGGCTTGGGCTTTTGAAACCTCAAAGTCCATCCCAAGTGATACGTTTCCACTGATAAGTCCACACCTGCCAATCCTAGTGTCACTCCCCAATAACCAGGCATTTCAATCTATGAGGCTACGGGGCCTATTCCCATTCAAACCACCACACATAACGTATCGCCTATAGAGTTCTTAACATTGCCATGGACGAGACCACGAGCAACTAGGACTCATTCCCCACCTCCCAACCCCCACCTCTGCCTCTGTCTTCAACTTGTGGATCAGATGTAAGCTCTCAGCTACTGGTCCAGTGCCATGTATACATGTCTTCCTGCCTGCTGCCCTGCTTCCCACAATAATAATGGTCATCCACTCACCCTCTGAAACTCTGAGCAAGCCCACAATTAAACACTTTCTTTTATAGGTTGCCTTGGCAGTATAAAGGGAAATAAGAAACTTCCCAACCCCCCTTTTCTGTCTTTTAATTATTTAATCATCTGAGAAAATGATCCTATGCCATCGTCCCAGATGATATCAGGACAGACTTGATATTTCCCATGGTTTGACAGATCATAGTAAAGAGCCCCTGGACACTCTCGTCTCTCTGTACATGTCCCCTACAGAACCCTAAATGGTCTCATAAAGACACTCCCCCTCCCAAAGACCAACATGTATCAACCTTCCCTGGTAGGTAGCAGATGCCCAAGCTATCCAACAGAAAACCAACCTTGTTCAAAGGAGCTTCTGGACAGCTAGGAGCTGCCGGGAGCTTAGGGTTCAACAAAATGGAAGCAGCTTAGGTGAATTCTGACAAGTCTTCAAAATGGTTTAAAAATAACTCATGTAGCTCAAAGGAGCCTGCAAACGGAAGGATGGCAGACCTGAGGTGCCAGAAGTAAGAAGAGATTTACCAAGGGTCAAACTTTGAGAGTCTAAAAAAAAAAAGCTTAAATTCTTATTTCTTGGCTTTCCTGGGTGGAGGTGGAAAAGCTGTGGAAGCCTGGTATGGTGGAAAGTCAAGAAAGATCCCCTAAGATGCCATCACTTCGGCAGCTGCGTGGAACCTTCCGGGGCTTAGCCTTTCCATCTGGGGTCAACTTGCTGTGAGCAGCTGACATCCGAAATGTGTGCCTTTTTCTGATTAGCTTAAGAATCCTTAGCTTTAGAGCTGGAACCCTGACAATCCTAACAAGCTAGGTGTGGCTGTTCATCCCCAATAGGCCAATAAAACAGTTGGGTATTAGTGAAAAGCCAAGAGATTAATTCCTATGGTATCCACACTGGAAAAGGGAACGGAAGCCCAGAGAGACTCTCTTTGACCCTAGTTCATCAGGGTCCTGAAATGAGGATGCAGTTAAGCAAAAAAGCCCAGGTCAACCTATGGCCCCGCCCATTATCCCTATGGCCCCACCCATTATCCCTATGGCCCCACCCATTATTCTTATCTCAGCTTCTTCTGTAGGGCAATGTAATAAGTTCTTAGAACAGCAAAAAATCTCCTCCTGGGAGACAGGTTACCTCCATCCCCCATCTAGCTATTCCTAGGACAGATATGACCTTTTCCTTCCCCTAGCAGGTGAAATTCCTGGGGAAATTCTAGATTCCTGGATCCATTGTTTCAAAAGTTTGTGCCTCTTCTGATCACAGAAAAAACAAGAGACACAAGCGTCTCTTTGGAGTATTTTCTTGCCTGACTGGGTAGATTAAAATCTAAAGCTGGCATGTGATAGCACCTGCTCTGTACCCACAGAATGAAGGGTTTAGGCTTTTTTTTTTCTTTTTTTCTTTTTTCTTTCTTTCTTTTTTTTTTTTTTTTTTTTTGATTTTGTGTTTTGCTTGTGAGGGCAGGGAGACTCAGGAAAGACCCACATCTTGCCCACCATCCCACAAAGTATCTTACTCAGGGTTTCTATTGCTGTGATAAAACACCATGGCTAAAAGCAACTTGGGGAATTGCCTTAGTTAGGGTTTTTATTGTTGTGAAGAGATGCCAAGACCATGGCAACTTTTATTAAAAAATTTAATTGGAGCTGGCTTACAGTTTCAGATGTTTAGTCCATTATCATCATGGCAAGAACCATGGCAGAGTGCTGGCAGACATGGTGCTGGAGAAGGATCTGAGAGTTTTACATCTGCATCCACAAGCATCAGGAAGTGACAATGACACATTTCCTTCAACAAGGCCACACCTCCTTGGAGTGCCACTCCCTATGGGCCTAGGAAGGCCATTTTCATTCAAACTTTCACTGAAGGAAAGGGTTTATTCAGCTTACAGTTCCACATCACAGTCCATCATTGAGGAAACTCAAGGCAGGAACCCAAGTTAGGAATCTAAGACCCTTCGTGGTAACAGACACCAGTGACTCTTGAGAATAACATTCTCTGAAGCTTGTCCTCTCGCCAACTCCTCTTCTCACCCCTAACTTCCCACCGGCAACAAAAAGGAAAATGGCTGCCTAGCTCCTCACTTGGAGAATTATTGTTCCCAAAAGGCTGTCACTTGGAAAGAATTGGGAGAACAGGGCAGCCCTGTGTCCCTTGAGAGGGCCTTGATTCTGGTGCTTCAAGCAGTAAGAAGAGTAGGCTATGGGAGAGTTGGGAGGCAGGGAGAAGCCAGTAGTCTACCTAGCAAGGCAAGTAGACTCAGGGAGGACCCTCTTCCCATCTCCCTCTTCATCATCTGTCTCCTCCAATTCTTCCTTCCTCTTCCCCTCCATATCCTCTTTCTCTGTCTTCCTTCTAAGATTCCTACTTAGGGTACACGTGGGGTAGGAGTGGAGTGCTCACTCTACTTGAAACATGATGTAGATACCGTTAGAAAGTGTCTAAAGGTGTCTGAGGTGTGCACAGGCCATGGCTGCAGATCTCCCTTCTGGCAGGAGGCAAGCCCGGGGGTGCAGCAGCACCCACCTTAGAAACCCCTGCTGGAGTCCGTCCACACTTCTCCAGACAACCCCACTGTCTTCTAGCTCAGGCCTCCCCCTTCCCCCAAGCAGATGACTTCATCAGCTTCTTCACATCTCCTGAATGGACTGCTTCTCATACTCTGGTCTCTGGATATGGGTCTGGGGTGGGGGTGGGGGAGTTGTCTCCTGTTTTCCTTCTTGATCTTTTGGACTTGCCTTTTTGTTTTGGGGCCTCTCTGGCTCTTCATCCTTTTTAAAACACCCATTTACTGCTTCACACCCAGCCTCTGCATCACTTCTTCAGTGGTAAAGAAGCACTTTGATACTCTCAGACAAGAGCCCCAGTGGGTTGTGTCTTTGTTCCTTGATGGCACGATCTCTGTGTGTGGGGAAAGGGTCTTTTGAAAAGAAAAGGTTAAGCTTAGGATCTTACCATGGAAAGGTTGTTGAACTGGTGCCTAAATGCTTCATAGAACGAGAGGAAACTGTGGATGCACAGAGAGTGACAGGTACAGTAGGTAGAAAATGGCACCTGCCTGAGGATGACAGCAGAAGGAATGACTTTGTTCCTAATGACTCGGAAGGCCAGAGTCATTATATATTTTGACTTGGACCCAATAATGATTTCTGGTCGGTGTCTTGAGAACTGTGGCAGAGTAAGTTTCCATTCAAAGCCACCAGGTTTGTGCCATCTGGGGCAGTAGTCCAAGGGCTCTGAGGCAGGTCCCTCAACATGGCCCTATCTCTACCACCATCTCCATGTGTGGATCCAGCTTGGTGAACAATTTTTCTGTCCATCCCTGGATTCAACCCAGTGTGCACAGCGAAAACGAAGATGGTCCAGACCACCCCAACACAGTGCCATCCCACAGAATATCATGACATCAGGGACCTCTGTGCTGACACTTGCCAGTGAGGACACCAAGACCGTAGGAGGGGTGAGGGCATGCTATGGTCAAGTGGGACATGGAATCTGGGCTGTCTGACTCTCTGCTTAGCAGGGTTGTGATTAAAGAATTCAGTCTAAGTCCGATGGCTCTCCTAGCATTGATTATGGGCACTGCAGAGATGACTAATGCCAAAGTGCCAACTTGGGGGAGGGGTAAGGGCTGGCAGGATCACGCATTCTGCTTGGAGTATGGGACAGCCCAGGGTTAGTCTTCTTGTTTTGCTGGTGAGGGAACTAAGTCCAAGGGAGATATGGCAATTACACATCAGCCTGGACTGACACCTGGAGATGGTGGTAGAAATGGGGCTATTGCTTCAGGTCCTACCTCAGGGACTCAGGTGACTGTCCCAATTGTCCACGAACTTGGTGGCTGAGCAGGAGGCACATTTGTTGGACTCCTGTGTTCTTACACATCACACGTCTCTTGTGTTCATGCTGTTGATTGATACAGGAAGTCCCCTTGTGTTTCAGTTTCTCCCTTGTTGCTGAAACAAAATTCTGACAAAAGATACTGGCCTTTGGCTCAGTTTGAGGCACTACATCCCACCATGGTCGGATAGTATGACTGCAGGACCCGAGGTGCCTGGTCACATTGCATATAGGATGCAGAGAGCTATGTATGCTGGTACTAAGGTTACTCTCCCCTTTTACATAATCCAGAGTCCCACAGAGTTAAAGGGGAGTTAGACTTAGAGAGACAAGGAAAGTGAAAGTGGACTTCCTAAGATGAATGCCTCTTGTCAAAAAACGCTTTGAGGAGAAATGGCAGGAGGTAGGGAGCAAGAATCTAAACAGGAGCAGTAGAGAAGGCAGGACCCAGGGGCGCCATGAAATCCCCAAGCTAATGTCTGTTTAGTGGAACTCCAGGCTTAGGTTTCTCCCACCCCAAATGTATACACAGTTGTTGTTACCCTTTCTCTGTGGCTTGGTCGTTTGTCTCCCCCAGTGGTTCAGTTCCTGCAGTCTCCCAGGTGACCGCCCTCACTCTTTTATAGAAAGGTGTCACCTACAGTTAAGCAGGACTTCCCATCTCAGCTAACCTAATCTAGGACCTCCCTGATTGACAGGCTCAGAATCACTCCAAGGTGACTCTAGAGCCTGTGAAGTTGACAAAATAAACGGGTCACACATCGGAAACAAACTCAATTATGCTGCTAAATCCATTTATTCTGAGCGTCCTAGCTGAGAGAATAGGCAAAGTGGTTTTCCTTCCTGCACACCTCCTCTAATTTTGTTTGTTCTGTGTGCTCTCTTTGTAAGTAGCTCGATGGAATGTAGATCTATTCTCATTTCTAAACGTTTCATGAATTCAGGCCCTTCTGTTCTCAGATAATGTACAATCGGCACATTGGCTCTGGCAGAGGGCCTTTGACCGCTCATAGCAAAGGCACCTGGGTAGCTAGGGATCAGGCACCTGCCCCCCCTCGGTGTAAAGCCGTGGTTACGGCCCCTGCCCGGTATGGCACTCTGCACTGCCAGGCTGTTCTAAGGAATTCCTTATGGTAAGCTATTCTTGTCTGCCCGTGTTTATGTGAGCGTGCATTTGCACAAAGGCCAATATTGAGTGATGCCCTTTATCCCTGTCCATCTTACTTTGCTTAGATGATCTCTCCCTGAACCCAAAGCTCACCAACTAAGCCAGGCTGACTGGCCAGCGAGCCCCAGGGATATGTCTACCTCCCAAGTGTTGGGATCATACCACACTCAGCTTGTATAAAGACGCTGGGAGCTCAGGCTCTCACCATCTTACACAGAGTGTCTCAATGTCTCCTCAGTCCCTTTCAGCATCATTTTCAGATTCGTCATCATTTGGGTTTTGGTTAGTAGGTGTAGATGCCCTTGAGTGGCTCTAATGAATCCTAGCTGTGCAGTCATCACAGGCTGGATTGTGCTTCAGCCACAAGGAGCCCAGACCTCAGTGACTGAATCCAGCTGAGGCTGAGTTCTTTATCACTTTACTTGCCCCGTGCAGGAGGAGCTAAGGTGCTATGCCATCCTGGTGACATGAAGATGGGCTGAGGGAGGTCTCCTTTCCCTCCACTCCAGTCTTAGAATGTCTCAATGAGGTTTCTTGAGGTGACAGTGTGACACTGTCAGTGACATGTAAGACCAACAGTGCCTCTCCAAGGACCTTCTCTGCTTCTGGTGTCTCTTGGCCTGGGGCAGTACCAGCCACTAGAGACAAAATATAAAACTGGTACCACTGAGTTTTGTTTGGACTCCAAATGACGTCAGAATGACTAATTTATGCCTGCACAAAGTGGAGCTTCTAGACTGGGGCTGACTGAGCTAGTGGCATGCACTTGCCTCGTGAGACAAGACCACCTTTCCGCTGCACCAGAATCCAGAGAAATTCTGGGCCTCATGGAAGTACCAAAGAGTAGATAGTAATATATTCACAAATGAGAACTCAGAGACACAGAGAAGTTGAGAAGCCTGCCCCAGATAACACAAACATCCTACTATTGAAGTGTGTCTCCTGCCCTGGCTGTTTCTGTGTCCTTGGTGGGGAAGGAGCTTTGCCCCGGGAGAGAGGACCTTTCCCTGAGTCCTGTACCAGGAGCCACCATGTGGCCCCCAAGATGTAGCTTTTACTAATAGGAGCTGCTGGTAGGGGCTGTTTACTGCACTCCGGGTAAACCGGACAAGGATGGCAACCACCAGGCTCTGCCTGCAGGGTGCACCCGAGCGCTAGCGATGGGTGTTTGCTGTAGCTTATTTCTTGGGGCTCTCAAGGGAGTGTGAGTTGTACGCAGACCCCATGCCAGGTTCTGGACTGACTGATACCCTCGGCCATAGCGCAGCACTCCTTCAGGGTGAGCTGATCCTCAGTCGTCTGACCCCAGGATGGAACATATGTCTATGCTTATTTTTGGACAAACATCTGACCCTGGCTTTGCACATTATTAATTAAAAAAATGATGGTTTGACCTGAGCTCTGGCACAGTGGAGCAGACCAAAATGGCATTGGTTACCATAAATAAAATAATCCGGGTAAAACTGAACGGTAGGAAGGGATTTCAGAGCCCACTAGTTTCTCCTGAAATTCCAGTCGGTCTGGATCAGCATGGTAAAGCCTGCCCTCTGATTTAGGAGGTAACAATGCTCCCCTCCCCACCATCTCAAGGTGTCCTGAAGTAGCCTGACAGACAGGGCCACACCACACCGAGGAGAGCACGTAAGGCCATTACTGTACCACCACACACTGAATCTGCTTCTATGCTTCCTTCTCACCTGTCCCAGAGTCGAAGGTGTCCCTGCCTGTGGAGGAACAAACCCGGAGTACCTGGTCCCCACAACAATTCTGCTGGTACTTCAATTGGGCCAGAGAAATTGAGGAAGTTGGACCAGCATGCACTTGGTAGGTCTGATGCTGGTTGGTTGGATGGGGTGTAAGGACAGAGAGCAGCCAGACCTAGGACTAGAAGACCTGCAGCCTGGGCTACACAGAGCAGCCCCGTTAACCTGCTACACCGAGGGTCATAAAAGACCGGGCAGCATAGCTTGATCAGAGATAGGAGCTGAACTGTTTCCCAGGAAGCTGGGGTGGTTATTGGCAGAAGATGCCCTGTCGTGGCTCCCAAGGTGTGGCGGGACTAGATCTGTGTGCAGCCAGCAGTGGACGAAGGTGTTGAGGTTTCTAGGAACCAGTGCCTCCCAGAAAACTGGTTTTGCTCCTTACTAGCTACATGACTTAGGAGGAGGGAAACAACCTCCTAGAATCTCACTTTTCTCATCTGCAGATTGGGCGAATGGGAGCACATCCCATCTGCAGCCAGCATAGTGGTGCGACCATAGGACTACACGAGAAAAAAGCTGGGGTGTCAGCCTGATTTGCAGTTGTTCAGAAAAGTGAGCAACAAATCGGCCCTGCCCCCACCCTGCTCTCATGGTTTTAGGTGAGCAGTTCCTGAACCAAAGCCTGTTGTCAGTTCAAATTCTGGTTGTCAGTGACGATGCACAGGGTTCTGAGACATTCGCCAACTGTGGTCAGAACACACAGCAGGGACTTCAGAATACAGATCACCAGACTCTCATGGTTTATCCTTCCTGGAGATTGATAGAGTTTGTTTCACCAGAAGCAACTGAGGAGGGAGCCCCCGAGGTGAATATGTCCTTTGTTCAGACAACAGTCAGGACCCAGCACTAGGCTAAACCATATGGACCTGCAAAGATGTGACCTCTTACACTCACAGGGAGCTCTGACACTGTCTTGTGCTTTTCTGTCTATTCTTGTACTGAGAGTAGCCGGCAGGATCCCTAGATCAGCCTAGAACGGGCAGGGTACTCCCGGAACAGGAGCATCCGGGGAGACTTGGGCAACAGGTCCATTCGGCTTCATCCAATGGACTTATGGGTGTTGTAGTCACTGGGGGCTGTCAGGCCTAGTGACCAGGGTGGCTTCCTGTTGCAGCTCTGGAGATGTGACTATCCCTGGAAGGCAGTGAGGGGGACAGAGAAGGGAAGAGCTGGGGTGTGGACACCATTGAGAGTCAGACAGAAGTGATCATGGACAAACCCAGGGTTCCATAAGAGGTGTGCTCTGACCCATAGCCTAGGAGCCCCTGTGTTGGCCATTTGGAGCCATCCACAGAACATGGTCCTATAACTGAAGATGAAGATGAGGGACATGGAGTACGTAGAATCAAGCCTGCTATGCCTGTGCACTTGGGATCCAGAGATGCCCACCCTGCTCACTGGGAGAGGGGTTGTTTCTCGGAGAAGTGTGGCCCCCTCTCCCAAACACCCGAGCAGAACAGAAACAACAAGCAGCAGGTTGGGGTCCTACTCCCACTCCATGGAGGAAGGGCTGGGTGGTATAGCTACTTGCTTTGTCCTGAAACATTCTCCCCTGGAGGGAAATGGGAGACTCGTATATGACAACAGAGAAGCAGGCTCAGGAAGCCTATAAAAGGTATGAGGTAGGTCCTCCCCAGCCAAGCCCCTTCATGACCATATGAAAGCAGTAAGCAATAGCTGGGGTAAGAAACATCTTCTGTGGGATTGTCCCCAAGTTTTTTAGGGTGCTCCTGGGATGCAGCTATCGTGAACTGTCACTCATGCTGGGGGTGGGCTTTTCAGTGATGCAGCTGCACTTGAGCCATCTAGACTCTGTAAATCACCCCCAATAAACTCATTGGTTGACCAAGCTAGACTTGAGTGCAGTGATGCCGTTGGTACCCTGTTTAGGGCAAGTAGATGTTTGTTCATGCCTCCCTGGGAAAAGTCGTACAACAGTCTTCACCAATAACCTCCTCTAGCCATTCTCAGGGAACTTGAGGTAAGATGGAGGGGCTAGCCATGGTGAGGTAACATGTTGGAATGGGGGGGGGGGCGTGATCCTGCCTTGATGGAATACGGAGATGGTGAAGCTGACAGCTGGTCCTTGAACTGGAAGCTCTGAGAGCCTGTGAGGGTCACCATGGGCTATGGCCCCACTGGTAGTGGGAGGGACACCAGCCTGGGGCAGAGGACAGAGGAACAGAAGTCACTAGAGGACATGGGTACTTGCTGGACCCTGGGTCTTTGAGCATGAACCATGTGCTCCCCTCCATTTTCCAGATATGACAGATGTTTTTAGAGCAGATGGTTTCAGGACCAGAGTCTGTGGTCTCAGCCACAGTCCTCTGCTCACACTCTGTTTGCATGGATGGAGGAGACATCAAGACATACTGTGACCTCAAGTCCACAACAAACTCAGGGCAGACACAGACACACAGACACACAGACATACACAGACAGACAGACAGACAGACAGACAGACAGACAGACAGACACACACACACACACACACACACACACACACACACACACACACACACACAAAACCCACAGAATTGAGGACTTGCAATAGCATCAGGCATGGGCCAGGCCAGCCTGTGTTTAATGTTACTGGGAAGGGGACCCAATCCAAAAGGAAGGATGACTTCTGAGGACGGTGGTTAGTGTGTGGGGTCCATCACTTTTCCGACAAAGAGGGGGCTCTGAGTGTGCGTGTCAAATATTATGAAAACGAAAGGGTTGTTGAAGTTCACATCAGGGGGCACAGACATGGGGATGGCTTCCAAAACTGTGGCTCCTGCGGCCTCTGTTCCTCTCTCATCGATGGTCAGCATGGCCTTATGCACAGCCTGTGGAGAGAGAAGCAGAGGCCGGTTGGAAGTAATGTGATTTCCATTTCTGGCTGGTGCTAGGTCTCACATGGGACTCACCCAGGGAGGACTTCACTAGGGAGTGTGTCTCCCTTCATCTCTTCTTGCTCCTCCCCCGGCCCCCTTTCATGGTGACCACCTAAGGCCTCTCCTTCTCTCCCACTCTTCGCCTGCCTGGTCCACTCCCCTCTGTGCTCCCTTCCTGATTCCATCTCTTATGGCCCTGGATGCAGCTCATAGCTTCGGGGAGAGGAACTTCATGTCCTCTACACAAGTGTCCCTGTCCAGTGTGCAGCTGTGAGCACATTGTGGCAAGGGTTATGAAGATGGCCTTTGGTGTCCAGACTCTTAAGGATGTTCTGCCCATTCTGAACTGCCTTTAATTTCTCTGAACCTGCTTGGTTTAACTCCTACTTTCAAATTGACATTTCAGTAATAGCTCTAAGTATCAGGGATGCTTGATTCCAGAGCACTCTCTGGGGTCACCAGGCCTAAGTCTCTAAGTGAATATATATAAACTGAGTCCAATAATCAGATTCTCTAGACAATGATGAAACCAAGGATTGGGCAGCACCTCAGGGAAGGGCCCATAATTCCGTCTGCATAAGAAGACCCTCCCAGCCGACATCTGACCACACCCTGTCCAAGTGAATTCTGACAGTCTTTAGAAAGGGCCCAGCCTGAACTCTGTCTGCACTCCTTTCTTCTTCTGAGCTATGTCTACACCCTGTGCTGCCCTGCAGACACCCAGGACATCAGGACATTGCCGTGGTCAGGCAACTTTACCTTGTTGAGCTTCAGGGGAGCATCCTCTGTGATTCCGGAGAGGTCAGCCCCATTGCTGAAGACCTGGGTGATGCCCAGTGGGCTCAGGAGTGTCTTCAAGTTATAGGTTCCAGAGATGGACAGTTTGGGGAAGTGGAGACTGGCTGACCTGGTGGGCAGATAAGAGTTAAAGTCATAGGAGCTTCAGGGGACTTTCTGGGTTCTGCGGAGACCCAGTTGCGGAATCATTTTTGGCTGGCTGGCTGGTTCTCACACTGAACATGCCACCACCCTAGCAGGACATGGAGGCACCTTCCCATGCTCCCTTTTACATGGCCCCCTTCTAGCAGAAAAGAAGTTGAAATCGATGGGATCTCAAAGGTTAAGCTCCTGGAAGCCCCCCGAAATACCACGTCCTCTGAGAAGCTCTTCAGGCAGATTCAGGATGTTTACATGAGCCTTGCCTCACTATGCCCGGCTGTGTTTGGTCAATCCCTCCTCTCCAGCAAGGGACGCACCTTGGATCTGCTTCTCACAGGCAGCAGAGCCTGGATTCGGAGTGCACAGGTCCTCTGACCTGAGGAGCACACTCTAGGACCGTGGGGTCCTGAGACCTATCAGCCCCACCGAGGACTAACAGGAACAGAGCCTTGCCCTGCAAACTTGCCCAGAGACCTCTATTTCTGGCCTATACACTTAACTGTGGCCTTGGGTTAGAGTCCACCCTCTGTAAGCACTTTCTGTCCTTTGGGACACTCAGGGAAGGTCTCTGTCTGGGGAGTCACCTTGTGTGCCTGTTTTGCAGGAACTGATAAATGATCTCCTTGGTGAGAGTTTGCTCCAGATGCTGCATCTTGCCTTCGTCGGGCAGGAGGAAGATGGCAGTGGCATTGCCCAGGTAATCCATCAGCAGCACCCAACTGGACAGTGTGCTACAATGGTGCACGTCAAACATGCCCAGGCGGTTCATCATGGGCACCTTCACCGTGGTAGACTTGTCCACGTGGAAGTCAGCTTCTGTAGTGTGTTCAGGATCAAATGGCTTCACCCACTTGCCTGTAGAGGGAGAGGGAGAGGAGACCTTAGCCAGTGAAGTGGTGACACAGGTCCTTGGATTTTCATGTGCACAGGGGGGTCACTACTA
>CM052705.1:104732932-104822656 GCA_028551405.1 Uromys caudimaculatus | reverse complement strand
GGCCTTGGGCGAACACCCAGGGAGAGAGTATCTTTAGCACTTTTTACCCTTAATTTTTTAAATTTGGATAAGGATGGTTGTTCTGCTGCTGATCGTCATTATCTTTATGATCAAAATATGAAAGGATATGTTAAATGGAAGGATGTTCTTACAGGACATTGGTATGGGCCAGATCCAGTGCTGGTATGGGCGAGAGGGTCTGTTTGTGTGTTCCCTCAGGATTGGCGAGAACCCCTGTGGGTGCCAGAACGATTGACCAGAAAGTGCAACAAAGATGAAGATTCTGTTGCTCTTGATAATCATCAGCCTGAAGCAGATGCCAGTGCAGACGGAGCAACGATGGGGGATCCTGTCAGTGTTTCCGAGACCAATGCCAATAAGACATGATGCAAAATTGTTTCCCTGCCTTTTTACTTCTAATAAAACTCTGGATCTTTCTTTTCTTCCCAAGGATGAACAGATTGCTAGTTTAGGAGAAAATAGGTCTTTGTATTTAGAGGGTAGTTTATGCTTTTTTAAGGTAAGTAATATTAGTGGAAATAGTAGTTGTGTGATGCTATATAATCAAACTGCAGGGTGGTGGGAGAGAAAGCTGTTTCAGCAGGAATCTGGTCAACCTAATGTTACTTGGATAACTGGTAGATAGCCAGTTCTTTCTATGGATCCCAGTACCCGTGGAAGCCCCTAATGAGTGTTCAGGCAAAAAAGGGATTTTGGTATTATTATCACAGCCATTTCCCTTGCAGCCGCGGGAGTAGCGCTGGGTACTGGGGTGCAAACTGCTAACACTCTTATTGTGAATCAGCGTATTGACCTAGTCCAAGAACAACTGGACACATTGTGGCAAATTGCGCAACTTGGATGTCAGTGGAAGATGTCTGGCCTTTGCATCACCTCAGTGCAATATCAGAATTTTTTCCAGGCTGCTAATTTATCTAAACAGCTTTCTCAGTATCTTTTAGGTAATTGGTCCAGTGGATTCGATCGCTTGACGGATGAGCCACCGTCGCTGTGAATTCCACACGGGTTGATCCGGATATCGCAAAAGGATTGTCCTCCTGGTTTTCAGCAGCCATGAATCATCTGAAAGAGTGGGCTGGAATGGGATCTTTATTTTTAGTTTTTGGAGTTTGTTTTACAATTTGTTTGTGGTGCATATGTAAGATGAGGTTTGCCCAGCAATGGCATGCCGCTATGGTGGTGCAGGCCTTCACAGCCATCGAGGCAGGACAGTCCCCCCAAGCTTGGCTTATGGTTATACTAGAGTCAAAGTAGCATGAGGTCATCCCTGGGCCTGAGTGCTAGGACTTCGGATCCAGCAACTGACGCCACTTGCCTTGAAGAGCATGCCTCAGAGACGGGCAACTTTCCTCTCCCGCTGACCAACCTAAGACAGAGCTCCTTGAGGATGACAAGGTGACTCAATGATGGGTAAGGCAGCGGGGATGTAGAATCGACCTAAGACAGAGGATGCTCTATTAGGATCATAGTGTGTCAGTGTCCGTGCTCTGCTCTATTAGGATCATAGTGTGTCAGTGCCCGTGCTCTGCTGTTTATTTTAACAAAAAAGGGGGAACTGTAGTAAGCCATGTACCGCGCCCTAAAGATGGCACCGGTTTCCTGCTTCTGCGTCTGCTCACCTAGTGATAAACAAGTCCATTTATGGCTGTGCCTGATATCATCATCTGACATCATGGTTGGGCAACCTATCTACTAGCTCCACGTGGCATTTAGCTTTTGGTGGTGATTATTGTATATATTGTGGGGTAGGCTGGGGAAAAGAAGAAGAAGCTGCTGTACAAGGGACCTGAATAAACTGCTTGGCAAAGATCTTAGTGGTTGCGTCGTTCTTGCTGGTCAAGGGGGACGCAACAGAAGACTTCTTGGGTGAGGAGGGGGAGCTGCCAGGACAAGATAACACTGTTGATGCTATCATGACATTAAATAACTCCTTCATATTTTCCTACACATCAGGACTGCAGATTTGTACTTTCCCAGATTGTCTATATCCACAACCTATGATCTGAAGACCATCCTGAGTACACTGGGCATCACCAAGATCTTCAGCAATGAGGCTGACCTCTCAAGGGTCACACAGGATGCTCCTCTGAAGCTCGGCAAGGTGAGATCATGTTACCATGGCAGTATCCCAGCTGTCAGGAGGCCTGAAGGGAATGTAAGGAGAGATGAGACATGAGGCTGAGGAAGAGGCTGAGGAACAGAGACATGGTTGTTCTCACAGATGCATCTTGGAGAAGGCAAGATCAGAGATCAGAAGCAGGATGAGAAATCTACTCTCCCATAAGGATCACCTTGAATGGGACACAGTGACTCTTAATTTTATATTTGCCCAGGGCTGTTAATTCCCTGGGACTCAACTTACCTATCTATATTCATATAGAAAGGCATTGGTTCAGATCACCTCTAAAACCTTGGTCCCGGCACACAAAGGAAAGGGAACATAGTTACAGGAGACATGAAATACAGCAGGCCCCTCTGAAGGGGCCATCTAAGGTTATGAAAGGTGTGATTCAGGAAAGGAGCCAAGCCAAGAGGCGAACTATCTAACTGTGATGGGGGGAACACAGAGGGAAAGGCTTCTGTTGCCCACTGGGGTTGAGGTTGAGGGGCCATGACCACAGTGATGCTTTTCATGGATGAGGCTCATCCATGAGGCTTGGCTTCAGCCTGGGTTGGGTACAACCTCCCTCCAGTCTACCTTGTCTTCTCCCCCTACAGGCTGTGCACAAGACTGTACTGACTTTCCAAGAGAAAGTGACAGAACCTGCAAGGAACATCAGCTGGAGTAAGAGGGCCTCGCCTCAAAACTTATCTATCCACTTCAACAGGCCCTTCATAGTTGTCATTAAAGATGAATACACCAATTGCCCCCTCTTTGTGGGAAAAGTGATCAATCCCACAATAAATGATTGATTTCAAGTTCCAGTCACCCTCACCACCCTGTTCCAGCCATGTCCCCTTCTGGATAACATTAAACATGGGGTAGTTTCACCCATACCTGAGTGCAACCAACAAATCCCTCCCCTTGTGGTGTTTGTGTCATCCTCTGTCCCCTGAGGTATGTGGGCTCTCCAGGTCACAGTTCATTGCAGCGCCTCCTGCATCTATGTTTAGGAGGTCCCCATGATGTCCCATCTCCAGCACTGAAAGGAGAGGGCCATGTCCCCTTCTGGTTGTACTGTGTCATCTCACTGGGCCTGGCCTCTCTGCTCACCAGGACTTTCCTGAGAAAGGCTGGAGGAGAGAGTTGGTAGGACTCTTCTTCCTCAGGGTTGGAGCAGGACCCCAGCCTCTGTTGCTGTCATTCCTTCCCTGCCAGAGGGGACAGAAAGGTTTCTGGGTCTTAACCTTTGTCTCCTTCTCAAACTAATCAGGTCACTGAGAACAAAATCATTTCCTGTCTTCTCTAGTCATGTGTCTTTTGTATATGGATGAAGCTAGAAGGTCCTTCGAAGGGGTAGGAAAAGCAGGTACTCCCATGTTCCAGAATCACCTTGCCCCACCTCTCACTTGGGCAGTGCAGGAGAGCTGGCCCTGCTGGCTTGGGTGCTGGAGAGCTGGCCGAATACCTTTCTGGCTGTGCAGTGATAAAGGCTCAGAAGAGCTGTCCCTACCCTTAATGCAGCACTAAGGAGAGCAGGCCCCACCTCTCACCCGGGCAACACAGTAGAGCTGGCTCTGTTGACTTTGGCACAGGAGAACCAGCCCTGAGGGTGTGAGAACAGGAGAGTGGGCCTATGTCTCACAGTGCAGTGGAGTTGACCCTAGTGGAGTGGGCATGGAAGAGCTGGCCTGGGGGGGCATAAGAACAGGAGAGTTGGCCCTACCCTTTGCTGGCTCTGGCACTCAGATGAGCTGGCCTCACCTTCACCTGGACATAGTAGGAGAGCTGCCCCTGGTGGTGCAGGTGCAGAAGAGCTGGTGGACTGACTGATGCAGTAGCCACCCAGGCCCAGATCCAGGGCTTTGAGTTGATCCACCCCAACATCCACCCATTTATGAACTGCTGGAGCGTGTGAAGAGGCTGACCTGCAGAACCAAACCTGCAGGATCTCTGACACACCACGACAACAGGATGCCCGTAAGGAGTCCTGATGAAGATTCAGTATTGTTGGTGTAGCAGAAGCCAGAGGCCTCAGACCAGACCAATGGCTCACTGCAATTAGCATTTATAAGTAAAGCTGTTTGGGCAAAAGGGTACACTATGTGGCACACTGTGACATATTACAGCTTGTTTTTAATTTTTTTCTTTTCGGGGTGAGGGGGTAAGGGTGGAGGACAGATATGGAGATACAGGGGGATGAGTGGGATTGAGGTGCATGATATGAAATTCACAAAGAATGAATAAAAAGCTAAAAAAATGAATAAAATTCTCACAAGTCTTAGAAAAACTGTAAAAGAATTGGAAAATAAAGCTACAACTCTGAACAACATACCTCCTCCTCCTCCTCCTCCTCCTCCTCCTCCTCCTCCTCCTCCTCTCCCTTTCTCCCCCTCCTCCTCCTCCTCTTCCCCCTCCTCCTTCGTTATTGGGGAAGAAACACAGAATCTCACAAATGCAGGACAAATAATCTACCACTTTGTTGTACCCAGACCCTTTGATGGTGTATACAGATAAAGTTATCTTCAACCAAAAAAGAAAAAAAAAACAAAAACAAAAACCAAACAAAAAACCAAACAGAACAACAACAATAACAACAACAAAAGAACAATACTTGCTTGACGGATAACTGACTGCTTGGGGGCCACAGATTGGCTCTTGACAGACCTAAGTTTTATGACTACGCTTGCTTTACTCCTTGGTCCCTGACCTTTCAGCTGGCTCACTAAGTTTCTCCAACAAAGACTACAAGCTTTCACCTCCCAAAGTGTCACTGAGATTTTCATGGCTGAAAACTACCAGTCCCTGTCCCACCTGGAAGGGACCTTGACATGTTCCTTCCAAGTTGAGACTGTTACCCATCCCTCACTCCCCTTGGAAGAAACCTCCACCCAAACTATCTCCTCTCCCTTCTCTTTACTTCTCTTCCAAAGTTGGGAAATGTTAGGTAGTGGCCTCAGGTCATGAGGAGTTTAGTCAGAGTGTACAGGACAATAGTCCTCAGCCATAAAAAGTGGCTTATCCCCAGAGTGACCATTTAGCGACCTGCTTTGAGGTTCCAAAAGCCCATGCCAGGTCTGGTGTCTTCTCTGCATGCAGATCAGGGTGTAGCTCCCAGCCACTTTCTCTAGCTCCATGCCTGCCTCCCGCCATGCTCTGCCATAATGATAACAAGCTAACCTCTGACACTGGAATCAAGCTCCGTGTAAATGCTTTCTCTCATAAGAGTTACCTTGGCTATAGTCTCTTCACAGTAGTAGAACAGTGACTGAGACAGTCGTGACTGGGTGTAGCACTTACCAAATGCTTTTTCTGCATATGCCAAGATGGCAGTGTAATTCTGATCCTGATGTCGGTTACTGAATCATGTTCAGTGAAGGTGTGTATTGAATAATCCTTGAAAAGGTCCTTTAAGTCCCACAAGGTCAGGTTACCCATCATTCCTTTTCAAGTTCTCGTGGATCTAATTTGCTAATATTTTGTTGAGATTTTTTTTTTACTGTATTTGTTAGGGCACAGGGGGTTAACTCTCATACGTGAGGCTTTCTAGGGAGTAGCCTGAGTCCCAAGTTGTCCTTTAAACATCACGAGAATGATGGAAAAGAAGAAAAACAGCTTTTGATGGTCTTTGGTCGGGACTGGGTGAGGAGTTCCAAGCACAGTTTGTTCTAACCACTAACACAGTAGCACAGACCTCACCTCAGAGGGTGGTTTATTCTGGAGTCAAGTGTGAGTGTCTGTGGTCTCGGAACACAGATGAGCTTACCCCAAAGACAATTCACCATGGAAACAGTTTCATGTAGTGTGTGTGTGTGTGTGTGTGTGTGTGTGTGCGTGTGTGTGCGTGAGAGAGAGAGAGAGAGAGAGAGAGAGAGAGAGAGAGAGAGAGAGAGAGAGATAGCTGGACTTCAATACTTTGACAGCTGGACCTTGGTAGTCAGCCTCAGGAGGAAGAAGTGGCCAAATAAAGGAATAGACCTTGGTGGCTAGGTTTAGGAATGTATTTTTGTAAATTATATATATATATATATATATATATATATAAACCTAGTTGTCACAAAAATGCTAGGTCAAGCAAAGAGGTGGCCAAGAAATGGCTACTAACGAGGCTAAAGGTGGCCCCGGATAATTTACCTCCAGATCTGTAACATTCCCGCTGCATAGCCACAAAGCTCTAACCAGGCAATCAGCTTTGGGGAATCTCTCATTATTACTTTACAGTCCTCTTGTTGGTCAAGTTTTACCAGGCCAGCTGGGGTGACCTGTGCTTTTGTCGGGAACCAACGGATCTGCAGCTTTCTTATTAGCCTGAAAGAAGCCATCTTTGGTAGAAGTTAGGCTTGTAGGTAAAAGTAGGCCTGAGTTTCAGGTTCCTGAGAACTAGGCTTCTGTTTAGGTTCCGTCTCCTAGGAGATGGGTTCTTTCCCAGGTCAGAATGACCCCCTTGTGGTTAGGTGATCAGCAGAGCATAGATGGTTGCCTTAGTAACCTGTCCTGGTGGTTGGGAACATGTACTCCCTAGAAACTCCTCACCCCTATAGCATTGTTTAAGCCCTGGTTACTTTGTTTAAGAGTCCTTCTATATTGTTTAAGATTCTCATACTTCCTTCTCCGTGTACCCTATAAAAAGCCTGGAAATAAAGTTCATCTTTGGAGCTTGATCAGACATCCTGTCTTGCTCCCAGGTATCTCTTGTTTCCTGTCTCTTCATTTATCCAACAGATTCCCCCCTCGGACCCTCCTTGAAAGGTCCCACAAATCGGGATGCACACGTGCTTTAAATCAGATTTAAACACTCATTATGGGTAGAGTACAAACAGTAAGACTCTAAGGTCAGGGCCTCCCATTGTGTGGCAGGCTAGTCCTGAACATTTGTGGGAACTTGAGCAGCCTCAAGGCACCAGGCGATCAAATCATTGTGTGTTTGTACCCAACTGACCCAACAAAGTTCTTTCCAACCCGGGAATGGGGCATACTTTGTCGGCCATTCTTATGAGGACCTCCATGGAACAAGTGTCTCTCTGACCAGGTACCCCTGGAAACCCTAAACTAAGGGCAGTGAGGTTGTAATAAGGAAAAAAATCACAGCATTAGAAAGGTTTGCTTGTCTAAGGACTTAGTTTCCGACCTGCGTCACTGAAGAGGATACAATGTTCTCAGGTGTCTGGGGATTTTGTTTGTTTACTTCCTCTAGCAGTCTGAAAATGTCTTTTCATCCTCTGGGGAACTGCAAGATTCCCAGAGAGACTTCTGTTCTTAGTCTAAGACCCCTTACAGGAAACATTTCCACTTGTTCTCTTGCTGCTTTTATGATTCTTCACCTTTGACTTTTTTGTTTGTTTGTTTGTTTGGTTTGGTTTGGTTTGCCAAGACAGGGTTTCTCTGTGTAGCCCTGGCTGTCCTGGAACTCACTTTGTAGACAGGGCTGGCCTTGAACTCAGAAATCCGCCTGCCTCTGCCTCCCAAGTGCTAGGATTAAAGGCGTGCGCCACCACTGCCCTGCTTTACCTTTGACTTTTAACAACTTGTTTTGAATGCACTTGTGGATGCAGCTGGGAGTCTATGAGTTTCTTCGAGCTGGAGTCTGTTTCTCTCCCAGGCTTGAGGAGGTTTGCACTATTTCATAATTGCATTTTCTATTCGTCTCTTCTCTCACTTGTATCACCACAATGGGCATATACATTTCTATATCAGAGTATCATCAGTTGCGTCAGATAAGCCTATTTTTGATTCTCTGACTCCACAACCCCTAACTGATTTATGTGCCTAAGACAGGTCTTAGGGAGTGTATCTCAATGGTAGAGCACATATCCAATATGTGCAAAGGTCTAGCTTCAATTTTCGACACTAAAAAAATATAATATATATGTTCAAACATTCTTTTTTTTCTTTCTGTTTGATCTAGGTGGCTGTTGTGACTCTCAATGATATTTTTAAAAATAAATTCAGTGACTTCTTCATCTACAAAACCTGTTGATTTTTTTCCGTGATATCTGTGACTTTCATAGTTTCTCATTCCGAGCTTAGCGATGTCTTTGTGTCACTGGGATGGTCATCTGGATTCTCTTGTGTATTCCTGAGTACTCATGAGAACATGGTTTTGGATTCCATTTTCAAGAATCGCTTAAATTCCTTTGAGATGGAGAATCTGGGATAGGGGAATTCCTTTGTCCCATGGGAGATGTCGTGCTCCCTCACTTTTTCGTCCTTGTATCTTCATGTGTCTGCCTGCTTCTAAGCAGCATCTGCCTTCTCCAGCTCTGTGGGCTTTGATGAATGGCAAGACTCTGTTTCCTGTGGGTGGGGCTGGGTATCCGTGAGGTGTGGTGTGCTAATTTGAATCCTGGATGCACTCATCAGTGTGGTTTCCGTTCAGCTCATCTATAATTCCAGCAGCAAAGTTTATGGCTTCATCGACGACCTCGGCTGTAGGTGTTGTTTTGTTTGGTTGAGTTTGTTTGGTTGGGTTTTTTTGAATTTCTGTTCTGTTTTACTATGGTGATGTTGACACCAATGAGATGTTTTGGGGCTCTTCTGTTTCACCTGGATAGAGATGATGGGTACACAGGGACAACCTCTGCAAGTGCCAGTCTCTAAAGGACATGTGTTTTGTCAGTGTCTGGCAGTTGGGAGGGACAGCGGTAGGCAGAAGGGAGCCGCAGTACATGACACCCTCTAGTGGTACAATCCTAAGCATGCCTCGGGTACTAGGAGCCCTTAGGAGATAGTTACTGGAAGGACTCATCTCCAAATAATAAAGACCCAAGCATCTCCCACCGTCCTCAATTCTGGTGACTACATGTTAAAAGGCTTTAGTACACTGTGCAAGAGTTTATTCTCATCAAATAAAAGAAGCTTTTCACGGCCCACTAGCTGACACCAGCCACTCTGTTCACAGTCAAGAACTCCATGGCTGGTTCTCCTGGAAATCACATAAGAGGTCCACTGTCCTTTGACCTCACAGGAAATAAGCCTACCAATTTCTTCTCACTACCTGTCCTGAAGCTAAAATTGAGAGCATGAAAGTGTGGGTTCACATTTGACAACTGAAGATGACCCTCTTAGCCCCTAGGAATACACACCCATTAAACATAAAGGTGAATCTAAGCATGGAAAAATCTTCAAAGAAGAAGATAGGCTTGTAGGACATAGGTCATGTAATAGTGAGATATAATTGTCAACTTGACACAACTTACAATCATCTCTGTAAAGAGTCTCACTGAGGATGGCCCCGGGGGAATGTCTCTAGGGGATTTTCTTATTTTAATTAAGGCAGGAAGACCCGGTCTACTGTGAGCAGCACCATTCCCTATGCACAGGGCCCTCAACAAGTGGAGAAATGGAGCTGAGCACAAGTTCTTGACTGTGTATTAGAAGCTCTTGCCTTGACTACCTCACAGTTATGGACAGCAATTTGAAACTGTGAGGTAAAACAATCCCTTTCTCCCTTAAGTTGCTTTCTGTCTGAGTATTCTATCGCAGCAAAGGGAATGAAACTCGTAGTCAGTGTGGAGCCAATCACAAAGTCTGTCACCATGATGACTCTTCCTTCTTAGCAGCTCCTACATTTCCAGCCTTTCTAACACTCTTCATTTCCTCACAGGGTGACAATCTGTGAAAGACTTTACCAAAGACTTACAGTGTAGGAGGAAATCAAAATGACTGGGGGAGGAGTGTGGGCTCATGCCACGCTGACCCAAACAAGCATACAAACAAGCAAATGAGACAAGGGACGCCCTACTGAGTCTAAGTCCTTTGAGTGTTTGCAGTAACTACAACCACAAAATTCTCTGTGCAGCCTTAGGTTTCTTTTGCTGCAAAAACATGTGAATCAATAACTTTTAGAGAAGAAAAGTACGGTCAGGTCCATGGCTGCACACTCCATAATTGAAAGCCATGATCCGTAGGAACCACTAGGTGGTGCTCTTTCCCACCCCTGAAGGTTATGGAGACAAGGCCTGTTTTACCTAACCCCCTACATGGTTTAGGACTTTGCCACTACTCCCCCCCTTTCTAAATAGGTTTCTCTTGCAGTTTTCTGGAATGGTGTCCTTAATCAGGTAGTCAGTAAGTCACATGCCTTTACCAAAGCTTTCCTGAGCCCACTGAGGTTCCAGGCAGCTGGGTGATGATCGGAACAGAACACTGGACATATGGAATTTAAACACGGCTGGGAAAGGTGGACGTGGTATATATGTCTATAACCCTAGCACTTGGGAGGGAGAGGCAAGAGGATTAAGAGTTCAAGGTTATCCTCAGCTACATAGCAGATTGAAACCAGTGGAGTTACATGAGACAGAAAAAAGGAGGAAGAGGAAGAGGAGGAAGAGGAGGAAGAGGAGGAAGAAGAAAGAAAGAAAAGAGAAAAAGGTTGGAATTTGTAGCCAATCGGACAAGTGGAGCTCACTCCATGACAACTGGAGTAGACCATCTGTGCCTAATGCAGTACTTCATGGGGCTGCACGTGTACCGAATAAAGTGAATACTGCTGTGTCCCCCAGGGGTGACACCCTGGGGAGCTCAACCCAGGTTGACCAGTGCTTCCACTTCGTGGGCATAAGATACATGAGGCCTATTGCCCAAAGGCTGGGACGCATGCAGTCAGTCTGAAGTCTTCTGTCCTCAGTTGTGTTTCTTCAAACCTCTCCCCTCACAATACAGGAAAACCATGCTGTCTCTAAGGCGTTCTTACTTCTGATGGCATGGCTGAGTGCTGTGCTCACTCAAAAATGTGTGACCTCCTTAGGTAGAAGACATGGCTCAGCAGGTAACAGTAAATCCTGATGGATGACCTGGGTGCTATTCCTAGAATCTGTATAAAGGTAGAAGAGACCCATTCCACAAAGTTGTCCTCTGACACCATGCCTTGGGACACACATGCACATGGACACACACATGCGTGCACTGGAAAACACACACACACCACATGTGCACACACACAACATATGCTAATAATAATAATAATAATAATAATAATAATTTCAGTAAATTTATAGGCCTTATTCAACCATTGTTGTCTGTGTATCGAATGGTCTCAATGTCATGGGAACAGCAAAAACATAAACATATAAGTGTGGTCGTCTAACTAACTTGGCACCATGAAGTCATGAATATTATCCTAATATTTAGCAGAATCTCATGGTGGCTGCAGAAAACAGTGGCCCAGTCCATGACCACAGTGGTAACCCATCATGATGCTCTTGGGCCTTTTGCTGGAAGAACAGAAAGTAGAAATGCTCAGATGAATTCACTTTGGCCCAAAAGTGACTGGCATACTTGGATGGTATGTGTGGTTCAGATTGACCTCTCTACAAAGAAAACGAGAACCCAAATCAATAAATACATAAACTGTAGCCTAATACATACGAGACCCTAGAAAAGTTATAACTGAGCCTCAGCCCAACACAGCAGCTGGATTGAAACCACTCCTAGGTAGAAATCTACCAAATTATGTCCAAACAAGGTAAGATGTGAGTGCATTAAGCTAATCTAATGTCATTTCTTCCTCCAGTTATGAATACAGCTCACCTCATGGAGGGAGTGGTCTTACCCTTCTTCGGTCACCATGATATCTAGTCATATAAACTCTTTCATGCTCAAGTATCTTTGCTAAATTTAACCAGTCATAGGACATTTGCCCAGCCGTGTACCTGAATGTAGCCAGAGGATTTTGATAAGGAATTCGTAAGCAGGGTTTGTAGCAGTGTATGTAATTCACAGTAAGTGTCCATCTACACATGAAGGAATAGCAAAAGGCACCTGAATTCCCCTTCAAGAGACGGAAATAGATTCCTGAAGCAGCCAAGTCTATAGAGTGACGGGATTTATTTTGCTCACAGTTTTGATGGTTTCCATCCAAGATCAAGCAGCCTGATCTGTCTAGCCTCTGGTTAAGGCTGCATATCACAGTGGGAACAGACAGAGATATGGCAAACTGGAGAGAGTGGTTTTTCCCACAATCCCCCTGGTGAACTTTCTCCCCAAAGACTTAAGGACCTCCCACTATGCTCCATCACAGGCTGTGGGAAGTTACCATAGAGGCCTTTGGGGGGGACTGTCAATATTCAGACTACCAAGGTCTCTGCTCCTAGTTACCATAGGTCTCTGTATTTCAAAAACCAAAATGCATTTAAGCTACCCCCACCCCAAGAGCCACAACGTCTTAACTGTTGAAGCGTAGCTCAAAGCCTAAGCACATTGTCTCAATCGAGACTCAAGGTAAACTGAGCTGACGCCCTGCCAAAGGCCAAAATGAGCAACACACTTCCAAGAGACAATGGCGGAGCAGGAACGGGAGAAGAGTCCTAGTCTAACGTGATAGAGAGAGAGAGAGGGAGTAAGAATTACTCCAACGCACAGCTGAAAGCCATAGAGCAAGCACGGAATCTTAGGAAGTCTGGCTTCCAGGTCACACTGGGTGGGATGTGACTCAAGGGCTTGGGCCATGCTACCCCGTGTCTTTGATGCTTGAAGTGCACACGGTTCCTCCCTGGGGCAGGTTTTGTACGCTGCCTCCAGCTTGAAGCAGTGGGCACCTGCTTGCTGGAGCATCTACTTTTCTTGAGTTTCTGGGGTTCTTTGATCACACAGTACTGTTACGCACTATCCCACCAAGGGCACCTCACTTTTTCAGCATATAACCTGCTTCCATTTTTTCCTCTGGAATCAGGATGGAAGCCTGGGATCTTACCTCCTGCTTGTCTGTAAAACTAGCTTTACTCAGATAACATGATCTGTGACCACGGAGTTTTTTGCCAGTTTAATGTGAATAAAGGAAGTCTGGGGAAGCCGTGGATACAGATATTGCCTTGGTGCCCTTTCCATGTGTGCCCAAGGCTGGTCATATGCTCCATCATTGTAGCCATGGGTGCACAACCTCAGCTGCTCTGTTTTAAGGCAAACTACCTGCAACACTGCAGGAGTGCTGGGTGTCCCCAAGTGAGGGTCCCCATCCTGGCAAAGATCCCGCTTTCTCTGCTCTGGGACAGAGAGATCAAAGAGGGTTATAAAGAAAACTCTGAGCTCAGTGAAGGATGATGTAGCTATGCCCTCTTTTGTTCTCTCACCTGGAAACAGCGTGGGAATCAGAGGTGAGCCTTAGAGCTGGGAGTTGGGCTGACAGTGTGGACCCCAGTGAGACCCGCTGTGAAGTAGGGACAGAGGCAGAGCCTTCTGAAATCCTAGATAGAAACTGAATCAGAAATGGAAGGTGCACCTTACACATCAAGTCCCTCCCAGAAGCCTGCTAAAATACTCTCTGCATACTCAAAGGTGGACCCTAGCCAATGACAAACATATAGACATCCTCAAGACAAGACTGAGGCCCAGGTGCCATCTGGAGGGGAGCTGCTCCATGGTGGGGGAGGGGTATCAGTCAGTCAGTATCTGGCTACAGAGTCAGCATGGAGTTTAAGTCCTTTCCAGAATCCCGAGAAAGGCCAAACAGCAGCCACCTCTCCTCCAGCACCCCTGTGTAAACTGCAAGCTAAGCAAGCCTTCTAAGGTCTTAGGAAAATGCCCAGGGTGCAAGGGACACACAACCTCCTCAGAGCTCAGTGCCAGCCTGAGACAAAGCTACATCTTAGAGCCTATGTGGTGGCTCCTGGAACAGAAATTAGGGAAATATGCTCTCCCTAAAGCAAGCCCTCTCTCCAGCAAGAACAAAAATACCAGCCAAGAAATATCAGGCTACAGTGTGGAAGAGTAGGCTTACAACCTAACATGGGTTCCTCAGCAGCTTTGTGCCTGGGGGGTTTTGCCCTCAGGGTCCTCCCCTGAGGATGTATCAATAGTCCTGAGCAATGTCTTCGTGAAGACTCTAATGTGGCTCATTCCTCAGAAGTCCCCCTTATGCTGGTTACATTCTGTAAGGAATAGTCCTGTCCTCGACTCCTCTCTCTCTCTCTCTCTCTCTCTAGCTATTCTCTTAGCCACCCTCCAATGGGGCTCCCTGGGATTACATCCAGAGGCCCAATCCAAAGACTTTCCCTGTGTGAACATTTCTATCCTAACTAGATCACCAAATGCCTTTTTCCACGTAATTAACACTGCAAACTCTGGGCAGGGCCAAGAGCCCAGCAGGGGGACAACCTTCTCAGAGAGAGGGCATGTGGGACACAGAAGGCAGAAGAGAAGTAGGTGATGCTAAGCATTAGCCTCCAGGATGGCCCTGAGTCCCTCCTCCAGCAATGGAGAGACTGCAAGGATGTGTGGGGTATAGAAAGAAGAGAGAGGTCCAAGCTTCGTGGAGGCCATTGCTGTTGTGTGCAGGGGACTGTCCTGGGTGACCCACGGTCTCCTTCAGTAGCTCTCTGTGGTAGGCTGCAATGGCCACAGGGCTCCTCACATTTTCCTTTCCAGATGGGTGGCTCTGACTGGTTATGCTGGACTAAGTCAGCCCAGAGAAGAACAACCAGGCCCTCAGGTCACACCATCGCCTGACTGGGTTCACATGCAGCCCCAGGCTCTCCTTCCACACAGAAGGTCCAGGGCACATAAGGGCCAAGTATCTCATGCCCTCTGTCACCCTATAAAGCCTCAGGATAAGAGTATGAGGAACAGCCGGGTACTGCACAGCTAGCCTCCCACTGGCCCCAGCCGACTCTGCTCAGTAAGTCCTTCGCCAGCCCCTTCCTTAGCTGACACCTGGGCGCTGTCAATCAGCATCCCAAGCTGGGTTGATACCATCTGCACAAAAGGGGAAACAGGCATTAGGTGTAGTTCTTGTGGGCAGAGCCAGGACTCAAGAATAGCCTTTCTAGCACATACTGGGAACACCGATGAACATTGGTCAGGGCTGACCTGGTCCATTGTTGAAGTACCTCTTCAGCCTGGGCTAGCCTTAGGCCCCTGCCTTCCTCTGGATATTCACTTCAGAAGATCTGTTTCGGGGAATCCCACTCTTTTCCCCTAAACTTGCTCTGTCTTTGGGGTTCTTATTCCCTGAGGCTTTTGGAACCAGGCCTAGCTGCAGACCTAGAGTATGGCTTTGGGGTTTAAAGGCCCTCATCTGCCTTAGAAGAGAAAGGATCTCTTTCAGGCCTAGGTTTCCAAACCCAAATTCCTGGGCTCTGTCTGAAGTCCTGCCCCTCTGCTCTCTGGGCTCCACCTTCCTGCCCAGGTACTGTCTGTCCTTGATCTCCTCATGGGAACCCCCACGCCCACAAGGAAGAGATGTGTTCATTAACTCTCCAGATAACCTGTGTGTCCCTCTGTTCCCTCCTCCACACTCATTCTTATCTGGGTTCATAACCCCAAATTCCATCTCTGCTCTATGCCCCCCAGCTAGTGTTAAAAGCTAGGAGTTTACAAAACCTATCTCGTCCCTCCCCCGTGAACTGCCCCAGGTCACATCCTGGTGACAGTTTGATCTCTCCTTTAGTTCTTCTTACTCTCCCAGCTACCTTGTCTAAAACGAGATGTCGACAAGTTCAAATATTTGTCGTCACAAAATGGCTGGTGTTAAAGTCCAAATCAGAATCCAGATTCATTCTCCCCTCCTCGCCTCATGCCCCCCACAACCGTGTTTCTCTAGAGGGTCCTGATTCTCTTGAATGACTTCAGGTGGCCAGGATACAGGCAGAGACTGCTGAGCTGCCAGGGGTGTCATCCTATAAGTTAATGGAACCCCCAACCCCGGCCAAAAAATACCCCTTGCTGTTATCTGTGCCCATCCCTGAGCCTAAGCCCCATGCCTAACAAAGGAGTGCCACAGGGACTGCCTCAGCTGCACACAGGGCACATGCCAGCAGCTGGAGACTAGCCTGACCCACCTCAGCTTTCCCAGATGTTACCTTGTGGAAGCTGTTAAACTGCTGAGCCTTGCTTTTCCTTCCCTGTCAATCTGACAGAGCCAATTGTCTGGAACCCATAGGTAACGGCTACAAACACCTCCAGGACCTAGTGCATCTCATAGGCTCGAGATCCACAGGAATCTCCAGGCTCAAAATGTCATGGAACTTGAACCAAAAGCAAGTTCATGCTTAAGTAACCTATAATGTGAAGATAGCTGTAGTTGGGGTAAAAGGGAGATGACAGAAGTTTGTGACATCATGGGGACCTGAGCAAGACTGAGGTGTGGCACAACCACTCTGTGCTCTGTGTGCAGCACAAGATCCTTCCCTCTCTGGCCAGCAGCTTCTCTGCCCAGGAAATCATGAAGGCCAATGCAAAGCACCCGCCCTTCTAGGAAGCAGCACACTCCACCTCATCCTAGTGTGACCCCTTGTTGGGTAACCGTTTGTGATCCCGTTTAATCGACTATGCCTTAGTCCTCAGCCCCTAGTAAAATTGGGCCATGGCTCTTGCATCTTACAATTACTGCAGACACACAGAGATCCATCAAAAGCATAGGCTGTCTGGGTCCAGACAGCCCACTGTGGGGTCTGGTTCTGCCACTCTGACCGAGCACCGACTTTGGGATTGGGCTTTCACCTCACTGGATTTTGACTTTCTCATCAGGAAATGGAAGGCCATAATCACTTCCACTGTAGGACTTCAACAAAAAAGCAGTGGGGTTGGAGGGTGGAGGGTAAGATGGCCACAGCCATGCTTGGTGATCCCTGAAGCCACGTGGTAACATGGTAGGAGAGACCAAACTCCCACAAGGCTTTATATGCTTGATGTGGTGCTCACATGCACATGTGCGCATCTGTGCATGTACACACACAAACACACACACAGAGAGAGAGAGAGAGACAGAGAGAGAGAGAGAGACAGAGAGAGAGAGAGACAGAGAGAGAGAGAGAGAGAGAGAGAGAGAGAGAGAGAGAGAGAGAGAGAGATTTAAAAAAGAAAACCAAAGTAATAAGTTAACGTAACTGTGCCCTTTGACCGTGATGGTCTCCTCTGTTTCTTCCCCTAATGAGGATTCGGAGCATCCCTGGCCCAATTGGGCATGCTTTAGGAAACTGGTTGGTTTTATTTGCTGTCAATGGTTGGGTTAGTCAGTGAGTTACCTTGGTCCTGATTCAGGGCTTTGTACCCTTCTCTGTCTTACAGGACAATGCCACCCTCTTTCTATTGCCACTTCTTCTTGCTAGCCAGTCTATGCTGTTGGCTCCCTGGCTCCCAGACGAAAGATTACCAAGAGACAGATGCCTCATACCTTGGCAACAAGAACCAGGAGTTCCCCCTATGCCAGAAAATTACCCCCACCATCACCAACATCTCCTTGTTCTTGCTCGAAAAGGCAACCCATTTGCCCAAACAAAACAACGTTGTGTTCTCCCCAGTGAACATCGTGGCCGCCTTCGAAATGCTCTCCCTGGGAGCTAAGGGTAACACTCACCAACAAATCCTGAAGGGGCTGGGGCTCAGTCTTATAAACATGACTGAAAAGGATGTGCACAAGTGCTTCCAATATTTTCTCCATACACTCTTCCAGCCAAACCAGCAGCTCCAGCTAACCATGGGCACCAGCCTGTTCATCTCTCAGTATCTGAAGGTGATAGACAAGTTCAAAAATGTGGTTACAGAGTTGTACCACTCAGAAACCGTTTACACAGACTTCAGAGACACTCAAGAAGCCGTGATGCGGATCAACAAACACGTGGAGATGCAAAGCTATGGTCATATAGTACAGGTGGTCAAGGAACTGCCGGAAGACTCAGTTCTAGCCTTGGTGAACTACATCTACTTTGAAGGTAAGGTAGGGCTTGCACTGGGAAGACAACCATGGAGGTCAGAACCCTGGGGTTCAAGTTCTTGTTCTCAACCAAGAGGAAGTACTCGTCAAAACAGACACACTGGGGAGAAGTCTGGTGGGCTGATAAATGATAATCACCTTGGGACATTTGGAGTGCTGCTCATTATGGGGTCAAAAATGACAATGAGTAACGTGTGTGTCATGGGCACCATTGGACTAGCCCCACCTTTTGATGATGATTAAGTCACACAGTGAGCTATGGGAGCATGGGTATCACTAGCTTTAAGTGAGAAGTGGTGGAGTTTTACATTGATTTACTTACTCTTGTGAGTACGTGTGTACCTACACGTGCCATAGAACATATATGGAGGTCACACCATATACAACCCATGGTTGTCAGTTCCTTCCTTCCACTGTGGTTCTTACCTACCGTCTAGGCTCCAGGGATCCAATTCACTTTATCAGGCATGGAGACCCTATTACTCAACTACTTAGTAACCATGGTACCCAAAAGAGAAAGACAAACAAAAAAATCATTTTACTGTTTGGGATATGACCACCCTACCTTCATAGGGAAAGCTAACCATTGCTCTCTGGTGATGGAAGAGCTAATAGTTACCCAGAGTAACTAACTCCTGGTCCCCCCAAGCCTGACATCCAGTCTGAGAATATTTAGGTCATGACCCTTTGGTAGGGGATGGAAATCAAGGCCAAAATGTCTTCCATCCACCATGGTATCCTTGTCCCTGGGCAGAGTCCTGCACAACTTTGCTGTAACAAAGTTGGGTCCTGTCTACTCCTCAGCCCCATCATCTACTCCTTTCCACTGAGCTCAGTCCTTGAGGCTCTGCCTTCTCTGATGGTCTCAATGGTGACACTCATGTACAGCTGAGGAGACTGTCCTGACATCTGCACATATGGGCTTTCCCCTGCATACAGACTGAATGATTGTCTGAAAGGGGCAGGGATCTTTCAGCAGCAAAGTTTGACTTAGGAGCTTCCAGTGTTCACTGAGAATCTCCAGGCAGGGACAGAGTTGTACCTCAGTGAGGGAGAGAGGGCTGAGTATATGGGAAGTCCTTAGTTCAGTTTCTTCCACAAACAAGTCCAAAGGAAAGTATCAGTATGTCTAATATCCAAAAGAGAAAAAGCAGGGTGGAGGAAGGAAGTTGCAAATTTTCAAATAATTAGTCCAACATAAGTGTACTCTATGTCTTCTACAGCTTCAGGTGATCATCACAAAGTCCCTTGGGCAGATTTTTGTGGTCACACTCAGCATGCTGTTTATACTTGATGAAGCTGAGGCTAAGAGGGTAGCATCTCACAAGGGGCCAGGGGACCACTTGATCTGACACTTAGCTAAATTTTGATCCTACCACTCGCTGATAGCCTCTTCCTTCTCCCCAGGGATCCCAAACAGTCAAATTTATGCTGAGCATGTTATGGAAGAGAAGTTCCACCTGGATACAGGCAAGGAGATTATTGTGACCATGGTCAACCGCTTGGGTAAATTTTACCTGCACAAGGATGAGAGTCTGTCCAGCTGGGTGCTGATACAGCACTATATAGGGAATGCCATGGCCGCCTTCATCCTGCCAGGCCCTGGAAAGATGCAGCAGCTGATACAAAGCCTGAGCCATGAGTACCTCGATAGCATCCAGAGGCACATTACCCCAAGGTGATTCCCCAGTATGTGGGCCTATTCAGAACTGTCCTATCCTCTGAGGTCAGTCACCCCTCAGGACTGGCCACCAACCCAGCTATGGCAGGTGGACCCCATCTACTAATAGAACCTCTTGAAAGCAGTGCTGACCAGGATGTATAGCCCAGCAATACTCACTGTGAACTCTATGGCCCTGGTGTTTTAAATTGCCTTTCCATCATGCACAGTGTGCCTTCCCAATGTGTGCTGCTGGGGTTTGGGAATAAAGATGGGCTTTGAGACAAAGACCCCAATTGGTACAATTTTCAGGACAGAGTGTGCACAAGGGATGTCAGTCTGAGAATGTCCATAGAAGACAGATGTCCTGGGGACAGCAAAGAACTGTCACCAGCACACTGAAGGAGGGCAGTGCAGGGGAAAGGCTAAGGGGGAAGTGGGAGGAATTTACATAGGCTTCTTGCACACATGCAGTCCATTGGTTAAGAAACCCCAAGGCAGGAATAGGCATTGGTAAAGGTAGGCTGGACAAGCTTTCTGTCCGGAGTTCTTGCTGTAGTCTTAATGAAAATTATACAGGCTGCTAAAAAGAAAATTGCCGTGTGCCCCAGAGTATGATGTGCTTGGGCCTTGAACTCTCCTTGAAAAAGCACTTCTCTCAGAGAATGAGTTCATCTGGGTGTGATGACTCTCATGGTGGACATGGGCAGAGCTTGACTGAAGCAGCCTAGGGAAGGAAAGGTTGGGGCACATTTGCAGGAGGCTCTGTTCTTTTGTGTCTCTTGAGTGTGGTTTACTGGCTTCCCAAGAGCCAAAAACTCAGAGTGTGTTCTCCATCAGTGCCCCCAGACCCTGCTGTCCCTTTCACTAGCCTGAGGCAAGTGTAGGCAGAGCTGCTGCTCTGCTGAGCACATCCCTAAGGCCCTGAACCCCAACAGAGAACAGAGGACAAGATGGGGCTGAGATTAGAACAAGTCACAGAGCTGAAGAACATTTTGTTCCCAGGCCTCCTTCTGTGTACAGGGTCACCATACTCTTCTAGTCTGAGAAGATGCCACTCTGTTGTATCAGCTCCTGCTAATTCTTAGGAGCGTTCCTAGCTACCAAGGAGGAGATGAGGCATGCATGGTTCCATATGAGCACCTTGAATCTGTCAGGAGAATTTCTCAGAGGAGGTGGAACTTACTGCTATGGTCAGAGACAACAAGCAGTAAATGAGAAAGAAAACACTTTCCCAACATGGTGGGTCCCAGAAGAACAGGAAAGGCTATGAGACTTTGTTTTTCTTCCACTACAACAGGTCTGCCAACTTATATTTCCCCAAATTTACCATCTCTGCCACCTATGACCTGAAGAGTGTCATGAGGGTGCTGGGCATCACCCAGATCTTCAGCAGCGAGGCTGATCTGTCAAAAATCACAACGGATGGTCCCATGAAACTGTCCAAGGTGAGGACACCTAGCCAATGAGTAGTTTCAGTGTCTGGGGGACAGAAGGGAATTCAGAGGACATAACTTGGGCATGAGGTTGAGGATGGAGAAGGCACATGAGCAAGGCCCAGGTCTCAGGAGGTAGCTAGACAGGGTAGGATTAAAGGCCAGAGCTAGGAGATGACTTCTCAGGCAGGTGGTAACATGGTTTTTCCCTGAGGTGTTTCTCTGACAATCTTTGCCCAAGGTCTCCTACTGCTTGAGTGTTGGTTTGCTCATACTTATTTGGAAGAGTCTTAGGCTCAGTTACTTCAGAGAATGTTCTAGAATCTTCCACAAAGTGACAAGTGAACTACAAAGTCCAATTTATGAGTAAGTTAACCAAGGAAACCAACAGTTCCTGGAAAATCAGTAAAGTCAAAACAAGGGTGGTTGAACATGAGCTGTAGATTTGGTGAGTTTGGGCACTCTGAGGGTCACATTCAGAGTCTTTGACTCAAGAAGCTAAAAACTGTGCCCTTGAAAGAGGACACAGAGAACACAGGGGACAGAGAGGTCATTCCCCCCTGAGGTTTCAGGCTGCATCAAAGGGTATGAAATACAGGGGTCAGAAAGGGAGAAAATGAAAAAGCAGGCCAAGTCAGGGAAGGTTCTGAGTGATCATGGAGAGGGGAGGTGATAAACAAGGCAAAACCGTCCAGGAGGAGATGGCCCAGGGAGGCCCTCCTTGAGTAAGGCTCCCACATGAGTCTTGCTTCAGCCTAAAAAGTGGATATCATAGTTTCTGACCTGCCTCTGCCCCCCTCCTCTCCCTCTCTCTCTCTCTCTCTCTCTCTCTCTCTCTCTCTCTCTCTCTCTCTCTCTCTCTCTCCCCGTAGGCTGTGCATAAAGTTGTGCTGGGAATTGAAACTAGAGAGAGAGAAGTCCAAGAAATTCCGGAGCTTTCTTTGTGGCCTATTGCCCTTACTGTGATGTTCAACAGGTCCTTCCTACTTGTCATCAAAGATGAAACCCTCAACCTTCCTTTGTTCATGGGCATAGTAAGATGTCCTACACTACACTTACGCCATTGTGCTTGAGCACCAGTCTCTATTTTGTCTACCAGGTTTGCGTCCTAGGTGACGTCAAGCTCAGGTATTCTATGAATTTTTCCAGGGAGGCTAATTCTATTCACCCCAGATTCACCCAATAACAAACCAAAATAAAATAAGATAGTTTTTTATCTAAGTCCTGCTTGGTGAGCAAATGAGTGAATGACTCCATTGGGATCCTTTTCAAGAGCGTGAGTGCGTGCATCTTTACAGGAGCATGGGTGACTTTTAGGAATCTGAACTTCTCAGCAGCCTCACACAGCAACATGGATGAGGCGTCTGGCAAGCAGTGTGACTGAAGTTCCTCACATAACTTGTAGGCAGCTACACCAGTGAAGAGATGCCCATCTGGGCAGTTATGCATTGCTTATGTCATCTCAGGAAGGGCCTGGTGAATCTTGTTATCTCAGGAAGGGGCCTGGTGGATCTTGTTATCTCAGGAAGGGGCCTGGTGAATCTTGTTATCTCAGGAAGGGGCCTGGCGAATCTTGTTTCTTAAGCCTCTGAGGTTCCCCTGCCTCCACAAGAAAATGTTTCAATCTGGAGGAAGAAGCTACACAACGCCCAGCTCCTTCCTTGGCTTCCTCTTCTACCATCCCTGAGGTGTAAATGGTATGGTCATTTTCTTGCATGTAGAGCTGAGCACTGGGCCGGTAGGCCACAACAGCTGGATTAGCATTAACAATATGACTGGCAGTAATTCAGTGTGGTCATCACCATCCACCCCAAAAAAGAAGCTTTCCTGACCTAGACTGTCAGTAAGAGGAATCTATGGGAATAAACACATACGTTCAGAAGGTAAACTGACAGACACATCGCATACATTTAACAAAACAATGACATCAACCTCCTATTGGATCTCTGATCTCCTAAGCCACAGGTTTTTGTTGAGACCTACAGTACCAAACAAGGGTTCCTCCTATAGAGCATAGTTGGCTCCGCCCATCAGCCATATTGTTATTCCATCACATCTTAGTTCTTTTGCTGTGATGAGACACCATGTCCAAGGCAACTTATAAAAGAAAGCATTAATTGGGAGCTTGATCACAGTTTCAGAGGGTTGGTCCATGATCATCATGGGGGGAACATGGCAGCAGGCAGGCAGGCTTGGGCTGGAGAAGGAGCTGAGAGTTGACATGGAATCCACAAAGAGGAGGCACAGTGAGACTGGGCCTGACATGGGCTTTTTGAAATCTCAAAACCCACCCCACAATGACACAGTTCCGTATATTGCTATTTTACTGTTTCTCGGATGCAAGCCACTGTCAATTGGTCTTGGGATTTGGCGGCTAAGGATCTGCTTAAAAAAAAAAAAATTGTAAAAGCTAGGTTAAAGATATGACCCAACACCAACCAAAGAACATACACGGGCTAGACCTAGGCATCCCTGCACATCTGTAGCAGATGTACAGCTCAGTCTTCATGTGGGTCACGAACAACTGGAGCAGAGGCTATCCCAAAAGCTGTTGGCTGTACGTGGGATATGTTCTTCTAGCTGGGCTGACTTGTCTGGCCTCAGTGGGAGAGATGTACCTAACCTCACAAAGACTTGATTACCAGGGTGGGGGGATACCCAGGGAGGTCTCCACCTGCTCAGAGGAGAAAGGGAGAGGAGGTGGGGGAAGGATTGTGGGAAGGGTGCTCAGGAATGGGGCAGTGAATGGATTTAAGTTTTAAAAAAAGATATGACTCAACCGGTGGTGTTTGCCTATCATACACTGGGCGCAACCACCTGGGCTGGGCATGGTGATGCACACCCATAGCCACAGCCCTTGGGTGATGACTACAGGAAGATGAGGAGTTCAAAGTCATCTTCAGACTACACAGAAAACTCTAGGTTCAAGGCTAGCTTGGGATATATGACACCCTATCAACACACACATAACCATACCTAATAAGGCTTAATAGAGCATGAAAATACTGCCTGTCTTAGTCATTCTATTGAAAGAGTGATGTTCGGTACAAATACATGGATGGGAACCGTTGCCTCCCCCAGATCGCCTTAGTCCACAGGCTCATGGTTCTCCATGAGCCATCTAGCCCCTCAGCCTGGGGCACTGCCATGGGACATCTCACATTTTCTTGGGTTCCGGTTCCTAATGGTTATGAAATACAATGCAGCAGCAGGAGGGCTTGAATCATATATGCAGGATGTTGTAAAAAAATATAACTTTGAATTTCTAACATCATCACACAAAAATATATACCAACTTAAAATATGAGATTGTTTTGTTTTCTTAGTCTAAAAGGAGACACAGTAATAAACTGAGAGCTCATTAGGACTAAGATGCTTTCTAGTTCTTGAATGTGCGAGTGAATGCTGTTCCTTGCTCCTTCCGTCGGCCTCATAGGCCCAATTTATCTCTCGCTTTTCCAGCTACTGGATTTCTAATGTAATAGGGATTCAGATGTCATTTAAATATGGATAACTTTGAAATTATTTCATACTGCTCTGCTCTACTGCTATTTTATGCTGTTTTACTTTATTGATAGCTCTGAAATTGGGTTATTACACACCCTTTTCAGGCCACATTCAAGACAGGTCAGAAACAAGTATACAGTGGCTATGCCCTAGCAAAGACATAAATAGTTAGGCATACATTTTAAATTAGCTTTTCTTAATCCGAATAGACGTTTATAACCTTGAAACTTCATCATCATATAAAGAAAATTTTAAACCAGGTTTGGATCACATACACAGGATATTGTGAAAATATAACTTTGAATTGCTAACATCATCACACAAAAAATCCATACCAACTTAAAATATGAGATTGTTTTGCTTTCTTAGTCTAAAGGAGACACAGTAATAAACAGAGATCTCATGGGACTAAGGTGTTTTATAATTATTGCTAGGGACAGATACCCAGTGACTGGCTTCCTCCAGGAAGCTCTTCCAGCCAGGAAGCTCCTCACTTGCCCCAAAATGGCATCATATGAATCCATCCAAAGATCAAGCCATAGATGAAGTCAAAGCCCTCATGATCTAATCAGCTCTAGAAAAACCCTTAGACACACCACTAGCTGCCTGTGCCTCACCAGTTCCCTAGGGCTTTCAAAGTCCAATCAAGCTGATCATCAGAACCAACCACATACCACATGCTCCAGCAATGTCATCTCTCCCTTATTCCAGAAGGAATGAAAGGACAGTGAAAGGTATGTTCACACTCCTGTTCAGGACAGTGCGGTACACACAAGGACCAACAAATGGATGAACAAGCAAAAGGTAGGCAAGCATCCAACAGAATATTGTCCAATCATTTAAAAAGGCCGAGAACTGTGTCTTCACTGAGTGAGTGTAAAGTATGCTGCTACCAGATAACAGCCACTGAAGCCTCAAGACCCTCCCAGGCCTGCCAGGCACAGGATGGTAAAGGTTAGAGAGGCAGGAAGTGCTGCTTGCGTGTGTGCTTTATATCTGGGTTTGGGTCCGGGTCCCTGTGTTTGTATTTTAACCTGTGCATCTGGAAGGGTATTACATGAGTTACATGGAACATATGCACACATAAAGATGAAGGGGGTTTATCCTCCCTGTCCTCAAAGCAAAGCTAATCCTCCTTGGAGTGGACACCAGCATTTCGCTCTCTGCTACACCAAAAACCTCTTCTGAAGCTCCAGGCTATTATCCGGTCTGTCCTAGACAACTGGGCTTGAATGCAATACACCACAGGTTCTAGTATGCACACGAGGCTTCCCAGGCTGGGAGCGGGACCACTCATTGACTTCAGGTAGGTAATGATTATCAAAGATACCAAGGCCTGTGTATGAACCCATGACCGCCTCTCAGCAATTCCCAGAAGTAGGCTGCAATAGCCATAGGGCTCCCTCTGTCTCCTCTGTCTCCCTTCGCAAAGGTTGGCACTGGACAGTTCTGCTTCACTAAGTCAGTTCAGAGAAAGATAACCGGGTGCTTAGGTCACAGCGACACATGGCACACCATCTTCTGGTCAGGATTACAAGCTTCCCAAGGCTCTCCTCCAACATGAAATGTCATTACACACATAGGGACCGAGTGTCCCCCACACTCTGCTCTGCCTCTAAGTCCCCAGGGTGAGAGCTTAAGGGGAAGTCATGATCAGCCCACCAGCTTCTCATTGCCTCCACCGACTCTGCTCAGTAAGTCCCTAGCCAGCCTCCTTCTGAACCCACGGGGTGGGCACTGCCAACCTTACTACCCTCCATACAGAGGAAGGTGAGGCAGAGCTTCAGCTCCTGAGGGCAAATCCAGAGGAGAACAAAGACTTGTTCTGGGATCTGAGCACACAGAATACCCACTACTGAACACTGGGTCAGGCTGACCTGTTGGTTTTCCCTCCTTGAGGAAGTCTTTACCTTTAAGGAGACACCTCAGGTGACTATCTATCTCCCCCATTCTCACACCCAGTAGGCTCTCAGCTTGGACATCCTTCTACCCCCAGCTCCATGCCCCTCTACCCAAAGCCACAGACCTCAACCTCTGCTTGTGAATTCAAGGACTTACACAACTCCACGCACAACTCTCTTAGAGGAGAAAAGTGGGCTTTTCAAATTACTGCTGCCCTTAAAAGTGTGTTTCCCAAGGCTCTCTATGGACAGCCCAGGACCCTAGGCCTCTTCTGTCTGCCCTGAGGCCACCTGCCCTTGATCACCTGGGAAGAACTTCTGATCTACAACGGAAGATAAGCTCATCAAGTCCTCACTGAGCTGTTGCCCTTCCAACCCCTCCACCCTCTTTGTCATTTAGGTTCCTGCTCTGATTCCGACCTCACAGTGCTCGGGCTGGTCCTAAAGGCTGAAGCTTGGCAAAGCTACAAACTTCCCCCAAGATCAGATCCAGGTACCAGTAACCATCTCTGTATTTATGTAACTAATTCAATTTAAGTTTCTGTTTGTAGAATGAAGCTCAGAAATTGATCTTTATTACAGGTCACATGGGTTCCGGTGATATGGCTTTTTGTTAGACGGGGCAGTTTCTCTTGCATTGAATTATTGTCAGTGGGATTGGAGAAGGACCCAGACCAGACAGCCTGTTATGTATGGGACCTGGCTCTGCCAAAGTCCCTGCTCATGGACCTTAAACATATTTTTAACCCCTCTGGCCTATTATGTTCTCATCAAGGAGTGGAGAACTGTGTAGCTCCTCAGCTGGGACTGGGACAGGAAGGCAAAGTACTTTTATATATGACAGAAGTACATACCAGGAAGACATGACCTGCCCTGAAAGGTATCACCAGGTCTTTCAATAATGAGGCTACCGAAAGTGCCTGGCCCAGGTTGGGCACACAGGACAGGAATAGGAAACTATGGTTGCTTTTACACGTGTCAATCCATGGTTAGTGGAGGTTGTCATAGCTCTGACTCCGGGCTGTGTTCCTCCCTTTGTCTTGCAGGATGATGGCACCCTTTTTCTCCCATGGACTCCTATTGCTAGTAGGCCTGTGCTGTCTGTTTCCCATAACCAACACTAAATATGAAGAACTCTATGAAGACCCAAGCATTGATCCCTTTCAGTGCCGGAAAGTGGCTCTCACCATCTGCAATATCTCCATCACCTTGTTCAAAGAGATGGCCAAACTGTCGGGAAATGGAAATATCTTATTCTCCCCTATTAGAGTCATTGCTGCCATTTCAATGCTGTCCCTGGGAGCCAATGGTAACTTAAGCAAACACATCCTGGAAACCCTAAGGTTCAACAAAACAGAATTGCCTGAAGCTGAGATCCACAGGTGTTTCCGGTATCTGCTCCGTGCCATCCGCCAGCCTGAAGAGCCATCACCACTAAAAAGTGGTAGCAGTGTGTTCATCCACCAGGGCCTGACACCAGGAGACAAGTTTGTGAAAGGAGCCAAGGACCTATACCACTCTGACGTCATCTCCATCAACTTTACAGACAGCAATCAGGCCAAGAAACAGATCAACGATTACGTGATGGAGAAGAGCAAGAAGGAAATAACGAACAGTATCAATAACCTGGAGCGTGACACTTTCCTGGCAGTGGTGAACTACCTCGTCTGGCATGGTAAGGGTGTATCACTTGGCTGAGCTAGCTTCAAATAGATGCTCACATTCCAATGTCCTTGGGACCCCAAAATGTAGGAGGGTAGGATGCATGCATGTATCTTCTTCAGTCTTTCACCAGCACAACAATTTCCAGCAGTCAGTAAGTTTGGAGGATGGTGGGGTAAAGTAGCCCCTAGGCTGGGCTTGATGGATCATTCTATATTCTATATACAAATGCTCTTTTGAAAGCTGTGTGAGTGAAACAAGAGAATATGTAGTATTTTCTAAAACAAATGATAGCTCAGTATACATAGGGAAGTTTCCATAGGATATGAAACAGGAAGCACTGTAGAGAGGGTCAGTTTTGGAGTCTGAAAACATCGGCTTCAAATGTGGCCTCCATCATTCATTTCCTGTCTACACTGGACAAGCCATTTTACTTGTTCATGGTATTACTGTCCATTTCACAAAGGTAGCCCATTGCTCTGAGGTAATGAAATAATTAGTGAGGTTGTGCAGTGCATGGAACTTTGTGGAGCACACATACTTTATCAACTAAATTTGACCCCAAGCATGACCAGGTCCTACTTGGTACTGGTGAGACCAGGAGCAGCTGTTTCCCCGTGAGTCTATAGCCTGGGGAAGAAGTCAAAGCTAAGGGCTATTCCTCTTCACCAGAGCTCCCTTTCCCCTGGGCAAAATCCTGCTGGGCGTAGCATGCAGACCACAGCTTCATTTCCTTCCCATGGTCCCTTCTTTTCCAATGAGAACATGGGGTCAGGGTCTCTGAGGGGTCTACTCATACCTCAATGATAGGGTCTCAAGGCACCAACCTACTCACACCTTATGTAATATTGGGGAGGCTACCCAGGCATATGCACTGTATCTGTGGGCTCAGGAAAGGACTCAAGGTAGCATAAACGTTTGCCTTGAATATAGACTAAACCGTTGTCAACAAAGGACAAGGCGCCTCCAAAAGAAAGGAGTGCACATGTGACTTAGGGACCTCTGGTCATTTACATTTGTTATCACTTAGCATCTCCGGAGGAACCATTAAAGAAACATAACATTTTTTAACATTTAAATAAAATAAAAATACTTAATATTAAAATAAAATATTAAGCCTTTTTCCAAAGTGCTTTACCTTTGGAATATACCAGAATATACCCAGATTCTACACACATTCCAAGTTCAAGTGACTCACAAAGCTCTTGTGCCATATTATATCCATTCCTATTCTATTTTTAGCTCATGATACTGGGCTCCAAGCGGAGGCTCCGGGTTCCTTTCTTGTGATATACTCACACAGACCTAGGCCCACCCCTGTCTGACAGCCTTCTTCATCCTCTCCAGCCAAAATTATCAACAGCTTTGGCTGCCGATCCGTCAAAATGAAAGACTACCACTTAGGACACGGGATGACAATCAAGGTACCGATGATCCATACCGTGGACTTGAATTACTTGTTCCGAGTGGAGGATCTGTCTAGCACGGTGCTGATGTTTACTCTGCTCGCAGGCAACTTCACCACCTACTTCATCATGCCTGATTCAGGGAAGATGCAGAAGGTCGAACAGAGCCTGACCTATCCACACTTCCGCCGGATGAGACGACAATTATCACTAAGGTGATCCCCAGTCCCAGGGACTACCCAGAGGCACCCAACCTCTGATCATTAAATAACAAAGGCCCTGGAAGACTGGCCAGAAGCTGGGGCCACAACCACTGTGAGCTTCCAAGCACACTCTGTGTTCATTTATGTAATGCAGGCCAGGTTCATTGACAAAAACAGTACTCAATATAAAGAGGTAAACATGTTGCCCTTGGGGGGAATCACACCCCATATGGACATACTCCATTCCAGAGATGCAGAGGCCAGCGCAGGGGCCACAGTTGTAGTGTATATTATGGCTGAGCCAAGAAGATGAAGATGCCTCTCAGACCCTGGCCACATTGAAGGTTAGAGGTCAAGGTAGACAGTCCCTGAGGGTGTTTTGGCCATAGGGGAGGAATCTGTATAGAAAACCTCAGGAAAGAGAGCCTAGGGCATGACTCTAAGAGAATCAATTCTTCTGACACTCTTGCATGGGGCTTCCTGGGTCCCTAGAGCCATGCACCCCAAATCAGTGCTTCTGGTGCTCTGTAAACAAGCCTGGGCCTTGCTACCTATTGCGTGACATAGGCTACGTGAAACACAGGGATGCTCGGGCAGGCCCGAGTGAACTATAGGCCCTCACCAGTGAGGTTGTACTCACGAGTTGTACTCAGCTGCACTGACACCCACTTTCTTGAGAGTCATGTCTTAGGAATATCTGGCTGAGTAAGAGGGGTGACCAAACACTGCAGGAACACGTCCCATGTGAACACCCTGAGTCTGCCTGAAGGGCTTCTCTGAGGAGATGGCATTTTAGGGACCACCAGGACAAAGGTATTGGTTCTTCCACACTAAAGCTTCCTTTCCTACACACCAGGATGGTTGATTTAGAGGCACCAGAGCTGTCATTGTCTGAGACCCATGACTTGGAGTCAGTCATGACCATACTAGGAATCACCTATGCTTTCAGCAATGCTGCCAACAGCTCAGTGGTCATGAAGAAGACACTTCGGAAGTCCTTCAAGGTAAGGTCACCTCACAGTGTCATTCCTGTGTCTGTTTGAGTCAAATAGGGTAGAGGTGCAGCCCAGATGTGAGGCTAAGGATAGCTAGTGGAAAGGGTACAGATCAAGGCAAGGCTGAGCCCCCCCAGAGGGACCTTTGGGATTTATCTGGAGGATGGGGTCAGAGGTCAAAGCTGCAACAGGGAGATTCTTGTGCCTCAGATAATAAAAGTAGCTCTCCTGAATGGCGTCCTGGAACCTCAGTCTCACAGTTGCTCAGGCCAATGGAGACCTTGGGGTTCAATTTGCCGATATTCATACAGAGAGGATTGGGCTCACTGACCTAGGACATTATCCTAGAATTTTTCCTCCTGTGGCATTTAGAGCAACTCAAGAGTCTGAAGTATTATTGAGTTTTCCAAACATACCACTGGTTCAGGGAAATTAAAGGTAGTTCAGGATGAGCACCCCTGGTGTCTGGACACTCAAGGCCGTCTTCAGAAACCCTACCCCCCAAAACTTCACAGCTACACACTAGAAAGGGAACCCTTGTGCAAAGGACGTGAAATACAAACAGTCCTTCCATTGTGACGCTGCGAACTGTATCTAAGGCTGTGAGAGATATAGTCAGGAAAGGAACATGAAAGGGAATAGGCTAGAGACAGAGAGGGGGAAAGGGGTTTTGGGTCACCACCATGGAGCAGGCGGAGGGCTGGGCAGTATCGTCAAGGTTGGGCACAAGCCATTGGAGGGTCTGCCTTTGTAAGTTCCACATGTTATCTTACCCTGGGTCAGAGCAGGTGCTGCCTGCTTCTGACGTGCCTCCACTTCTCTTCCTACAGGTGGTAAGTAAGGCCATGCTGACCATCAGTGAAAAGGGGTCAAAACCCGATACAAGCCCGTGCTTTAAAAATGACAGATCGATGGATGTGGGCCATGTTCGGTTCAACAGACCTTTCCTAATCTTCGTCCAGGATCAAGCAAGTGATGTCCCCCTCTTTTTAGGCAGAGTGGTAAATCCCCAAAACTAATTGCTCTTGGGAATCAGCCTTTCTCCTGAGAGCCATATCCCCTTTTGGGTAACATTAAACATGGGGTAGTTTCACCCATACCTGAGTGCAACCAACAAATCCCTCTCCTTGTGGTGTCTGTGTCTTCTTCTGTCCCTTGAGGTATGTGGGGTCTCCAGGTCACAATTCATTGCAGCGTCGCCTGCATCTGTGTTTAGGAGGTCCCCATAATGTCCCATCTCCATCACTGAAAGGAGAGGGCCATGTCCCTTTCTGGTTGTACTGTGTCATCTCACTGGGCCTGGCCTCTCTGTCTCACCAGGACTTTCCTGAGAAAGGCTGGAGGAGATAGTTGGTAGGACTCTTCTTCCTCAGGGTTGGAGCAGGACCCCAGCCTCTGTTGCTGTCATTCCTTCCCTGCCAGAGGGAACTTAAACACCCTCCAATGAACAGAGAGGTCTCTGGGTAATTTCCCTCTAGCTTCTCCTGCCAATCAGGCCACTGGGCGCAAAGCCACTTACTTTATTCCTCTTGTCCTCACTGACGTGAAGCCATGCTGCAGACTGGATCTAAAAGGCCATAAGGATAGATTCCTACATGAAAAGGACACCTTTCCTTTCCCTAGGTCCCCCTGAGAGCTTCCTGAAGTCATAGGCCCCTGCCCTTACCTCATCTTCAGGCTCTTACTGTAGTATTCCAAGGATCAATATAAATCTAGTGACCTCATAGTAGTTCTCAGGAGTCACCCTTGTCATCGGGGCCAGGCAGTCTGCCCCATCCTCCTCAGCCCTCAGCCTTGCTAACTGCCTGCAGCAGCCAGAATCCCCCTCCCAGGAAATGCACCTACAGCCCAGAACACTTCTGTGCTGTTGAGGTGCTGCCCGCTTCAAGCTCATCTGAAGATCCCCCTGCCCCAATCCTGACTCCCTGAATAAATGTGGACAGAAAGCACTGGCTTGAATCATAAGATTGTTACATTTTAGATTTAAAAAAAAAAAAAGTCATAGCTGTGTGATTTCCCAGGACTCAGTAATTAACACACACCAAGAATTTCTCTAAAGCAACGCTTCTCCTTATGCCAATGTCCGAGAGCCTCCTACCTCCCCAATTCCATCAAAGTTGAGACCATCCTAATGGCTGCACTGACTCTGGACTGAAGGCATCAGGACCTGGGTTCTAGTTGAAACTGACACAGACCAGACCTGTGACCTCTGTGAAATCATCACACTGAGCGCCTCCATATTCCTCTTGGGGATGATAAAGTCTATTTTGATTTGGTATGGATCTTTTTCCATCTCAGTAGCCCATAGGCCATTGCGAGGGATGGTGTCCTTCTATTGAAAAGTGTTCACTGGGAGTCAGACCCCCACCGAGGAGGTATTGGCAAACATTATTTCCCTGACCGTCCATAGTAGCACTTCACAGATCTGATGAGAAAGGGGGCATCATTCTCCTCGTAAGTAAACCGAAGCCAAGCAAGCCAAATTGATCTGTCACTTGCCAGTGGTTATGGGGCTGCTCACCTGGACACAAGGAGAAGTTGGTGATTAGGGGTTTATGGTATGGTGGGCTAAAATTTGGCACTTGTCCAAACTTTATGTCATTCTGGGCCTTGTTTGAAAATGTCTTATCCTGGAGCACTCTGGCCTTGAGTTTGGAACACGCTGCTTCCCTGAGCCTCGCAACTGTCACTGGCAGCCAGGAATAAATCACTGTCCTCAACATTCGACATGAGTACAGAGCAAGGTCTCTGGGTTTCAGCCTGCATTATTTGAACAGCTTTTCCTTCTGTGCCAGAACTAGGGCTCTTGGAGAAAGTTGGTGTGTTCCCTGTTGTATTTGTGTGACCTCCGATGAGAGAGGTCTCCATGTTGGGGTGTATGTGCATGTGTGTTCCTATAGGCATATCTGTATGTGCTGTGTCTGTGTGTGTGTGTGTGTGTGTGTGTGTGTGTGTGTATGAGCGCGTGTGCGCTTCTGTCATTGTCATTGTCTTTATGCATACCTATATGTGTGTTAGAGAGCATGCATCTGTCCAGGAGGCATGATACCTGGAGTGGGTGGACACGGCAGGATGAAGAGCCTTTACTCTGTCCACCCTCGAGGCAAAGCTCCCCTCGCCTGGAATGGACAGCACCAGTCTTTTTTCTCTGCCATACCAAGGACCCCTTCTGTGGCATTAGGCACTTGACCCATCTCTTCTCTGTTCCCGAACAAACAGACTACAGGGCAGGGCACCTGTGCCAGGTCCTTGTGTGAGACCTCCCAGGGCAGGCGGGGAAGCACACACAGTGACTGTAGGCAGTGAGCTCTTACTGAAGACACCACAACTCAGGCACAGCCATAGGCCCATGATGTTTGTGAACTACTCCAGACTCAGCTGCTCCTTGAGGTGGACTCGGGTAGCCACAGAAGTCTCTCCCTTCCCTGATTCCAAAACTTCTGACTGCTGCTACTGGACCAAACCTAGAGAACAGCCAGGCCTCAGGCCACAGCGGCACATGGCCAGACTCACAAGCTGCCGAAGGCTCTCCTCCACCAACAGTCCCCTGGGCACATCGGCACTGAATGCTCCTTTTCCCACTCAATTTGTCATTCCCCAGAGCTTCAGCACAAGGGACAGTTGGTGCTGCCCATCCAGCCCACGTGTCCTCTTCTGGCCTTGGGATTCCTGATTAGTATGTCTTTCACAAGCCTCCTCCTGAGCCCCTGGAGGATAGGGGAAGTTGTTTAGCACACTTTGTACAAGAGGGACTCCGAGGCACCCAGCTTCAGTTGTGTCAGAGCTTTTGTCTGAGCTCTCTGCACATAGTGGGCCTACAGGTGAGTGCTAGGCACACTGACCTAGTGACCTGCTCCAACTTACATCACCCTCCCAGACCTATGTTGACCCTGGTTCCCTGCTCCCTGGTCTCTGTTGGCAGAGAGTCAGGGGCACACAGGGCACCTGCTTCTCTTGTTCTTGCCTTACCTGTCCTAAGCAATACCTCTGGATGCTAAGCCCAGCCACATACCCACACCTTGACTGGGATTGAATGAGTCCTAACCCATCCATCAGTTCTGGCTGATAAACACAGAGTTCCCAAAACTGCTCCTGGCAACAGTCCAAGATCCTCTCACTCCTTTGCTTTCTGGGCTCGTCCTCCGGTCTCAGGGACCCTTTGATCTCTTGCTGAGAACTCCAGAAAAGGGGGGCAGGTGTGTTCATTAACTTCTCAGATAACCTGGCTGCCCCTCTGTCCCCCTCTTCCCCCTTTCTTATCTGGGTCCATGACCCCATCCTTCACCTTTGGGGCCTTCCTGGCTCCCTGACCTGTTTCTACTGCTATGTATCTCACCTCACCTTAGATAGTTCCAGTATGTCAGACACGAAAGGCAGCCATGGGGGAAGGACCCATCTGGGGGTAATTTTAGAGATGTATTGGAGCAAAACAGTCAAAGAAGATACTGGCAGTGCCAGAATAAGACCAGAAAACTAAACAAGAAGGCTGGAAAGGCAGCACCTCAAGAAGAGAGGCACAGGCAGTTTAGGTGGTAAAGATGAACCTTCAAGGCAGACACAGGAACACAGAAAATCTAAATGTAGAGAGGTACCAAGCTGACGCAGCCTTTCTGAATAAAACTGTCCTCAGAAATCATCAAAAGAATTGCTGTTTGACTTTACAGAGTGTAAACAGTATCTGGGGGTTAGTGCCATTCGGCTCACCATGACAGAATGCCCATTGTGCATGAATTTTATGCCAAGTATCACAGCTCCTGACAGAGGCTGAACGGAGTGGACAGACTGATGGCTATTCCATCTGCCGTCGTGGACAACAATCAATCATCAACCAACAGTCAGATAGATGATCAGTAAGGGAGCTAAGACCCAGAAGCCGTCTAGAACAGTCCACCAACAATCTTACATACACTGTCCTCCAGTGCCTAGGGACGGCGCCCCAAGGCTGTGGACACCAGGAGCCTAGGACGGGACATGAGAGGAAAACAGAGGCTTTAAGGGAGAGAAGGGTTGAGGGTTAGAACACACGTATGGCACGAGAGTGAACTGGGAAACACTGGAGGTAGGAGAGTTTAGAGTCTGGAAATAAGGAAAAGCAGTTGGGTAGAGAGTGTCAACCAAGACATGACAGGTATGAAGGTGCCTCAAGGAGACCTACTACACCGTGGGCTATTATAAAATAGTGTATTACATTTCACAGTAAAAATATTTGAGATTCAAATATAAATAAAGAAAAATAAAATGTCATAAACACAGCAAACTGAAAATCTTGATAACAAGTATAACCATCGTTTTAAAGATTTCTTTCAAATCTATTTATCAGGAAACAGTAAGCCTGGAAGAGAAGACCCAGCAAATGACAGATAGAAGAAAGCAAACTTTAAAAAATAAAAGAAAGAAAGAAAGAAAAATAAATAAACAGAGATAGCCAGTGGAAATTTGTAAGATTTCCTAACTTTTTGCAATTCAAAAACTGTAAATCTGATTGAGAACCCGCCATTGTCCACCTTTCCGGTCAGCACAGATACCTGGCACTGGCGTCCAGTGCTATAAGCAGCTGAGAAAACAGACCCTGTCCTGCTGTGAGAAGCAAGGGAAATCTGTGCAGGATGATAGGGGGACAACTTGGAAAGACCTATTAAAGGCAAGAGACAAACACTCTCACTCTCACCTCTGGAAGCCCATGCCTGGGAATTCACCACACAGGACTATTAACACACAACAAGACATTCTTCCCCAGTCAGCAGCATTCAACGAGAGGGAAAACCACATGGCATTCTTTTTTATAACTCAGGACATCCCTGAACTGGAACGCGAAACAACATTTTATGAGGCTCTACGTGAGGCTGGGGAGTTGGCTGAGTGAGTGAAGAGGCTGCCGTGCAGGCATGAGGACCCCAGTTTGTGTTTCCAGAACCCACATAAGAGCCATATGTGGTAGCACGCATGGCTATAATGCCAGCATCCCTACTGCAAGGTGGGAAGTGGGGACCAAGAGATCCCTAGAAGCTTGAGAGCCCCATAAACTTACAGCAGCCCATAAGAGACAATGTTTCAAACAAAGGTAGAAGGGAAGAAGAAGAGGAGGAGGAGGAGGCGGAGGCAGAAGAGGAGGAGGAAGAGGAGGAAGAAGAGGAGGAGGAGAAGGAGGAGGAAGAGGAGACATTTGGGGTTGTCTTCTGACTTCCATACTTACAGCAGAGCATGCATTCCCATTCCCAAACATGCCACATACACATGCAAGATTTCATAAAAGGTTCTGTGACGCTAATATGGGAAGATTGCTAAAAGCCGAAGAAAGTCTAGTGAAAACAAAGAGTGCGTGTATGTTCCTCTGGTGAGCACACATGTTAATTCACCCGCCAACTGTTTACTAAGCATGTGTTATGTGCCAGGCACCAGTGTGCCACTGGGAACAAGACAGACAAAAATATATGTCTATAGGAAGGAGGTGGCTGAGGGATTTGGGCACATACAGCAGGTGTATGTCGAGGGGAAAGGTGATGAGTCCCATAGGGAAGCATGCTCTGCTGGATACGGGGAGTGCCAAGGTGAGGAGCCTGCTCAGATGCAGCAGCCAGAAAAGACAGCTCTCGGTGGTCCCTTTGCCCACTGCTAAGATGGTCTATGAGACCCACGATGGGTAAAAAGGTGATGTAAGTGATCTGGGAGGGCAATCAGGCAGGAAGAGGGCAGAGGTGGATTTGCCAAGGTTGAAGTTGATGACCAGGCAGTTCTCTCAGCGAGTGGGGACTATGCCAGGGCGGGAACACACCATGCCACTTCCTTCTCTAACGTTCAAAAAAACCCATAAATTTAAGAAGTAAATGGAAGAGTTCCTGGAGGAATAAAGGGCAGAGGAGCCAGGATGTCCCAGAAGGAAGGATGCTCCAGGAGCCAAATGCTCCAGGAGGCAACTCTCTTCTTATCCAAATGAGGCTTTGGCCTGCAGGACCTGACTTCATCAGGTTACCAGGAGAGGGTCCTTGGTCAGGGTCAGGTATTTTTGGAGAGTTTTGCATTAGTCTTCACTGAGGGATTTCTCAGAGCCTTTAACATATTCCCACCCAAGTGGGAAAAGAGAATAGTGTTCCTCAAGTGTCCTGACCATGAAGGCAACTCTGTCAGACCACCTCTGACTCTGAAATGGAGACACTCAGACACTGCTGCACTTAGGAGGCAGAGGCAGACAGATCTCTGAGTTCAAGGCCAGCCTGGTCAACAAGTGAGATCCAGGACAGCCAGGGATACACAGAGAAACTCTCTCTCTCTCTCTCTCTCTCTCTCTCTCTCTCTCTCTCTCTCTCTCTCTCTCTCTCTCTCACACACACACACACACACACACACACACACACACACACACACATACACACACACACACACACACACACACATACACACACACACACAAGGTTTATTTTTTACTATTTTTAAGTGGTGTGTGTGTGTGTGTGTCTGTTTGTCTGTCTAGCAGTGAGGAGTGAAGTTGGATGGAGGCAAAACTAAAGGTAGTAGACCTGACTTCCCACCCACCACACACATCATTCTTCTGCCTGTGTGCATGTTTCCTGTGCTCAGAGATACTGAGACCAATGGCTTCAGAAGCCCTCTGCCTCCAACACTCAGAGCCTGCATGGGAAGACACTGATGTGCTGAGACACCAGCTGACATGCTTGGTTCAGAGTGACATCATCACAGCAGGAGGTGACACTCTACTGCCCAGGACTGACATCCCCTATCCTGGGCATTACACGGAGGACAACTGAGGTCCAGGAGATGAGGTGAATGGTGGGACCATCCGTGGGAGTTGGTGGCCAGGTCCTTGATTGCACAACCTCACATCACCTTGAGCCTGTTAATATTAACCTACACTCCAGGCTAGGGAGGCACTGACAGGACCCAGTCACTACCCTCGTAGGGTTGTTTTGTTCATCTTGTTGGCTAAATCACCTCACTTTCTTTTTTTTTATTTTCCATAGTAATCCTGCTCAATCCTCCACAAACCTATAGGCTTTTATTTGGGGAATGGAACAAGGGACTTCAGCATGCAAGGCTACTTCTCTACCCCTGAGCTACATCCCCCATCCAATACATGGCTTTAATCTCTGGGATTCCATGAGGGATAGGCCAAAACTAGAAAAGCTGGAACAAAGCTCCTGAAGAGACAGCCAGAGTTGTCAGCCCCAGAGTTGCCAGAGCGAACCATATGGAATAGAGCCACTTTAATAACTGTGCCATCAAAACTGCTTCTGAAGGGATGTTTCTTCCCGGGGGGCATCCGCTATGTTTGGACATTTTTTGAGGGTGATTGCTAGCCAATGTCCCCAGAAATTAGGCTGATTAAGTCAATTACGTCAACCAAGTTGTCATCCATGGAGCTTCTCATACTAAATTACACGTTTACTCACACATCTTGTGCTGTGTATAAGTCAATCCAGGGTTGCACACTGTGTGCATTGTATGAGATCCATAAAGGTTCGTTGAATGATTCTGAATTATAAATGTCTTTGTAATGGGAGACAAAGGTTCTATAGACTTTGTGCTGCCCTGTTATTTGTTCAGAGGATTGTCCTGGGGGTCACCATGGACAGTGATACAGGTTATGCACTGCACATGGGTGTCTACATTGGGTGGTCTGCCATGTGGGTGAACTTCCTCCACATGGTTAAACATTTGGAAATTTCCATACTAATATAACACCCCTTTTTGTACTACGCATGAAGAGACAGGTTCTGGCAGGTGCTGATGTGGATTGATTATATTTCATATGTTGAAATTCTTACATCCAGTAACACAGAACGAGGACATATTTTGGAACCAGGGTCTTCCCAGAGGCAATCAAGTGAGAATGAGTGGGTTGGATGCATTTTAACCTATTCTGTATTCTTATAAAAGGGGAAATTTGGATGAAAACACGTGGACCTCGGTAAGCCACTTGAACACACAGTGGACGTCAGGTGAGGCTACTGAGGGATGTGAACATGGATGTCAACATGAAGATGACTCCCTGACAGCCAAGGAGAGGTCTGGGTGGGGCTGAGGAATGAATTCTGTCAATATCATGTCTGGCCTATGGAACTGTACAAAGAAATGAATTCCAGGTGGTGAGCCACCCAGTTTGTAGTATTCCACTGTGGCCATAATAGCACAGTAACATAGTCTACAGAAAAGGAGGAACCTGGAGACTAACAAGTCCTGAGCAGATCTTTGTCCTTGAACTTGAGTATCCATGTAAGGAAGACATTCAGTAGAGTTTGCAGAAAGGAGGTCCTTCTTGCAATGTTGGGAACCTGGGAAATGAACATGAACTGACATCTTCCTTGGGAGGAATGAAGGAATGGAGAAGTGTCATCCCCTGGGATCTGAGGGGAAACTCATGTCCAGGACCGAAGCAGTAAGCATGGAGTTATTATCATGAGTGACTTTGGGCACCCAACGGCATTCCCCAAATAAGGACATCCAAGAAGAAGCATTTTGGCTTGGGCCCATTCCTTGAGCTAGCCACTCATGAGCTGTGTCTTACTGGGTAATACACTTGAACTCCTCTTTGCCTTTCACAAAGGCAGGGCTGCTCATAATCGCTCCTAGGGTTTGAGGTTGGTTTTTAAATATGGTGTTACACCTAAAGCTCCAAGCATGCAATAGGTGCTCAAGCAGTAGGGGCAAGCACCCTGAAACAGCATTGAGATTAGCCAGGTGAGGTTCAGTAAACTGGCTCAAAGGCTTGTTTGTTCAGTAAACAGAGGCAGATAAAGTCAGAGGCATGTGGGTGTCATGTGTAGAGATGAGAATCAATACTCAGTGCCATCCGGTGTTTATTCCCATGGACAGGCTGAGAATTGGTTATGGCTCCCACCAGTGCCATAGGACCAGAGCAGAGAGGACTTTATGGTATGGAGCACAAAACACATAAAATGAGATTTATTAAATAATTCTCACTTGACTCCAGTGGAGTGGCCCTTGGGAAAGTCCAGGTTCTTCCAACCTATACTTCCTCATCTCCATGACAAGAGCTCTGGCCTCTGTGAATGGCAAGTACTGGTCTATATGCCAAGCCTTCTGCCCTCATGCCATGGCAGACGTGACTAATCACCATGGCTATATTTCTCTGTTCAAACAGCTCCAGAACCTCCTAGCACAACAAGCCTCCAGGGTGTTCCACATAGGACCCAAGATGGTGGCCAAGATGGAAACAGTTTACCCGGTTGTCCTACGGATCTCTAAAGTGCCTCCAGTCATTGGTTGTCTGAGCCTATTTGTCTTTGCTAGATATTGACTCATTCTCTCTCTGTGTGTGTCTCTCTGTCTCTCTCTCTCTCTCTTTTTCTCTCTCTCTTTCTGTGTTGTGTGTGTCTCTCTGTCTCTCTGTGTGTGTCTCTCTGTCTCTGTCTCTCTCTCTGTCTCTCTCTCCCTCTCTCCCTCTCTCCCTCTCTCTGGGGTGTGGAAGAAGGGAGGAAGGAAGGAGAGATTCTGTCTCACTGTGTAGCCCTAGCTCCTGTCTCTGTACCTTGAGGGCTGGGATTTAAAGACATGTACCACCATGCCTGGATCTCACAGTTTCAGTTTAATCACAGCAAAAATAGAGAATTAAGGAAGGTATTTTGATGTCGATTTCTGGCCTCCATATATGGCCCAATATATGTGTGTGCACACATGCATAACACACACACATGCACACGCACACATCACAAAACTATACCCATACACACAATTTTAAAAAGCTAAAAGTTGTGATTTGGATGTGCCTTGTTGTCTACAGTTTGGAATTTCAGTATTGAGGTGACATGACTTCTAACAGATAAGGCCTGATGGGAAATTCTTAGATAATTGAGGTTGTCCTCCCAGAAGGGGTTAGTGTAGGTCTTGTGGGGCCTTATCTGGTTCCCTGGTTGCTTTCTGGCTGCTTGTCTTGCCACCTGTGAGTGCTCTGACCACTATGATGTCATCACACTGAGGTTCTCACCAGGGCCAAGATGATGACCATGAAATGCCCTAGAGCAGCCGTTCTCAACCTGTGGGTCATGACCTCTATCTTCAAAACTATTTACAATATGATTCATAACAGTATAAAAATAGTTATGAAGTAGCAACGAAATAATTTTATGGTTGTGGTCACCACAGCGTGAGGGTGGCAGCATAAGGAAGACTGAGGAACACTGCCCTGGAGCCTCCACAACTGTGAAGTGAATGATTGTTTCTTTTCTTTTTAAAGTTTCCCAGTTGCTAATATTTCATTACAGAAATGGAAAACAAATACCCTCCAGGCAGAGCTCAGTTTCCCTCAAGAAAGATGATGGCCCCAGCACAATCTGTCTCCTTTACCTCATGTTTCTGGAACTTTCTTGGGCCACTGCTAACTTTCATGGGACACATCTGAACAAATGGCAGGCAATCACATAAGCACTCTACCCCAGCTCAATATCCTCCTTCAGACTTGGACAACGGATATGGTCCATAAAGTTCCACTGGCTCAAACCTGGACTGCCATGACCTTTGTCCCAGTGTGAGACATAGCAAGAGAGAGCTGAACAAATACAGGATGGTAGAGGTTAGAGGGAGGAACCTGGGCTCTGGCTATGGCACATGGTTTCAAATTCATTTCATAGTCCATTTGCCTGGCACAAGTTTCTTAGGAAATTTGTCTGACATCTCTGCCAGTTTCCCAAATGCCCAGTGGAGGTAGCAACACTCACTGGCATCCATGGCAAGTAAAGTTTTGACACATCAGCACTATCCCATGTTCTTTTAATACATTACCTGTGCTGACCTTCATGACATTCCAGAGAGATTCTGGGGACTGCAATGATCCTAGAGACCACTGAAGTGAGAGCTCTGGATTTGAATCCAAGATCTTACTCTTGTTACATTTCCCTGGTTGAAAATATATCTACCCCATAGGGTTCGTGAAAGGATAAGCCAGTCAGTCAACTCACATCCAACAACAGAGCTAGGAGCTTGTGAGAGGTGCCAGGCATTGCACTCAGCTCAGTGAGCTGCATACCCCTGGATGAAGAGTAAAACTGAATCGAGCTATGAAGGAGAAGGAAGACAAAGCAGGCAACTGAACAGCCTCAGACCCCTCGTTAGGAAAGCTATGGTAACAAAAGCAAGTAAGTGGTCTTCCCATGATCATGAGGACTGATGGGCACTTGAGGACTTAGTTCAGCATCTGCTCCAAGAGTAAGGATAGGTGGCCCCAGTGGCTGACCAACAGGAAAGGACATAGGTAGGTCTTGTGGCCCAAAAGACAGGTTCTGGTGTCAGTGACACCCCAACCCAGGTTCAATATTCTCAATTCGGGATTTAAAAGAAGCATTGAAAGCCCCCTGGAGAGCAGGCAGCCTCCTTTTGTCACCCACACACTGACCAATGGCACTGGCTGACATCTGTATTTGCCAGCATAGCTCATGACTCCTTGAATAAATAGCCAGGTTGGGGAAGGCCAGCCAAATGACTTCTCTGAAAATGTAACACTGTAGTCTTTGGCTTGACATGATCTTGCCCACATCAGGCAAGGCCTGTGCCCAGTTTTTCTCAACATGAGATTCCAAACAGGCACTGCGGTTATGGGACTTTTCCTGAGGAAAAGTGACAGACCCAAGAAAAGATTCCAAGTAAGTCTCACTTAGTGAGCCAGTAAGGTTACTGGACCTCCTCACAAAAGCAGGGGTGACTCAAACATTCCACATCAACAAAGCTCCTACACTAGCATGCATGATGTATGATAAAAGACCCCTTGGAGCTCCTGGCATGACTTGCAGGGTGCTTAGCCTGTGGAAGAGTCTCTTCTACCCAGTAATTATTGCCAGTTATATAACTTTGAGGAGGGGCCTTGTGGATCTTGTAACTTTCAGGAGGTTCCTGTGAGCGCTGTGAGTTCTCTGTTGACTTCCTGAGTCTTTCATGATTCTCTCCACCTGGCTGATGTTCACATCATCCACATGATACTGGCTTTAAAGATATGGAGAGTACAAGAGGTTCACTTAGCCATCCAAACACATTTTTATGGAAGGTCAGGGAGCTGGACTGCATGCAGTGGGAACAAATGCCCCCAAAAGAGCCCCTGGGATGGGTAATAATGTCATGAACTGTGGGTGTAGCATTTGAGCATCAGTGGATATTTCAGGATGCCGAAGATACCAGGAATGGGGAATATTTACCAAGAAAAGCCACAGGAAATGAGCAAAGTTCACCCAGGAGACAAACTCAGGCCTGTTGGAGTACACACCATGATATCACACACCTGACTCTGCCTCCCTAGTGCCGGTATTAAAAAAGCACACCACTACACTCAGCTAACTATGAATAATATTTAATCTACAAATCAAGATGAGATAAATCCTTGACTATAAAGTCCAAAATTGGCTTACGAAATAGAAAACTTGAAAAGAGCAACAATTATTAACAAAACTGGAGTGCCCCCAACTTCCAGGCATGACCTCTAACCTTTCTTCTTTCCCATGGGAGCAGTTTCCTTCATCCTTGGTTGGACGTGATGCTGCTGTCAATCAAGCACAGGACTTGGGGCTTGGGGCTTAGGGCTCAAGACTCAGGACTCCAGGCTTAGGGCTTGGGGCACAAGGCTCTATACTCGGGGCTTGGGGCTCAGGGTTGATGGTAGATACTTACAGAGGCACATTCCCTTAGATGCTGTGGTCGGTCCAGGGACAGACAAATAGTCCTGTACACAGTCCTCTGAGAGACTGAAAGAAACATTGAGGCAATACATACATACATACATACATACATACATACATACATACATACATACATGCATGCATGCATACATACATACATACATTTTTCCTTTGCTGTAGCCTGTGAGATCCAAGAGATCTCATCAGCTGAGGCTCCAGAAGACTCTTTCTCGCTACTGTAACAGAATGAACGTGGAAGTACTATGGAATGAAAGAGAAGGAGAAGAAAGCTAGAGTGACTGACTGGAGACCCTGCAGCTCTTTCCATTCTTTGGAAGTCCTATTTATGAAGAAAAACAAACAAACACAAATAATATGTCTTTGACGCATGCCTCCTGCAACAAAAGTGATCTGGGGACTAAACACATGGGTGGGAGGAAGAATACTGGACTTCGGGATGGAAATGGTTGTAGGGCAGCTCACTTCATCTCCAGCCCTTCTCAGTTTCCTTATTTAAAGAAGAGACGCTGCTAAGGCATGTAACTCAGTGGCAGAGCCCTTGACCAGCATGCATAAGGTCTTGGGTTCAACCCCTGGTAACTACAGAAAAATCAAATTTAAAACAAAACTAGGTCAAGTCAATCTCACAAAGAAGGGAGCTAGTAGCAGTCTGTTCAATGACTCATTGGGAGAACTGAGATAACCCAGGGAAAGCCCTTGGATGGTCACACATCCATTCATGCATCTGCTTCTCCTACCCTTGCCTGATTCTTCCCTTTCTGGTGCCAGCACATGGCTCCTCACAGAGTCTATGCCATGGTGCTTATCAATGACACCAATGAGTCCCCTGCCAGATGGCACAGGGCAACCACAAACTCTGATGCAACTCCAGCCACACTTTGATATTAGAAATAAAACTTCAGGGGACAGAATGCAGTGTGGAGTTAATTTGCAGAATTGCTGTGTTTACCCTCACTTTCTATAAAGCTTCCCATTGGTTGATGCTTGGGGGGTGGGGACCCCCAAGTGGTGAAGGCCACTGCCCCCCCTCCTCTAACCATTAACCAGCAAGACACCAGCAAACAAGATTTAGTGGGGAGTCTCCAGAAGCCTTACTGTACATGTGCTAGGACCCCAGGCAGCAAGAGCCAGAAGGAACAGAAGAGCCCACAGCAGACGTGAGTCACCCCTGAGAGCACTCTGTGCCTCTTGCTCCTGTCAGGGTCCCCGCCTCTACATCTGCTGCATTCCAGAACACAGCCATGCTTGAGGCTTGCTTGCTTGAGATTTTTAATAGATGAACATGAGGGCCACTAGCTGCAGCATGAGGCAACCATGTGGGGGACTTCTTGAATCCCACAGTCTGTGATTCAGCCACTGGGGTTTGATTTCCCTTGGGCTCCTTACCTTGCAGGAGGCTGTCACTGAGAGCTGGGGCTATGTTTTATTGCCACCTGTTGCCTGATGGAGCAGCCTTAGCATCCAGTAGTGGGAGGGACTCTCAGAGCTGAGATGGATTAGTGCTCGGTAGCACTATTGGGTGGGGTTGTGGTGCACAGCTGGTATATGCTAAAGAGCGCTCACACACACCCTGCATAGCTTCTCACTTGGTAACCTGCAGTGGGGGTGATACAGCTGGAAGGAAAAGGATCTGCTTCTCTCTGCAGCATACCAAGAGTTACAATGCCCACATCCCTGCCTGATCCAAGGCACTTCAGAGAGGCGTGGCAAGGAAGATATTACTAGAAAGAAAGACATGACCCTTAGCCTTTTTCATTGGCTGGCCTTAAAGAGCCACCTTGCTGGCCCTGTGCTTTTCAGTAGAGGTGTGGATCTGAGGATACACACCCAGTCCTACATGGAAGCTCTGCTTCACCCAGCTCTGCTGTCCCATCTCCACAATAAGGTGCAGGATGACTCGTGAAATAAGTCTACATAAGTCATGCACTGATGACAGCCACGCGAGGCACTCACAACAGTCTTCTGAGGCAGGGGGATTTAATCTCCAGCCTGCAGGTTTGACACAAGGAGAGTGAGGCACACAGTTGCACCCAAAAACAGCAGGAAGAGAAAGAAGGTCCAGCCTACTGTTGACTAGGGTCCTTCCCCAAAGGGGATTCATAGACAGGTATGGCCCAGTGCTGAAACCAAGATGTCCCTGTGTAGAACACAAGGACAGGGGCAGAGAGAAGGGGGAAAGAAAGGCTTCCTGGAGGCCATGACCAAGCGCCCAAATCTCAAAGGTCAAGAGGGAATGAGCCAGGGGAGAAAAGGAAGGGACAGGCCTAGAGCAGAGCCACATGGAGTAGAATCAGAGGAGGGCCATCTTTATCTCCTGGTCTCAGGCCAGGACAGAGCTCAGCAAACACTGAGGGACTGTAGTGTCCTGCCCTGCCTTGCCTGCCATGTCCTGCCCTGTCCTGCCCTAACCTCTGACTTGGCTTGCAACAGAGTCAGAATGTGGTGTGGAGGGACAGGGAGAAAGACTTAGGATGCTCAGCCGTGCTGCAGCCAGATGGCGAGCAGTCCAGCGTAAGAGTGAAGGACTGGGTCGTGAGGACCTCTAGCCTGCATCAGTGAGGGTGAGTCTCATAGGGGCACTGGAGAACTCCTGTAAACTCGGCTTCTGCACAGCAGTGTCCTACCCTGACCTCACTTCAGTCACAGATGCTATCTTTCTGGATTGGGTAGCTCCCAAAACATTAATGTCTAATTTTGATCCACGGCTCATTTTGTTGTCGTCTGAAAATTTCGTACAAGGATGTGTGTTCCAATCAAATCCACTCGCCATTGCCTCTCCTCCAGGTCTGACTTCTTATGTCTTACATCCTTCCCAACTTCATGTGCTCTTTTAAAAAAAAGATGCTGAGGCTGCTTCGTATAGCCAGTACGTGCACAGGAGTAGGACCAGCTACTGAAGCATGGCTAGTCTCTCAGGAGTGACATTACTAAAGAGAACTGATTTTCCCAGATGCCATCAATAGAGAGCCTAGTTTTACTCAGATTAGTGCAGCTCAAGCCTACCTTATCAGAGAAGCTTCTTTTTTGCTGTAGACAGTGGTTAACACAGAGACCATCAACAAGTCAACATTAAGGCTTTTAAAAATCACATAGAATGTAAAAAGGTGGGTTTGCACAGCAAAACTCCCAATGGCCCCAGCTTGCCAATCGTCTGCACACTGTCCTTTGGCGGCTAACTTCATCCCTCCATCAGTTTCCAGTTGATGTCCAGGGACTTTTCATTCTGATCTGGAATCCAAAAGAAACCCATTTTGCAGAGTTTAGTAATGTGCAAACTGAGCGTGGTTTAGCAAGCTCTCAGTTTTGAAGGAAAGCTTAGTCAGACACAGATCCTTAGTTGACCATTTTTGTTTGTTTGCTTGTTTTTCTTGCTTGTTGAATATATGATTTGTGTAGGTACTTTAACCTATCTGAGTTTCTGGCTGCCTACAGACAAGTTAATAAAGTCTATTTTGCCCGGGCAGTGGTGGCGCACGCCTTTAATTCCGGCACTTGGAAGGCAGAGGCAGGTGGATTTCTGAGTTCGAGGCCAGCCTGGGCTACAGAGTGAGTTCCAGGACAGCCAGGGCTACACAGAGAAACCCTGTCTCAAAAAACCAAAATAGTAATAGTAATAATAATAATAATAATAATAATAATAATAATGTCTATTTTGAAGGCTTGATTCAAAACAAAAACAAACAAACTTGCATGAGAATATAGGCAAAATATAGGATGTATTAGGCACTTGGCAAATGCACTGAGTAAAACACTTCTTCAAATGAGGATCCTGAAGCCCAAGGCTCTGGTGTGATTGCCTGGGTCACAGCCAATGTGAAGGAAGGATGGGGACAAAAATGGGTACATTTTGTTATTCACAGTGCCATGTGCCCCTGACTGTGTGACTGCCATAGCACCTAACAAGCACTGTTGATTTGGCAGGGCCTGGTCAACCAGAACAATGTCGCTCACCCTGTATACCTGTCTCCTCTGGCTCTGCACCAGTGGCCTCTGGACTGCCCAGGCAGGCACTGATAAGGATTCAAGTTCTCACCGAGGCCTGGCTCCCATCAATGTTGACTTTGCTTTCAACTTGTACCAACGCTTAGTGGCCCTGAATTCTGACAAGAACACCTTAATCTCCCCAGTGAGCATCTCCATGGCCATGGCCATGCTGTCCCTAGGCACCTGGGGCTCTACCCAGTTTCTCCAGAGCCTGGGCTTCAACCTCACAAAGACATCTGAAGCTGAGATCCACCAGAGTTTCCAGTACCTCAATTACCTTCTCCAGCAGTCTGACACTGGCTTGGAGATGAACATGGGCAATGCCATGTTCCTCCTCCAGAACCTGAAGCTGAAGGACTCGTTCTTAGCAGACATCAAACGCTATTATGAGTCAGAGGCCTTGACCATCCCTTTCAAGGACTGGACTGAAGCCAGTCAACACATCAACAAGCACATCAAGAATAAGACACAGGGGAAAATTGAGCATGTGTTCTCAGAGCTGGATAGTCCGGCCACCCTCATCCTGGTCAACTACATCTTCCTCAAAGGTATTACTCTCCCCTCCTTACCATCCTGAGTCCCACTCCACCACAAATTTCTCTAGAGCCCCCAAAGCCATTCCACTCAAAATAGCCTAGAGCTCTCAGCCATCTCTGACCAGGTTCTGCCCCCTAACAAATGCCAGTCTCTACCAGGTTGGAACTAGGATACCCACAGTGCTGTTCTTGAACACTTCTTAAAAGAGCCATTAAAATTATAGATTCCAGAACCCATGACTGAACTCCTGGAACAAAACCTCTACAGGACAGTCCAGAAGGTGTCATCGTTGTGTGCCCCTCCATCAATCTAACTTCTCTTTGGAGGCACCTCGTCCCGGAGAATCAGATCTGTAATTCTTGTACAGTACAGATTCTCAGGGGAAGGAGATGCTCCCGCCTTCCCAGGGACATTAGACAACCTTGGGGAACAGTTTTTTATGTCACAACTGGGGGTGAGAAAGGATGAACTATTGGTGTGGACAGGAAGGTTTACAATGCTAATCACAATGTGCACAAACACAAATACACACACGTACATATGAATTCTCAGAGCGCACATATGCACACACAAACATATACAGAGAACACACACAAATACGCAAACGTATACACAAATACACACAGCCACACACCCCCGTGCCATCCTCTCTACATATTCAGAGTATCAAGGTTGAAAGCCTTGGTCTAGAATATTCTACTTTTTTCTGTCTTCTCTAGAGTTGTGTCTCAGCTCTTTTCTTCCTCTAAGATCTCAGTACAGAGCAAACACACACACACACACACACACACACACACACACACACACACACTCCATGCACAAATGCACAAACATACCCACAAACACACACATGCACACATACCAAAAAACAAACACAGCACCCACACACAACACTGATATACAAACACATACACACCACACACACGCAAATATACAAACACATATACACACCTCACACATGTTCTCTCTCTCTCTCTCTCTCTCTCTCTCTCTCTCTCTCTCTCTCTCTCTCGGCTGACTATATCAAATTCCTCTCGTGTTCTTGAGCATCTTGCATCCACTGAAGCCCATGTGAGCCTCCAGATACAGTGCTGTGACAAGTTATGGCAGACGAATGGCTGCATGCATTTGTTATCTGACAACTATGGAAGTCAGGCAAACGAAATGGGTCACACTGCTAGGAGCTAGCTCCTGACAGAAGAGGCTGAGTGGGAAGTGCTGCAATCAGACAAGCTTTAACTCATCCTAAGGAGTGACATTCTGTCAGAACTGACCAGTACCACAGCAAGCACACAGGCTGGATGGTGACCCCACCAGCTGAGAGCAAGAGGGCACTGTAGGTCTGAAGGCATACTGTATCCTGACTCTACACAGGAAACCTCACTGTCTGCCCTCTTTCCAAGTGGCAGAAGTATGAGCCTCCTCCAGGAACTGGCTACACTGTCAAGGTGGTTCATTCCGCCAAATACCAGCTCCTCTCTCTTCTTAACAAAGACCCTGAGTTCCCAGCTTGAGTTCTAGGGCCACCAGAATTCTCAGCACTGAGGCCAGCTTCTGACCCAGAGGCCCAGGAAGGCATCTAGCTTAGGTGGGACCTACCCTAAATCCAAGGCTCAAGGCCTTTTTCTCTTTACTCGCCCCTCATCCCCAACCTCCTGGGTTTGCTAGCCAGTCTCAAGCAGAGCTAATCCTCAGCTATCAGAGAGGCAAGGAAAAGAACAGCCCAGCTTCCTGCTGCTGCTCCACTCAGTTGCTGGTAGAACAGGCATTAAGCCCCCAGGGATCATCACATCTCTGGAAATCTGGGGCCATTCATGGCCCACCGCAGGTGGCTGCATAACTGGTTTCTGCAGGGACAAGTGATGATCTGCTGCCCCAGAAGAGGGTGTCCAAGAATTATTTTTAATTTCCAGGTCTACAAACCTAATGATCGATACCTGCCCCATCTCTTCTCCCTCACATTTTTCCAGGCACATGGGAACTTCCCTTCAGCCCAGAAAATACGAGAGAAGAGGACTTCTATGTGAACAAGACAAGCACAGTGAAGGTGCCTATGATGGTCCAGTCAGGCAGCATTGATTACTTTCATGACTCAGTGATCCCCTGCCAGTTGGTACAGATGAACTATCTGGGAAATGGAACTACCTTCTTCATTCTTCCAGACGAGGGTCAGATGGATACTGTCATCGCTGCACTTAATAGGGACACAATTGATAGGTGGGGCAGTCTTGTGACCCCAAGGTAAGCCCTGCAGTCAGCATGTATGTTTCTGTAAGGCATATGTTTCTGGAAAATGAGTCAGGTAGACTTTTTCTCTCTAATATACACCCCACCCCCACCCCACCCAGGACTTACTTTCCCCATAGGCTGTGAGGTTCTCTAACCCGGAAGTTATACTTACGATCCCTCTATCCAGATTTGGGATATACCACAAGTCCAGTCCCACTTTCTTGTGAATTTTATAGCCATATCCATTTTGTATATTATATTTTTATATCAATTCCTTAGAGGGAGCTCACCAAACACTAATCTCCCCACTTTTCTATTTTCTTTGCTGGCTTCCTATAAGCAAGCCTCTCTGTAGATCTGTGACGCCTCTGTAAAGTACAGTGCAATTGACATTCGCATCCTGGGCAACTGACCGTAGTGAAAAAAATCATGGAGAAACAACTGCCTAGGTGCCCAGTGCGAGCACGATGTTCTAGCTGCTTTACTTTCTTAAGAAAATATCTTGTAAATGAGTTTACAGTTTTACATCTGGGCCCTGTGGTGTTTATGATCTAACCTGAAAGCATGACTCTTATTTCATTTTTAAAATTCAGTGCTTGGAATTAAACCAAGGGTCTCTTTTTTCTAGACTTACTATGGAACTGTATCTCCAGTAACCCCTTTTTAGAGGCAAGGTTGACCCAGACCAGCCATGAACTCATTCTGTACCTCTAGCAGGCTTTGACACATCAAACTCCTGCTCTGGGGTCTGGAGTTGCTAAGATTACAAGATTGTGACACAAGTCCAGGTTCACTGCTTCGTAATTATACAAATGTCTTAACAACCATACCCTCCCCTCCTTGTTCACTACTTTTAAGATGCTCTTTTTCTGACCAGATTGTATATATGTTTTAGATCTTTCTACTTTGCTCTTTTGTTCTCGATCTCACAGTAAATCTAGCCAAAAGCAGCTAGCAGAGCCCATGTCATAGCCTGACTACTGAGCTGCCTTGAAATGTCCAGTTCTATGTGAATTTGTTCATTGTCTTTAAATCCATGCAAGTCTCAAGGCATGGACAAAGAGTAGATAAGTTGATTGTCAGGATGCAGCATGAACGTCCTTTTGTCCTGCTTCCTACTCAGCTCTTGTTCCCCTTGAAACTCAAACATGAGCAGTCTTTACTCTCTCTATAGGACTATATGGGCCCTGTATAGATATGGTTCATTCTGGTCTTCTGAGATCTCACCCTAATCACATGTTAGACTCCTTTCTATAGACTTCGAGAGCTTCTCTAGTCCATATCTCTGAGCATTTCCAAATTTCTCAAGCCAGTTCTCAAGACTTCTAAACCACATTGTCAGGTATTCACAGAAATCACTCCACTCCTGGTATTGTTTTTTTGTGTTGGTTCTTTCTTTATTGCTATCATGAATACTAGAGAGAAGCATTTTAAAAGATCAAAGGATGTGTTTTTATCTACTGTTTCAGAGGCTTCAGTCCATGATAACTGTTTCTGGGCCCATCTGTGGTGAAGCAGAACACTGGCTCCCTTTGGCCTCTTTTGTTCAGTCAAGACACCCAACTCTCATTTAGGATGGGTCCTCTATCTGCAGTTAAACCTCTCTGGAAACACCATCACAGATACACCCAAAAGTGTGTTTCCTAGGTGATTCTAAAATCCAATCAATAATGAAGAATAATTATCACAAGCCCACCCCTTGACAACTTAATACTCAAAAAACATCACTTTTAAACTATTAAATCCCATTACTGGTCCCCATAGGGGCATAACTACCTCATAATGCAAAATGAATTTAATTTTTCTTTTAAAATTCAATAGGCTTAACAATATTGACACTGTTCAAAAGTCAAAAGTTTCTTTGAGACTCAAGGCAATGATCTTGACTGTAAGTCCTTGTAAAACAAAGAAATACGTTTACATATTTCTAATATACAACATTACAGAGTAAAATTTCCAATTACCAATGTGTAGATTGGGAAAGGAGAGAGAGAACAAAGCAAGACTGAAATCGAGAAAGGCAAAAACAATGTCCTGCAATTTCATGTCTGACCTCTTGGTGGCATGACCTAGGCCCCGACAGCTTCGGGTAGCCCCATTTCTCTACTTTTTCTGCCTGTAGATGATGTAGTCTCTCCTGGGATGACTCCGCTCTGTGCCTAAAGTTTTCCTTGGCAGCTATCCCAAGGTCCTGTCATTTTCAACATTCTGGGGTCTCCCCTGAACCTTCACATAGTCTGCTCAGGAGCTCTGCATAGGAAATCTATAGTATCCATTGTTTGGCCTCAAAGACTTTCTCAAAACTTGGTGCCAGCCTCTATGACCCTTCAAGTTTACATCTTTCATGCCTATTAAATTCTCCAATGTGGATGTCAAATTCTGCTGCCAGGTTGAAATTCCACCCCTTGAACCACAGATGGTGTCTTTGTGTCTGATACTTAAAAGATACTTTCCTAGGCAGCAATTTTCTTACAGGTATCTTGAAGGCTCTATTATTTCAGGTGCTATCTTTTCAAATGATAATTTGGAGCGCTTGATAAATGAGTGGGAACTTCCACTCAAGGCTCTTTTCTATTATCTCAGTGCAGGGGTCCTGGTTTCTCATTAACGATGTTAATCTCTTTAACAAAAATATGATCACTTTATCTAAGCCTATCCTATCCTCAGGAGAGTTCTCCAGGATAAGTTACTTTCATAGCCAAACTGTGTATTCGCTATACCTTTCTGTTCTGATTTTCTGACATTTCTCCTTGTAAATCTGAGTAAACTCAGCAAGTAATAACAATACCACAATTTAAATAATATTCTCTTGAAAGAATTCATCCAGGGGGTACCTTTCCCTGTATCCCTAGTGAGGGGGTAAGGCTGGTGGGATCACACACAGAAGTAAGCATCTGTCTGGGAAAGGATGTACTGCTGCCTACTGCCAGGCCTAGCCTTGAACCCTCTAATGTCTTTTGCTTCACCCTGAACAGGCAGATGACCCTGCACATCCCAAAATTCTCTATGTCTGATACCTATGACCTTAAAGATGTGCTGGCAGATGTGGGCATTAAGGACTTGTTCACCAACCAATCATATTTCTCAGGCACCACCGAAGATATTCCTTTGACATTAACGGTAAGTGTTTTGGGAGCCTTTCTCCAAAATCTACACTAAAAATCTTAATAGTAAGCAACACATCCCATTTGTTAAAGGTCCCATAGGTCCCAAGCAGAAAACCCCAGGTCCAAGCCTCTTCAAGCATAGTTCAGTAAACAGAGGCTCAGCAAGAAAACAACCACACAGAAAGCTAATGACTAGGGAGAGTCATGGCCATCTTGGCTACCATGGGGTGGGCAGCTGAAGCCTCACAGAGGATGGACACTGGAAAACAAAGTTGTCATGGCAGAAGTGAGAGCAGTCCCTGGCAAAAAGAAATAGAAGACAGGGAGAAGGTCTCGTTAACATCGCAGCAGGCCTTCTACTCAATTTCATGTTTCAGTCTTCAGCTTGGTGTTCTGAATTCATAACTTTGTTCAGGACATTTTGCTTGAATATCTACTATGTACCTGTGCTAGGATCTGGATCTGTTTCCATTACTCAGATGTAGACAACATCCTCCAAACACAAGGGTTTAGGGTGCATGGAAGCCTTACTTAGTGATGTAGGAGTTCAATAAATGTGCTGTATGAATGGGTAAAGTCTTTGAGAAGGCTCAGCCACACAAAGTCTCCTTCATTAATTTATTAAAAAAAAAACAAAAAAAACAAGAAGGGGTATTGTTTCAGTATAACTGTACTAGAAGTGCTGAAGGATGGACCTAAGCCCTAAAGGACACTGACCCCTGATAGTAGCTTCAGGTTAGTTCATATAGGGAAGGTAGGCATTGTCCCAATGCTCAGAGGGATCCTTACCTTAGAAAAGGGGAAGAGCTCAAAGTGCTCACAGAGTTAGCCAAAACAATCCTTGACAGCGGGGAGAACAGTGGAATACTTGACCTTCGCTCTGTCAACTCAAAATCTCAAATCCTTAAGACCTACTGCAGAGGTCCATTGCAGTCATGGCTCAGCCTCTGCCTGGCTGCAGGAGCTCATCACAAAGAGACCCAGAGCCCCTCAGACTTGCTGTGAAACAAAGTTGATGAGAGAGTTTCCCCCCCAGGGGATGCAAAGAATACATTGACTGTCAACCATTGTTTAGTTCCAGGGTGGGATCTGTCCCAGGTTTTCTAAACAGGCTGTTGACCATTTAGCTGTCTTCAGAACTCTATCTAATGTTAATCTTTAAAGAGAACATAGGAACAACCAGGGCTTTACATTCCTGAGTAGGCCCAAGCACGTCATATAAGTTCCGCTCTGCTGTTTCCATAGTGGGGTAGACAGAGTGCAGTCTCTTGAAGCCTGGGGTCTGGTAAGAAGAGCCCAAGATGGAGCGCAGGACTTCCTATGACCTCATGTGTGGGTGCAGCCCGTCATTCCAACAAAGAGGAAGCTAGGTGCAGTCTGGAGTCAGAGCTGCTGCTTTGATACGGAGCAAACACATGATGTTTTGGGCACTTTGGCTGTTTCGCCTTCCATGGACAGTGAGATGTCCATGTGATGAGATGTGAACAGCTCCTGTCTCCTGACAGGGATTTATTTCCTGCCTTTGGTGTGTTTCTCACAGGTGGTCCACAAAGCCATGCTGCAACTGGATGAAGGGAATGTGCTGCCGGTTGCCACCAAAAGGACTCTCCGACAAGTGCCCTCTAAATCAATCACCATCAAGTTCAACAGGCCCTTCATCGTTCAGCTCTATGACAAGTTCACATGGAGCAGCCTGATGATGAGCAAAGTCGTAAATCCAGCCTAAGAGCATATCCAGAGAGACCATGGTGCCATCTGACTTTGGGGGCATAGAAGCCGTCCCCCAGTCTTCTTCAGGTCTCTCCAACCCAACCAGGTGTTCTTACTTTTAGATATCTAGTAGTGAATAACCCTTGTTGCTACTCTCAAGACAAGTCAATTGAGAAGGGATCACTGAGAAAGAAGTAACAGTTATTAAAGGATGTTTTTGCAAACTCTGGAGTGCCTGGGTAGTTGCATTCTGAAGAGGGTGCCCTCTCTCTTGATTTATATATAGGCAGTGCCTTATCACTGTCCTCACATGGGGGAAAAGCAGAGATAACTCTCTAGGGTCTTTCTTAAGGGCACTAATCCTATTCGTGTGGGTTCCACCCTTGTGACCTCATGTGATTTGATAGGTTTCAAATACTAAGTTTCAAAATGAATCAGTGAGACATTCAGTTCATAATGTATAGTCCTACCACAAGAGGGGTGAGTCCAGCCAACAAAGCCACCTCTCTTTCTGATGGGAACAAGAATATGGGGTATCTTGCACCTCAGACACAGGTCCAGAGTATATAGTGTATGGCTTCAGAGGGAGACTGGCCCGAGACAGAGCCCAGCCAGGCCACAGAGTGCTATCCTAAGATGAAACCAGAATAGTGTGGTTGTCCTTAGAGAGTCTGGGGAGGCGGGGCTGGCAACTTTTAGACACACAGTGGAAGAGCTGACAGACGAAGCCTGTCATGGAGACCAGCATAGAGTTGGCAGAGGAGAAAGCAGCAGATGTGTAGTATTGATTCTAATACTTGATGGTTCTCCTGTTCTTACTACAAAATCAACACACACACACACACACACACACACACACACACACACACACACACTCTCACACACACATACGCTGATGCAAACCCATGCTGAGGCAGTTCCCCTGCCTCTACCCAGAGTGCCCCACATGACCGTGAGCAGAATGCTGCTTCTGTCCTACTGTGACTATGGTTTTCTTTTGTTTTCATTTTTGTTTTGCTTCATTTTTTGCAAGCCAAAGAATAATCAAACCAAGTTCGTCGTCCCACCCATCCTTAAATATGCTATATGTGTGTTACATATGTAATATCGTTTCAGAATATTCATTCTTTTATAAGTGGAAATTGAGCATGAATCAAAAGGGTCATTTGAAATCAGTAGGGGGAAATATTTTATTAAGCCATGTATTGTTTGGGAATCACTAAAGACTGGAGGAAGGGTGTAATTCTTCTCATCCTTGAAACAATTCCAGATGAATCAAAGATTTGAGCACCAAAGTTGAAATCATTAAATCATGAAGTATACGGTTTTAAAACAAGCCTCAAAAGGATGAGGTATATTTAAAACCCAAAATTGCTAAAGAAAGGACTGCTGCACTGAACCTCATAAACAAAGCTACTGGGTTTAAGAGACAAATAAGGGAAGGATAATGAACGTTAATTTCTCTACCATGTCACTTAACATTTTAAAATGCCAGGAGGAGGTTGTGTTAGGGGATAATAGTGGCTGATTGAAAAAATTTTCTTATGTATCTTCCCAGGATACTATAAAACCAATACTGTAGCAATAAAACTCCCTGTGATTCAGGCTTCCACATGGCATTACCATCTGAAATTGGATACAGGAGACAAACAACCAATTGGAAAATATCCTAGCATTATTGGGATCCAGGGGAGGTAGAGTATGGGGTGAGTTGGTGGGAACAGGTCCCTGGGGGTGTGTCATTGGGCGTCACCCTGGCCACTTCCGCTATCCTGTTTCTCTGTTTCCTGTCCACCACAAGGCAAGCAGCCACCTCCTTCACACCCCTACCACCATAGGGCCCTGCATCACTACATCTCCCCAGTGGCTGGATTCAAGGATCATGGTTTTGAAATGCCTAAGTTCTGAGGAAAATAAACCTTTCTTCCCCTTTAAGCTGTTTCTGTCAAGCAGTTGGTTACAACAATGAGAAAAGCTAACCACAAATGGCTGGGTGTCTCCTTTTGTTTGATTTTTGCCAAAACTTAATGAAAGCTCTAAGTGCACAGGTCCAACAGATGGAACAAATCCACAGGAGAAACACAAAGAACCTCAGGCAAGGAACAACATGACTGACCATAAAAGGAAAACTCTTTAAAAACAAAAACAAAAAACAGAAAACTCTTAAACACACACACACACACACACACACACACACACACACACACACACATAGATGCACTGCATACAGAGGACTAAGGTTAAGAAAGAAAGAGAAGACTGGATTTCTCATCTGAAGTTATGCCAGTCAGCTGATGTGCTGAACTGAGGAGCACACTCTAATTCTGTGGGAGTTCTACCCACACCATACAACCTGAAGTTGACAGGAAGGCATTTGGGGCAAGCCTAAAATGGAAAATGTACAAAAATATCCAGGCAGACTGCTTCTACCAGGCCTGGAAAGAAAAGAAACTAACCTGCGTTACTTACTGCCTAAGTGGGAGGGGCATCCAGGGGATATGAAAGCCAATGCCACTGGGAGACCTGGGAGTGGACACTGGGAGACCTGGGAGTGGACACTGGGAGACCTGGGAGTGCACACTGGGAGACCTGGGAATGGACACTGGGAGACTTGGGAGTAGACACTGGGAGACCTGGGAGTTCACACTGGGAGACCTGGGAGTGGACACTGGGAGACCTGGGAGTGGACACTGGGAGACCTGGGAGTGCACACTGGGAGACCTGGGAGTGCACACTGGGAGACCTGGGAGTGCACACTGGGAGACCTGGGAGTGGACACTGGGAGACCTGGGAGTGGACTCTAAGCTGGAAAAGCAGTGTAATTAAAAATATTTGGATGACCTGATAGTATCAACACAATATAGTAACCTATAGATTTACTGGGTTTGATCATTATATGATGGTTAGATCCATTTTGGTAAATTCAAGGATGCTTAGAATAGAAAGCTAAAATCTAGAACTCTTGAAAACTATATAAAGAAAGATGTCTTTAAAGTTCCGGGAGTGAAGGAGGGCACGATAACAGTTTTCAGAAAGAAGAAAAAGACCCTTCAAAAATGAAGACAAAGGGCCTGGAGAGACAAATCATCAGTTAAGAGCACTGGCTGCTTCTCCAGAGGAACCGGGTTCAGTTCCCAGCACCAACCTGTCAGCTACTCTGTGGGCACTGCACACACATGGTGCACAGATATCAGATATCACATCCATACACATAAAATAAAAAACATGTGACAACACGAATTTCAGAAGACAAAAGGTGAAACATATTACGACTATTAAATATATTTTTAAAGTAGTTATTTGGGCAGAACGATGATTCCAGAAGGAAACCTATATGGGAATATGAAAAGCATCAGAAATGTAAATATGTGGGGCAAAAGATATATCAAAGATATCTTTAAGCTACAAATGATTGTAACAGAAACAATAACAATTTGGCATGAAAATTATCAATTTATTGCTCATCGGCTCTAAGTCTTTCCATCATTATCGCTCTGCAAAAGTCTTCATTTTTTAATGCTTCTGCCTCCCACATTGGGCACAATGCTGGCTTTTGTCAGTAGAGGGCCCCAGAGAGACATTGTGGAATGAAGTGGCTTCACTTTCCTGGCTCAGACCAAACAAGTGAGACAGAGCAGTAGGTAATAATTAGAGACAAACAGACAGATGACAGATGATAGAGATACAGAACATAGTCAGAAAGATGGATAGGTGACAGAACATGCAGACAGGTGATGGAAATATACACCCTGAAAAATAATAGTTGAAAGATAATTTTCTTAACTATATATCTTGAATGCCAGAGTCAAATACCTGATTCTTAAAGCCAGAATCTTTCTTACATAAAAAACATTAAATTGAATTTTACTAAATCAAAAATTAAGAAAAAATACTGATTATAATCACTGTCATTTCACACTGTGTGGGATTATTTATCAGATGATGTGATTAATTAAAGACAAGAAAGTAGAACTGTGGAAAAAAGGAATAAAACTATCTGCATTTTCATGCTATGGCCATATGCCTGAATTGCTAAGTAGACAAAAAGATACCAAAGTCTATATTTAAAAATACACACAAAAACCAACGATCGCACAAACTCAGTAAGTGAATTCAGCAAGATGTCGGGTAACAATTAGCATAAAATAACACTTTTCATATGCATAAATAACTGCCAAACAAAACATGCAATGGCAGCACAAAGCCAACGATAGCCCAAAAGATACAAAAACATGGGAATACATGTAACGGTGTTCTAAACCTGCACCGAAAAAAACAAGAGGCTCCTTAAATACGCAAAGTTAGATGTGAACAAGTGGGAAGTTACCCCTTCCTGAGAGAGACTCTTCAAGTCATCTACATACTGTTCCTTCCTGAGTGAGACTGTTTAATCTACATACTGTCCCTTCCTGAGAGAGGCTCTTCAAGTCATCTACATACTGTCCCATCCTGAGAGAGGTTCTTCAAGTCATCTACATACTGTCCCATCCTGAGAGAGGTTCTTCAAGTCATCTACATACTGTCCCTTCCTGAGAGAGGCTCTTCAAGCCATCTACATACTGTCCCTTCCTGAGAGAGGCTCTTCAAGTCATCTACATACTGTCCCTTCCTGAGTGAGACTGTTTAATCTACATACTGTCCCTTCCTGAGAGAGGCTCTTCAAATCATCTGCATACTGTCCCTTCCTGAGACTGTTCAAATCATCTACATACTGTTTTCTCTAATGTAACATATTAATTTATTGGGTTTCAGTAAAGATACCAACTTTTTTTTTCATAGATCTGACAATACGACATCAAAATCTATTTAGAAAATGCCCGAGGATTCCAGAACAACAATAACGCAGAAAAGCTTCAGGCTCAGGAAGAAGGGGAGAGGCTATCGTGGCAGACAGAAAATGGAGGGCACAGACTCTGTGGATAAAATGCTGGTACCAGTACGTGAACACACAGGCAGACCGATGATGTAAGATAAAATCTTTAGAAATGGCATGAGGGACAGTCAACCAAAACAAAGTGTGGGTGGAAAAAGCAGGCAAACAAACAAAGGAAACCTGCTGCTTTGCAAGATAATTTTAAAATATTTTAAAATTTTGATAATATCTAGCTCCTTGATTTATTGTGATTAAAATAATACATAGCTAAAGATGATTGATAATTAAAGGGTATAAATAGAAAGTCTGAAAACAACCCAAGCACAAGCAACAATATTATTTGATAATGAATGACTTAAACAACTGGGACAACTGGATAACCATTTGAATCAGGGACAAGGATGGGGCGAACAGACTTTGAGCCATTCAACATGTGAGACATCATAGACAAGAATAGAAAGGGTGACTTGGAAGAGGATGACACTGTTTCTGGTCTCTGCATGAATGAGGCTCTATGTCTCAGTAAGATAGGAAGATACATGTGTGTCTGTCCTCAAGAGAATTCTGGTACAAACTGTGAGTTCAAAACTGATGAATAGGTATCCCAGCCATCTCTACATGGTGCCACACGTCAGGATGCTCTTGGAACTCACCTCTGTGGCTGTGCACCTGGAGTCCATGAAGACCACTGTAAACTCAACTTTGATGAATGTGCCAGTCAGCTACCTCTCCGTGGAGGTCGATGTGTGGGTGGAGGAAGCTACGACTGTGCCTGCATTGGGTAGTGGATTCACAGGGACACACTGTGAGACTTTAATGCCTCATTGTTGGTCAAAGCCTTGTCACAGTGATACAGCATGTGAAGACACTGTTGACAGCTCTATTTGTCACTGCCGGCCTGGATACACAGGCACCCTGTATGAGACAGACATAAATGAATGCAGTAGCAACCCCTGCCAGTTTGGGGGAAAATGTGTAGAGCTATCCTCAGATGATCAAAAAGGACACTGAAGGCTTGCCTTCTTCCTTCAACTACCTTGGAGCCTCAGGCTATGTTTGTATCTGTCAGCCTGGATTCACAGACAGAAGCCTAGCATAACTGTCCTCTGAGAGGCTCAACCCAACAGCTGACCTAAACAAATGCAGACACCCATAGCCAAACATATGACCGAGCTCAGGAAGTCTTGTGGAAGAGTTAGGAGAAGGATTAAGGGAGCAGAAGAAAGAGACACTCCACAGGAAGACCAACAGGGTCAACTAACCTGGACCCTTGAGAGCTCCCAGAGACTGAACGACCAACCAAAGAGCATACCTGGGCTGGACCACTCCCACCCTGCATGCCTATACATAACAATTGTCTTCATGCGGGTCACCCAACAACTGGAGTTAGGGCTGACCCTGACTGGCCTCAGTGAGAGAGGATGTGCCTAGTCTTGCAGTGACTTGAGGTGTCAGGATAGGTCGATACCTAGGAGGGGACCCCCCCCTTCTCAGAGGTAAAAGAGAGGGATGGTGGGGGAAGGGCTGTGGTGGGAGACATCAAGAGGGGAGCTGCAATTGGGAGGTAAAGTGGATAAATAAATTAATGGAAAAAAAGAACAAAAAGGATCAGAGATCTAAACGTAAAAAGAAACGAAGCTACTCAAGTGTGAAAAGGAAACCATCCCTATAAATGTTTCTGCTCTGATGGGAGGGTATCCTGAGACATGGTGGCCAAGGAACCACATAGCTCTGAGGTGGGACAGTGTCCCAAGGAAAGTGCATCCTAAGATATGGGAACCAAGGAACTACACAGTTCTGAGAGGAAGCCTCCTCAGCAGAGTATTGCAGCTCCCAGGAGAGAGTATCCCTACCTGAGCTGAAGAGCTCAGGGGCCTCAGCCCTACTCCTTCTCTTCCTTTCTTCTTTTCATTGCTTCTGTTCTTGGCTTTTTCCAATGAGAGAGTCACATCAGGCGGGAATCTCATGTTTATTGGAGGGTCTAGGCTGTGTGGGGATGAACCCGGGGATGGCTGCTGCCCTCTACTCCAAGGAGTACATAGGATTTCTGAGGGGGCGGAGCTTCTAAGGGCAGAGATTTCCAGAGTGAAGATTGGTGGGATTTTAAGTCCTGAGTTTGAGTGCGCTCAGGGATTGGTGGGTTTTCCTGCTCAAGGATTGGTGGGTTTTCCTGCTCAGGGATTGGTGGGTTTCCTGCTCAGGATTGGTGGCTTTTTTCACCCCCTTTCCTCTGAATCATGCCCATGGGTTAGGGCAAGAAGTCCTTCCTGGCCACAGCCTGCTTTTGCTGAGTGCCATCTCTGCAGGCTGCTAAGGGAGGGGGGGAGGACAAGGGAGGTGGAGAGGAGGTGCAGCCACTGTGGAGAGCTCCTGTGGGGCAGCTCCTGCAGTGGTGTTTCAAGAAAGCTGTAGGCTGAGGCAGGAAAGACGGTTTTGCCACTGTGGACAGCTCCTCATGCCGGCAGGAGGCTGAGATAGGAAAGACATCACTACTGCAGACAGCTCCTTGAGGGGGGCAGCTCCCACTGAGGCAGAAAAAGGTGTGAGCCACTGTGGCCAGCTCCTGCAATGCCTGTGACAGCTGCAGATTGAGGAGACCACCCTTTTGTGATGCCACCATTTTGGACAGCTCCTGTCAGACATTTTACTGTGGCTGGAGCAGGAAGGAGGAACCTGGCTTTTGTGGTGCACTGCTCAGGGACTACAGTCCCTCCTGCACTCCTTTGTTTCAACAGGATCCTGAGCTGTTGGTGCTGTGGGGGAGGGAGGCTAAGAAACCCATCAAAGTGTAGAATCGAGTTCATGGGTGGAGACTATGACAGACATGCCTTTGAAGGTTATAGCCAGGCCTTAGTTCTGTTCCTGTTCTTATGTTCTGCTTCCTGGTTTTCCAACATTTTTGAAGCCTGTGCTACAAACTCCCCTATAGCAGGACTTTCTGGACCCGCCAGCGGTTTCATTTATGACACAGAGGCTTTTTTTTTTTTTTTTTTTTCCTGAAACAGGGTTTCTCTGTATAGCCCTGGCTGTCCTGGAACTCACTCTGTAGACCAGGCTGGCCTCGAACTCAGAAATCCACCTCCTCTGCCTCCCAAGTGCTGGGATTAAAGGCATGCACCACCACTGCCCAACTGACACAGAGGCTTTTAATACTTTACAGCTTAGGCCTTTTAGCTAGGGCAGTCTCCCAGTCAGCTACCTAGCTTACCCCAACTAATCCCGGCACTACATCCTACCATGTGGCTAGCTCTACCTCTGTGCTCTGCTCTGGTCCTCTGGTCCACCCATTCACCTCAGTGTCTGCTGTCAAATCTCTTGCTTCTGCTTTCTCACCCTGCGGCATTTTACCTGCCCTGAGGTTCTGTCGTCCACTTCCTGCTTCTGCTACATGCGGTCAAATCTTTATTCCAACCCATCAGTGGTGGAAGAACCTCTGAACAATTCTAGATTGCCTTTAGACAAGTGAGGAAGGAAGAATATTTACAATAGAAATTACAAATAGAATAGAATTACAAATAGAAAATACAGTGATGGACCATAGAAATGGCACTTCCAGTATCCTGCCAGTACTTAATCTCTGCAGAATTAACCATTGGAAATACAGAGACATACCTTTACACAATGTGAAGAAGAGGTTACCTCAACACTCCCTATTGCTGTAAACACTACACTAAGGTGCTGTCCCGACTATGACAGATTGAAACTTGGAGCCAAAATAAATGTTTTCTTCTGTGTGTTGCTTCTGTCTGCTATCTTGTCATTGTCATGAAAGAAAGCCACTAGTACAGAAAACTGGGGTCAAGAAGTGGGGCCGTGGCTCTGGTAAGTCTGACCAGGTACTACATACAGCCTTTGGAGCAGAAATGTGGAAGCGTTTGGTGTTGTGGGTAAAGGGGGCCCTAGCGTGCTGTCCGTGCAGTTTGAGGCCACTGTGGTAGGACTGGTGAAAGCAGGAATGCTGAGAGCCTCTGAACAGCAGAAACTGTGTTCATGGCTCCCAGGAGGGAATAGGGACCCTACTGGGAACTATAATCCACTCACGGTGAATTTTAACAAAGAATCAAGCTATGGTCTCCCCATGTCCAGAAAATTCAAGACAAGGGCTTAAAATTATACACAGATTGGTTTGGCAGGTGAAATTTCAAGACAGTATAACATTCAGATCATGGTCATTACTTGCCCCATTTGTAATGATAATTTAGAAGTGAAGAGTAGAGCAGAAAGGGGGGAGGTTTGATGCTATAGACAAGGTGAGTGTAGATAAAAGAGCTGTACTTGTTCAAAAGATGGGCATAATTGAAAGGCAGTCATGCACTTGGCCACGAAAAGAAATGTGTCCTGAGAGGGACACAGCCCTCCATCCGAGAGCATCTGGAGTAAAAATGCAAAGTCATTAGAAATAACTTCCTTTAAAAAGTAAGCACTTAAGAAGATTGAGCCTCCAGGACACACAACTCAAACAGAGCCACCTGGATGGGTTTTTGTTCCAGGTTAGGCCACACCGAATTCAGAGTGCTGAAGCCATGGTACGGGGTGGGAGTGGGGTGGGGCAGGCCACTCCTCAACATGAGCACAGAACTTGACACTGTACAACTTCAATCATGAAGATTTCAAGGGTTATGGGGTCCTAGAGATCTGTGTCAAGGTTCCCGAGAAAAACCATAGACCAGAAAACATGGAACAGAGCTGGATTTCGTGTGTGGACAGATGTGCTTAGTAAAAACTAAGTTTCAATGGAGACCCCCAAGGAAGGCCATGCAGCAGCAGAGATGCAGGAGTAGAAGTGACCATGCCCTTTGGCGTCTACACAATGTCACCACTTGTCACAGCTGATTTTGGGTTCTCACTGTGGTGCAATCTTTCCTTGCTGATCCTCCGGTTACTCTCTTTTGGAATGGGTATGTTTATTCTGTGCTGTTGTACACTGTAAGTGTATTACTTTTTATGGGGGCTCACTGCTAAGAGTTTGCTTTGAGTCTCAGAAGAGACTTTGGATTTTGGACCCTTGAACAGTGTTGGAAACTGTTAAGACTTTGAGGACCATTGAAATGAATGTTGCATTGCCAGATGGCCATAAGCCATGGCAAGGGCATGGTTTGGATGTAAAATATCCCCCCATAGACTCATATGTTCAAATACATAGTACCCAGTTGATGGCACTGTTGAGGGAGATGATGGTCCCTTAGGAACACGGAACCTAGTTCATGGATGTAGACCACTTAGGAGCAGACCTTTAAGGACCATAGCTGGGCCCCATTTCTGCTTTTGTTCTTTATTTTTGGATTCACCAAGATGTGGTGAATCTCTAACACATGGTTCTAGCACCAGGAACTCTGCTGTGTTTTCCCTGCCTGCCATAATGGATAGAAACCGTGAGCCAAAATAAATCTTTCCTTCCTTAGATAGCTTCAATTGAGTAATTTGTCAAAATGATGAGGAAAATTAACTGAGAGATTAGTTTATAATCTAATTTCTTTGTAAGTATATAATTACTTTCTAATATATCATTTACTTATATATAATAATATAATTTAATTTTTTAATTACACAAAAATGAGAAGACATGAATACAAACACTTGGACATATGCCCAACTTCACTTAAAAACCATCAACTAAAAAACTACACTGAAATCCCACTTGCAAACTACTGGGTTGGCAGAAATGTGGGTGCAAGGTGGTGGATGGAGCCTGAGTCTGAAACCGTCCTTCTCACAAGCTGTGGCAGATGCCAGCCTTTCCCTGCGAAGGGAATTAGGCAATATACTCAGGTGTTTGCTTTCTAAGACTGATGTAACCAATTACCATAGACCAAGTAGCTTCAAACAACAGAAATTAAATCATGCTGTTGAGGAGGGCTAAGTCCAAGAGCCAGGGTTGCCCATGCGCTGCCTCCCTCCTAGCTTGGTGGGTGTCAGCAACCCTCTGAATCCCTTGGCTGTGGACAGAACTCTCATTTCTGCGTCCAACTTTATGTGGCCTTTCCCCCTAATCTTTCTCTCCCTCAATCTCCCTCCGCCTTTCTCCTGCGAGACCTTTTGCAGTGTGAGACCGGGCCCTCTTCATTGGAGTAATCTCTTCCTCCCGTCCTTAACTACACCTACAAAGACTATCTAGTCAAATTCTGTCACATTTACACGCTCTGAGACTTTTCTCTCAGAATATATTTTGGGCCTTCCCCATCACAAGTCTCCTTATCGTCTCACTTAATGCAAAGTTCTTTTTTTAAAAGGTGCATTATTTTATGCGTATGAGTGTTAACTGTATGTGTGTGCGCCATATTCATGCCTGCTGCCCATGGAGGTCAGAAGAGGGTGTTAGCTTTCCTGGAACTAGAGTTAACAGATGGCTGTGAGCCACCATGTGGGGGCTGGGAACTAAACCTAGATCTTCTACAAGAGCAGCTAGAGCTCTCAAGTGTTTGTGTGTGTGTGTGTGTGTCTGTGTGTGTGTGTGTGTGTGTGTCTGTGTCTGTGTGTGTCTGTGTGTCTGTGTGTCTGTGTGTGTCTGTGTCTGTGTCTGTGTGTGGTCTGTGTGTCTGTGTCTGTGTGTGGTCTGTGTGTGTCTGTATGTGTTCATGTGCATACCAATCCCAAGGCATGTACTGTCTTTGTCTTAAGCTTCTCTCCCATTTAATGTTCATGTACATTAAAATCTCTTCTTAGTCAACTCCAACTTTATTATAAAACAAACAAAAACAAACCTTTTGATTTTAAGCATTTACCTTTGATCCAGAAGCCCTGCTTTGAGAAATGTAAGCTAATGACATACATCTGGCACTTTAAAAAAATAATCTCCCTAAAGTAATTTTGTAATTGGAAAACATTAAAAATTACTTAAAAGCCCAAACAGAGGGCTGAGTAAACGCTAGAGTACTGTGACATCATATAAAGCAATACTCCCTCCGGGCATCATGACTTCATTAGGCAGAAAGAAGGAAGTACAAGTACATGTTTGTTCTCATATAAACAAACACAAGAAGAAGGAACTAAGAAGAAAGTGGTTAAATGCTGCACAAGAGATGGGAAGGGATAGATGGGGTTAGCAGGGGTGTCGGGGATGGTGGGTTTCTTCTTGCATCTTTTTATATGGCTTGGACTTTGGGAATCATAGTAACATCTTACATACTCAACAATACAATTAAGATGATAAAATTCTCGAAGCCAATTGAAAAGAAAAACAAACAAGGATCTGCACATTTCAGATAACCATACAGAAGGGGAGAAAAAAGAATTGAGCCAAGGATCTTCAGAACATGGTGTTTGGACCATATGCTTCCCCTTTAAAGGAGAAAACACTGCCAACAAACCTCCAGGTTTTCTTTGCAGATTTGCCTTTCATAGTGGGGTAAGCATATGACATTATGATATTATTTATATGTCTTGTGGGGCGGAGCGAAGAAGGGAAATGCAAATATGAAGCCGGAAAGCAAGGAAGGGTGCTGGGGAGAAAACTCCATAGGAGAGTGCTTGCCTAGGATGTGTGAGGACCTGAGTTTAATCCCCAGCAAGAGAGAAACTGAGGTAAAGGAGGTGGAGACAGAGAAAGGCAGAGGAGACAAAGCCACTGAGACAGCAACAGAGGAGAGAGAGAGACAAGCAAAGACTAAGGGAGACAGAGTGACAGGAAAGGAAGGAGAGGGAAGAGTTAACTAAGGATGAGAGGGGAGGGGAGGGGAGGGGTAGGGAGGGAAAGGGAGAGGAAGAATGGTCTATCTATGAATTGAAGGCATAAATGTGTGACTTAGAGAAACACATACATGTAGATATAATTTTTCAAAATCAGTTGCGAGTTGAGAAGCATTGAATATACTTGAGAATCTATGAATCTCTTTTAATAGTGCTAACAAACAGATATACTTATTTTATGTATATCAAAAATAGAGTTACATGGGACATCCATAGTATGGAAATGGGAGAATGAAGCAACTGACTGTGTACCTGCAAAGATGAGGCAATTAACAGTCTTTCTGTGAACTCAGCTTGGCATACGTACATCCATCCTGAGCTGCAACTGGTTGCCCCAGCATAATCCTAGTTAGTTTCCCCATGTGGTTCCCCAGCTGCCTATACACAGACCAATCATTCACATGGTCCGCAGAGAGCTACAGTGGGATTCTCGTACTGGAAATGGACCTATCTCAGATCTTAGCTTAAGACATCATTCCAGCACAGTGAAGGCACTCATCCTAGCAACCAAGAAGGCCCTCATTTAGTGCCAGTAGTGGAATGCACTTGGACCTGATACCACCCAGGGTCATGCTTCTGTCAATAAGTCCACAAAAGCCACACGTCACGTCAAAGTGATCTTTGGTCTGCCCACCCCTCTACATCCAATCCAGGTTGTTCCAGAAAAATCTTTCAGATTCCTACCCTTATTGTTCTTTAGTTACTTTCATCTCCCTTCCAGGAAAGAGAAAAAACACCCTGTGGTCAAAACAAGGGGTCCTCCCAAAGGTCCCAAATATCTCAGATAATTGGTGTTGATTTTCGTGGTTTTCCACATTCTTGTGATAAATATTCCTCAGAGGCTGATGTAGACAAGAGTGAAATATGAGAATAAATGGGAATTTTGTCACACCCCAAAGGTAGGACTTAGGAGTTTGCTATTCTGTAAGCCATGGCCAGGACTTGAGTTTGACATAATAACAAACTCTACTGGACTTGCTGTTTGCTTTAGAGAAATGTGATTACCTTGGAATGTGGAAAATGGGCTCTAATTCATCCTGTAGGTGAAGCTTGCTTGCTCTTTCAACATGGGTCAGATAATAATAGCTGGAGGCCACTCACCTGACAGAGCTCTAGACCAGTCAACAGCAATGTCCCACTTCTCTGGATAACTACCTCCCCACACTGAGGTAAACTAATCAATAACAAGGCAATTGTACTGGCTAGTTTTCTGTGTCAACTCGACACAAGCTGGAGTTATCACAGAGAAAGAAAGGAGCCTCCCTTGAGGAAATGCCTCCATAAGATCCAGTTGTAAGGCATTTTCTCAATTAGTGATCAAGGTGGCGGGAACCCATTATGGGTGGTGCCATCCATGGGCTGGAAGTTCTGAGTTCTATAAGAAAGCAAGTGAGCAAGCCAGGGGAAGCAAGAAGTAAGCAGCACCCCTCCATGGCTTCTGCATCAGCTCCTGCCTCCAAATTCCTGCCCTGTGTGAGTTCCAGTCCTGACTTCCTTTGGTGATGAACAGCAATGTGGAAGTGTAAGCTCAATAAACCCTTTCCACCTCAACTTGTTTCTTGGTCATGATGTTTTGTGCAGGAATAGACACCCTGACTAAGAGAGCAATGTTAATGATCTTTAATAAAATATACTAATCCATGTCATTGTGATTTCAAGACCTGAAAACACCTTGGGAGTCCTTGGTTCAGGTGAGATGTGTCAGCTAGCCACCTCTATCGTGAGGAGGGGCCTGCCAGCTGGTGATCACATACCTGCTGTATAAAAACCACTCCTCAGTCTGCTTTCTAGCAAGGTGGCTCTCAGGATGACAGGCCACAAACTTCCTGTCAGTCAGCGCATTGCTTAATAGAGTTCTTCCCCAATGGCTACCTTCCAATGACTGGCCTCCATCATGAGATGAGCAGATAGCCACATCTGCCAGCACAGATATTCTGGAATACCACTATATTTAAAGACATGCTATTTTCTTTTGCCTTCATGTTATAATCAGAACATTATTATTATTTCTTATCTGTTTTGTTATTTGAGAAATTCTTTTATTATTTTTTTTCATGTAGCCAGGCTGGCCTTAAACTTGCTATGTAGCCAAGGATGACCTTGAACTTCTGATCCTCCTGCCCCCACTTCCATAGTGCTGGGATTACAGGTGTGCTCCACTGTGCCTTATTTTATGCAATGCTAGGGACCAAACCCTGGAGATACTCAACTAACTGAGCTACAACCCCAACCCCATCATTGTTTTTTGTCAATTCTGTGGGTAGGCTATATCAAGAATAGGAAGGGACACATAGCAAAATTTACAAGTGACAACCTGGTAGGTCTGAAAAGTTGTGTCTTACAAGGTGCCTTCCAGCTCAGACTCTGAGTGCTTGAGAGGCTCAGTCTCAAGAGAAAGAAGGTAGTACATTGACCTTGTGACAGGGTTTGTACTGTAAGACATGACCCAGCAGGAATCCAGTCTCCACTGCTGGACTGACAGTTCCTTTTAGACAAGAGAGTGAGTCTTAAATTCTACCTAAATCCTGTTATGGTTCCCAGAAGCAGCCATGAGGCCTACCATACTGTCTTTCTAGAACCTTCATTCCCCCCACCCCCAGTGAGGGTGACCCTCTTGTGAATTCTGGTCATAGTTGAGGACACAGGACGAGCCTAGGGAATACCAGAAGTTCTTTGGTTTTCCGGAAACTCAATCATATCCCAGCAGGGTGTTAATCAATAACAGTCCCAAAGGGCCTACACTTTGGAATAACAAATATTTACTGGAGGCTTCGGGCTGCAAAGCTTATGCCTGCCTCCTTGCTCGGCACCAGAGGTCCAGGACTGGTAAGAGGCCTTCTAGCATACCGACCAGGGAGGGGTGGGGAGAAGAGCTGCCCTCACTCGTTCCCAGTGGGCTTTAGCGGGGAGAGTAGTGGGGTGGGGGAGTCGGAAGACAAGCATGCTGCCTTGGCTCTAAACTCCAAAGGACTGTACGTTGGCGTTGGGCTCTGGGTGGCATCAAAAGCATGGTAGCCATAGATAGGAGGTGGCCAGGGGAAGGGCTCTGAAGGCTTGATGTTAGCCTGCCACCGCTCACTGCTCAGGCAAGTGAGCCAGGACTGGGGAGAGGTAAGGAAGGCACTGTTCTACACACATGCTTAGGGCTGAGCGTCAGGTTGATAGCCCATTTACTACCCATTTCATAGCCCGCTTCAAGCTCTGTGTGACAAGGTGTGCCCTCAACACGCCTGATGGTGCCCAGGAGCACCCTGTGTATATCATGGATAGTTCCCTTGATGATCAAGGACCTGAAAAGACAAGTTATACTGTTCAGTAAGCAGGTGTAGTAACAGCCAGATATTACAGGGCTACTTCAGGAGACTTAGTTCTAGGAAAGGGGGACACTGTGCTGCTGTGTTGGGAAATTTTCCTGATCACCAAAACAATGAGAAGTAACTATGGAATAGGAACTAATCTGAGGGCTTAATTTACAAAGCAGAGCTAAATACCATGACAGAATTCTCTCGGGCAGCTCAGGCTGTTGGGACAGAATAGCCAATTCTGGAGGTTTAACGAATGTGTTTCCACAGTTCTGGAGGCCCAAGGTGAGGGACAGCACGGCTGGGCTGTGGTGAGGGCCCCAGCTCCTGCTTTGCAGGTGGTGGTCTTCTCAGTGTTCTTGGTGAAGAGAGGAAGGCTCTGGTGTCTCTTCCTCTTCTTATAAGGACACTAAATCCCTCAAGTTCCCCACTATTCAGACCTCATCTAGTCACTTCTCAAAGGACCCCACTTTGCCATACCCTCTTCTTGGAGGACAGGGCCTCAGTTTTGAATTGTGAAGAAATAAAGGCAGGTTGTCTACTTTAAAAATGAAGGTATGGTACTGGAGATGTTTTGTACCTGGAAAGAGGTAATGACCCAATGCTTACAACCATGTGGTGACCTACTAAGGGACCTCATCACTATGACTGGGAAGCAATTCCTAAATAGTGACAGTTGAGAAACCCAGTAGGGTCATTCAGGATAGAAGGTGGGGACCCTGGATTCTTTGGGGCCATTTAACAAGGCAAGGGCAAGGACCTGTGTACTGGGCTAGATGTGGTTTGTTACCGGTACAGAAGAGGGACTGGGAGCATCTGGAGAGCTTCTTGTCACATTTTGACTTAGGGTCCAATGGTCAGAGTGAGGGGCTCTCCTGATGGGAATTATCAAGCATTCCCCAACACATATGGCTTGAGTATCTCGCCATCCAGGCCTTCCTATTGTCCAGTGGAGAGTAAGCTATTGGGGACACCTTAGTGGCATAACCAGCCAGCTTCTAGGACACTGGTAAAATTGCTATGAGCACAATGTAATGGCATAGCCCCAGAGCCAGGTTTTGGATCTGAGTGTGCAGAGGAATCTTGAGAGGCAGGGACAGAGAGTCAGAGGGAAGAGTGTGGGGCTGGAAAGCCACTGCCAGGGCAGGGTTAGGCTCTCTCAGGCTGCAGAACTGGGGCATGGACAGCCAGTGTGTGCCATCACGGGGCAGTGAGACTGAGTGACTTGAACCCAGGTCTTGTGTAGGAAAAGAATCAGCTGTGTTTCCTGCAGCCATTCAGGAGCTGTGGATAGAGGAATGAAAGAAGACCTTCCAGGAACTGTGTACAGGAGATGCAGGAAAAGAGGGTCTTAAAACAGAAAACTGTGAGGAAGCCTCCTTTTCTTTGCTGGATTCCATCTTGGACCCTCCAAATCCCCAGTCAAAGGTGTCACACATTAAGGTTGTGTGACTCAGCACAGAGGGGCTATTTGATATGCTTAACGGCCAAATGACAAGGGAAAAGCTTGAAGCAGATCAGTAAATGGCCCCCAGCTCCCACCTGATCCTGATCCAGACAAAAGGACCATATCTGGCCCTGCCAGAGGAAAGCAAAGGAACAGAAACTGGGGAAGGGACCACAAGCTGCTCAAGGACCTGCTCAAGAGGATGGGACTTGGAAGAAGTCTTGTAAAATGTCTCCCTCCCCCAACCAGGTGGATGAATCCACCACCTATGTGCTCCAGGTCAGTCTAGGGTATAGCTAACCTGTGATAAAACCAGGGCAGCCCACACTTAGCTTGGTAGGAAGGAAATAGGGTCACAGGAGAAATGTTTGCCTGGCAGAGACATTTCATTAGGTGTTGAGTTCTTCTTTATTCTCATTCATTCATTCTCTCTTTCTTTCTGCCTAGGATGAAGGGAAGTGGCCCCTGGCCTCTACAGCTGACCACATGAGGGTGGTTTCTAGCCTCTTTCTTCTTGTCCTCCTGGCAGAGGGATGGCTGGTGACCAGTTTCAATCTCAGCTCCCATTCACCAGAGACTCCCATTCACCTGGAGTCTCAGGATTATGGGAATCAAACTTGGGAAGAGTACACATGGACTGATCCCCGAGATGAGGAGGAGGAGGAAGAGGAGGAGGAGGAGGAGGAATCCTGGCTGAGGGCCAGCCAGCAGCTCTCCAATGACACTTCAAGCTTCGGGTTCAACCTGCTTCGAAAGATCTCCATGAGGCGTGATGGCAATGTGATCTTCTCACCTTTTGGCCTGTCTGTGGCCATGGTGAACTTGATGCTAGGGGCCAAGGGAGAGACCAAAGTCCAGCTGGAAAATGGACTCAACCTCCGGGCCCTGAGCCAGGCAGGACCCCTGATCCTTCCAGCCCTCTTCAAGAGGGTCAAAGAGACCTTTTCCAGCAACCAGGAATTGGACCTCACCCAGGGTAGCTTTGCTTTCATCCACAAGGACTTTGATATTAAAGAGACCTATTTCAATCTATCCAAGAAGTATTTTGATACAGAGTATGTGCCTACAAATTTTCGAAATTCTTCACAAGCCAGAGGGCTCATGAACCATTACATTAACAAAGAGACTGAGGGGAAAATCCCCAAGCTTTTTGATGAGATTAATCCTGAAACAAAGTTAATTCTGGTGGACTACATCTTGTTCAAAGGTATTTTGAATCTTCTGTTGCCCGAAAGCCAAAAGAATCTGACCCTATTTCTCCCTTTTCTTCTTCTGGTCAGTGTACAGTTGGTACTAAAGGATGCTCCGAAAACATGGTCTCTACTTTGCAGGTTTGGCATACATTGAGGATGGACCAATTCTTTCCTTGAGGTTCCCACTCTCACCACCTGCAGACCCCTGGTCCTCAGTTTCCATAGCTCTCCTGCCTAATTTTCATCTAGAGCTTGGAAGAGGTCACACAGGACTATTGAATGAGCAGGTTACTATTGGCAACACTCAGGTTACCTCTGGGCTCCCCACTCCCTGCTTTTGTGATCTGGGCAAAAATCTCTGCCCTTGGATTTATTGTTGCCGCCAGTCTTATAGTGTGTGGGTCTGTGCATGTGAGTGCAGGTATACCTGGAGGTCAGAGGTGCTGGATCCTCCTGGAGCTGGAGTTGTGAGCCACTCAACATGGGTGCTGGGAAACAAACTTGAGTCCTCTGTCCAAGTAGTATGAGTTTTTATCTGCCAAGCCATCTCTCCAGTCCCCTGGTTTTGGAATTCTTCTATAAAAAGTGGGACTCTCACTTGCTATAGTCATAGAGCTTTAAGGGCTAACATATGCAAGGTGCTACACACGATGCTTGGTTCTGACTATTCAGCACAGGAAGGAACAGGTTGCATCTTCATTCTTTCTGGCAGTCAATGCAGCAAGCAGAGTAGGGCCACTGTTTTCATTTGTTAAGGGGATGAAGGTGAAGGCTGGGGAAGCTAGTCTGAACAGGATCACACAATGAACGGCAGCAGCCAAAGGCGAAGAGAGATCCCATGATTTTGTAACCCCAATTTCTTCTAGCTCTAACAGGGTATGGAGTGCATGAATCTGGAGCTTAAAGCTCTATCAGGAGATTCACAAAGCCCCAGGCAGAAAGACCATTTACAGACACTCCAAAAACCATGTTCAGTGTAGGGTCATGTCATGGCTGGCCTATATTGCTTCCAAAGCCACATAAAGAAATGCTGAGCTGGACACACCCTCACTACCTGTAAAGTATGTTTACATATGGTCATGCTGGGGCCATGTAGTAGCTAGGAATACCTCATGCATCAGGAAGCCACCCACCAGGAAATGAGGAAGTTTGGGTTCTGTGAGGGGTCATGGGTAGAGCTGAAGTTTGATCTTTGAGGAGTTTGATGCCTGAGCATGCAAAGTTGAAAAAGAAATGGCACTCTCAATTGGGAATAAAGGGGGCAGCCTACTCTCTCCTCTACCCCCCGAGCAAGACCAGTGTGTTCTGTGGAGGCTTGTTTCTACAGGGGCTCTCTTCTGACTTGTTCAGGGAAGTGGCTGACTCCATTTGACCCCATCTTCACTGAGGCTGACACTTTCCACCTGGACAAATACAAGGCAGTTAAGGTGCCCATGATGTACCGGGAAGGGGACTTTGCCTCCACCTTTGATAAGAAGTTCCGTTGTCACATACTCAAACTGCCCTACCAAGGAAATGCCACCATGCTAGTGGTCCTCATGGAGAAAGCAGGTGACCACTTGGCCCTGGAGGACTACTTGACCATAGATATCGTGGAGACATGGCTCCAGAATATGAAAACCAGGTATGATGCTTCCCCTGATACGCAGACTTGGCTTGCCATCCTCATCATCGCTCCCACCTAGTTTTACCTAACGCCTCTTGGCTTACTGCCCATGTTCCCCAGTGAGTGCCAAGGTCCTGTAGGTAGAAGCAGAATCTGTCCTGTTTTCCACTTGATCCTGAGCATCAATCCAGTTTAGGCCTAGCTTTATTGTTCCAAAGAACAATAGTTGTTCAAATACAACCGTTGGCCTATTGAGATACCTATTGATGCCATGGCTGCAACAGTAAACAAGCCAGGCAAAGGACGACGAACAATGCTGTAAGAGGAAAAACCACTTCAGCAGGTGCAGGCCAAAGCCAGGGATGTTCTTACCTAGTGATGAGGGCTAAATTTCTTGTGTCTGTCTGAGGAGGAGAGTGCTTAGAGGTCGTTTGGGGACAGAGAACGGCTGACAGCTCTAACAAACAGCAAAGTGGCCAGTGTGGCTGCAGCCATTGCAGAAGAGGTGAGAGGATTCAGGGACAGCCACCCCAGGACCTTACATTACACACTCAGAAAAGTCATGGGCTTTCCTGCAGGAGATGGGGAGGCTCAGAGGCTTCTGATCAGAGACTCAAGGAGACCTGATTAATGGATCATACAAGATCCTGTGCTGAGAGCAGGCATAAATAAGGAGGACCCTGAGGAAGCCGGTCAGCAGGGTGCTGGATACCTTCCAGATGCTACCATTTGGACTACAGTGTTAGCAGGTGAGGTGATAAGATGTAGACAGGGCTTTGGATCTGCCAGGAAGCAAGAAGTGGCAAATTTGATGACTCTATCTGGAATGGGGTGCAGAGCAAGAGAGAAAATAGAGACAGATCCAAAGCAGTATCTGCCATCAGCAGTAGCTGAAGCTTTGGGCTTCAGCATCTCAAGGATGGGTATATCACTTACTAAGAATGTGAAAGCAACAGGCTTGGTAGTGAGTTCAGGGTTCAGTCCTACCATCTGGACTAGGAATGTCTCCCTAAGCTCCACAGGAAGGAGGCCAGGCCAGGGCGAGGCCAGAGTCTGACTCTAAGAACTGACAGGTATATGGCTGGGGTTTAGTACCATGACAGCAGGTAAGCCTGAACATGAGAAGACCCTATGTGGAGAGAAGAAATGGAAGGGCAGAATAGAAACTTGGGTGTTTGCTGGAATCAATCCGCCTGCTGGAGCACAGGGCACACAGCTCCAATAAGAGTCTCATGGCTGTGCCTGTTAAGTCTTGCTGCTCCAGAAGTGGTACAGAGATGAACTCAACTGACGGTCCTGGCTACAGCTTTCACTTTCACTTTTCTGTCATTTTTAAGTCTTTCAGCATTAGCAATGGATTGAAACATAAACCCTACCAAACGTTTGCTGAGTGATTATACTTATGGGTTAAAATTTAGGACATGTCACATCCTCAGTTTTTTCCCAGAATGGAGCCCAGCCCAGCTACACCACAGGGAAAGGAGTGGGCAAGGGTGTCTTCGTGAGATAGCTGCTGTGTATCAGGCACCGTTCTGGACACCTTTCATACATCAATCATTCTTTTCAAAAACTCTGACATTGGTAGATGTATTTTTGACGACTCTTTACAGAGCAAGAAAACAGAAAATTAAGATTAATTTGATTTAATTAGTAGCTTTCTTTTTTAAAAAAAAAAATTTCTGAGCCATAAAACTCATCTTTCTAAATCTCATATTCTCTGAGAACTCACAACAGAAAAAATAAGTATCTCGCAGCCTCCCTGGCTAAGAAAACAGGGTTAGTGGAAAGCCCTCTTTGCTTTCCTTGTCTGCCCATTCCCCAAGTTCTCTGGAAATATTGAGGTCCGGGGTGCTTGGCTGGGAACAGCATCCTCCAGCAGTCTGCTGGGATGCAGGAAGCAGCCAGGGAGTTGGTTGGGATTGTTTTGAAACACACACAAATGGACATGGAGTCCGGCATTCTTTATTAAAAGGATTTGGGGAAGTGAGCTGATGAACGAGCTCACTGGCATTAACACAGTGGTGCTTCAGAACCCAGAAGTATTTTCTCTGAGATAGAACACCATGAAAGAGTCCCATGAGCTATACACCATCAAGCAAAGGAAATAATCTTGGAGGAAGGAAGAAAAGAGACCATGTCCTTATCAGCAGCCCCCAGCCATTTCACCATCGTCCATCCTGTCCTTGTGCCACAGGAAAACGGAGGTCTTCCTTCCCAAGTTCAAGCTGAGCCAGAGGTATGAGATGCACGAGCTGCTCAAGCAGATGGGAATCAGGAAGGTCTTCTCCACCTCAGCTGACCTCAGCGAACTCTCAGCCTTGGCAAGGAACCTTCAGGTGTCCAAGGCAAGTCAGGGACCATGGCTGGGGGGGGGGGGGGGTCCACAGCATGCAACGTCACTAAAACCAACAAATTCTTTGCGAACCATGTCATTGTGATTAAATGCCCAGCTGTAGCAGAGAACTTTACTCCAGTTCTAGCAACTTCAAGTAATACTCAAGCTGGGGTTCCAAGGATCTCAAGACATGCTACACAAACCCCCTTTTAACTAGGTTCTCATTGGAAGAGCTCCATCCCTCTTCTCTCCCAAGGCGTAGGGAAACACCAGCCCCTCATCCAGACTGGTTTACCAACCATCAGTACTTTTGCTGAATAGTGAAAAGGCTTATGAAACTATTCCATCTTTAGTATGAAAGAAACTCCCAGTCGCCACCTGGCCACCCTCATTCCTTGTGACAGACACTCTACCTCCTCGATGACTAGCCTCAGAGGACCCTCTGGCTCTTCCTCTCCGCCTGCCTCTCCTCTCCTTCCTGTTCTTCAGACAGGAAACTCATCCATGCCTTCTTGGTTCTTGCACTGCAGTGAACTAGTTGCAAACCATGTGTCCTGGCCTGGATTCATTACAGCTTCTCTTCCACCATTACAATCAAGAGGGTTCACATTTCCCCATACAACTGTTAATTCTGGGAGATTTAAAATGGTATTCTATGTGAATAGGAGCCAGTATGGTAACCTCAGCCTGAGTACAGGCAACCATGGTCCAGAAGGTAACCACAGACCCTCAGACTGACCCTGGAAATGCCTCAGAGAAATACCAGGCAGCTCAAAGGGACTTCAGCTCAAGAATCAGCATCACAAAGTACATGTTTAATAAATATTTACTAGATGCGTGTATGTAGAGATTTGCCAGCCAGCTTCCCTGGTTCCAAGCCCAGGATGCATCTTGCACAGCCCACACCACTTCCCATATTCTAGATTTCTGAGGTATTGTCTGGATTTCTGAGGCAGTCACAGATGGGCTACCACGGTGAACCCCAGGAACATGGCTGGGTTAACAGAACTGCTATGGAAAGTTTCTGTCAGTTCTCCCCATTGCCACACAAAATGTCCTCCCGTGTTCTTTTTTTATATAGGTCTTACAACAGTCAGTGCTTGAAGTGGATGAAAGGGGAACCGAAGCAATGTCAGGGACACTGTCAGAGATTGTCGCTTACTCCATGCCTCCTGTCATCAAAGTGGACCGGCCTTTTCACTTCATCATCTATGAGGAGACATCCAGGATGCTCCTATTTCTGGGAAGGGTGGTGAACCCCACAGTCCTGTGACTCGGATGACCCAGAAGTGTCTGAACCACAAGATGCTGGTGGTGGACGTTAGAGGATGTGTTCTCTGTACCCAGCCAGTTTGCTGAGTAACACTAAAATTAAACAACTCATACTTTAAGGAGATGTCTGTGCAATCTGTCTGGCATTTTAAACTTGCTCCTGAGAGCCTTAGCTGAAGACTAGCTGGGGAGGGTCTCTCCCTTTCTCTGCTGCTTGCATGCCTGGACTAAGAGCAGTTGGTAAGACAGCAGGTGTGGGCCAAAGGCTCTGGGGAGAACATGGACATTCTTCTACAGGCCTGCTTCTCCCTCTCTAGATCCTTCTCTTGCAAAGGATGTGTTTTATTTTAGCTTGTCCCAGACTTTCTCTCTCCTCTGTCTCTCTCTCGTCTGTCTCTGTCTTTCTCACTCCCCTCTTCTCCCCCCACTCCTCTTCTCTCCAACCCCAACCCCTGCAGGGGTCTATAACATAGACTTGGCTGGCCTGAAACTCTATAGTAGACCAAGCTAGCCTTGAACTCACAGACTCTGCCTCCCGGGTGCTAGAATTGTGCACCACCATGTTCAGCGCTCTCTCTCTCTCTCTCTCTCTCCCTCTCTGTGTGTGTGTGTGTGTGTGTGTGTGCTATAGTATGTTTTAATCACAGAATTCTTTCTTTTTATTAAAATTAACGGAAAATCACTGTCTTAGGCAGAGTTTCTTTTCCTGTACAAAACATCATGACCAAAAAGCAAGTTGGGGAGGAAAGGGTTTATTCAATTTACACTTCCAATTGCTGTTCATCACCAGAGGAAGTCAGGACTGGAACTCAAGCAGGTCAGGAAGCAGGAGCTGATGCAGAGGCCATGGAGGGATGTTACTAATGGCTTGCTCAGCTTGCTTCCTTATAGAACCCAAGACTACCAGCCCAGGGATGGCACCACCCACAAGGGGCCCTCCCTCCCATCCTTGATCACTAATTAAGAAAATGCCTTACAGCTGAATCTCATGGAGGCATTTCCTCAAGGGAGGCTCCTTTCTCTGTGTTAACTCCAGCTTGTGTCAAGTTGACACACAATCACCATCGTCAATCCTGATCACAGTGTCTGGCTCAGTGGCATCCACTCAACTCTGTGATCATCCAGTCACACAGCTCCATCACAGGAACCACAGATATCCAGTTCAATGATTTCATTTTATAAGGAAAACAAATAGGGGCCTGAACAAAGGCCACATCTGGATTTTCAAGAGTGACAGGCACTTTTTTTCCTCTGTGTACTTTTCTTCATAAGAGATTATATGTGAACATATAAATACATACACTAACAATGACCTTTTATAGTAGCTTTGGTATATAGATGAATACAGTCTCAATTATATTCATCTTTGTCAACAAAAACAATATGCCTTGTTCATTGCTGATTAAGAAAATACCTTTGTGGATCTTGATGGTGTGGAAGGTCTTGACTATATATAGTTCAGGGCCCACTGCACATGATAAGTATGTCAAACCTTATATCTCAGTGGGAGTAAAACACTGGCCCACGGCCACTCAGTGTAACCATGGAGAGCCAATCCCTTCTTAGTCTAGTCCAAGGCCTTGGTACTCTGTCTTCCCTTTCTAAAGCATCTGTCAGGGACTGCTGAACTGTCCTTTGCCTCAGTCACCCATTGTGCTTAAACAAGAGTGAGCATGGACTCTGTCCCACTGTGAAAGGAAAACGAAGATAGCGCTAAAACATTCTTGGGCAGCCATTTTCTAGCTTATAGAAATAAGACAGTGCTTTAGGAGGGAATCAGAGATTGTTAGATATCAGAGACCAACTAGTCTAGAAATGTCAGTGGTGCTGACTCAATGCTTGGTTGCATTTCTATCAGCTAGTTAATATACAAACACACATAAAATTGCTGTGTTGATTAGTTACTTGGAGACAAATCCAGAGTAACATGAATAGGAGGTTCTATCGAGAGGCAGTCTAAGGCAGACTTCCCCACCTCAATTGGACATTAATTCACTCTTGTAGTTATTCCAGGACATGTACAGATGTTCATTCAGGACCTGATGACTCTGGAGCCTAGCAGAGAGATCGAGGATGGCTCTAGCTGGCGGTCAGGGTACTTGTGCTCAGTTATTCAGATATGTTTGAAAACAGGAGGAAGAGAAAAGACTTTAAGGATTTATTTTATGTACATGAATGTCTTGTTTGCATGTTCATCTGTACACCAGAAGGGGCTACCGGTCCCAGAGGACAACAGCTATAGACGGTTGTGAGCCACCACGTGGGCGATAGGGATTGAATTTAGGATCAGAAAGAGGAATTCGAAAAGAGAGTCCTGGCACTTTTCTCATTTCTAGATGGAATCTGGAAAAGGAAGCCTATGACTCTACCATACTGAAATAACCATGGCCAATCCAGTGATAGGCAGGCCACCACTGCTGCAGACGGAGCAGACCACTCTGCCCTGCACTGTTAAAGGAAGATTAAGTCTTCTGAGAAAATGAAGTATGAGTACATGCTCCTATCTGCCACTCATTTGCTTTTTAATCTTCCTGCATGTTTGTCTCTGGGGAATCATTTTAACAAAGATTCAAAAAATTTTAAAAGGTTTTAATACTTGTGAAAAAAATAGTTCCAAAAGTAATTTTGAATAACTATTTTAATTGAGAATTTAATGCCTAAGCAATTGACTTCCAACTTTATAATCAGTGCTGACTAGTCTGTCAAATCACTTTCCTTTATCCCACATATATAACAGGAATATGAAAAACTTGTAAGTACTAAGTGCATTATTTAACAATCAAACTGAAACTCTTTGTTCTATCTAATGTAAACAGACTCGGTGCTGGCTGGTGAACCAGAATACTGGAAAACTGACACAGCCTTGCTGTCCCCTTATGCACAATGAGTTCTCCAGACCCCAGCAGATTCAAGTCCATATGTCTAATGCTAGCAGGAGACACAAACTACCTGAACTGAATTTCCTTATGCAGGACAGCCAAGTTTCTCATGGCTCCTGGACTTTCACTTCTGACTGTCCCTGATGAAAGCTTTGTATTAAGTCCCTAAACAGTGCCCCAGAGAGGCCACAGGGGAGGAAAGGGATGACAAAGAATGAAGAAACAATAAATGATTGTCCCTGAGTCATTTACAGTTGACATGTTCTACTCTGCCAACTCACTGTTTAAGGATGAACTGCTTTCTCTATAGAGTACGAACTGCAGGAACGTATTTAAAACTTTTCTCACAAGGCGGATATCTCATTAACCTCTGCTTTATTTTAAATAAGCTCATTATCCATTTCACATTATAAAAAGTAACCACACACACGTATGCATTCACAAATTAGATCATCTTTATCATACATCAATATATCTTTAAAAAACAAGTATTTTCTGATATCAATATAGATATATGCTGATTGCATTTGAAATAGAGAAGCTGACAATAGCTTCATACATTCTATCTCAGGAAATGACATTTTAAAGTTAAGGACAATATATGTTCCACAGGCAAATTTTGATGGAAGTATTAGCATTAGTACAAATGGGTGCTGTTGGCAGGGCGTGGGCATGATAGCTTGGAATAACAGCTGATTCAAACTGGATTCATCATTTGACATTAAGGACAGATACAATCTAAAATGTAAACAAAGCATTTATAAAAGAAATTCTAGGAATTAAGGAAATCATCAATCTATCATTTTAAAGGTATTTGTAGCTAAAGTTTTCCTGAATCTTTGCATATTTTCATTGCTGAGTCTAGACTGCTGATACCACAGAATCCAGGACCACAGGACCACAGACAGCTAGCTGTTGGGTTTGACTTTTCTGCTCTGCGTGGAGAGCTCATAGGAAATACAGTGCCTTCCTTACCTCCTGTGTCCTAGCCCAAGTAGTCACCCAGGCAGTTAATTAAGACAAGCAGGCCAATTTAGACTGCTGTGGAACCTCTAAATGCTACAACTTAGCATAACAAAAGCCAGCCTCTCCTCTAAATGCTACAACTTAGCATAACAAAAGCCAGCCTCTCACTTGAAGATGGGCACGTCTCTTCTGGTCCAGCAGGCAGTACACACCTCCAGTTGGAGCTCATTACACTGCACTGGAACACTGGGATTCAGAGCCTACATTAAAACACATGTCATACCTCCTAGGGAAATCTAATTCCAGATAGGGTAAGTTTCACATCAGCTGCACGGTGTTCCTTCCTCCCTTCCACACTTTAACAAGCCTGGCCGTCCCTCGCTGAAGCTTTTCCGCCGTCACAGTCTCCGATGACCGCTTGCCTCCTTCACCAAGCAGTTGACTTAAGGATTGGATTTTCTGGATTTTCTGATAAAAGAAAGAAATAAGAGGAAGGAGAGAAGGGAAGATAAAGAGACCAAAAAGGAAACAGAACAATTATTCACATAAAGTAAATAACGGAAATATGCTACTCTGAGTAAACCTACACTATGATAATTCTTACTAAGAGGACATTAATTACACATCAGGGATCACTCAGAACTCCATCCTGCGCACACCTAATCGCATCCCCTTTAGATTACACAACTTTTCATACATTTTTGATTTTGTATACACAGGAAATTACTCAGGTCTATCAACTGTCCACCACTAGAAGACGGCAGCTATGTGTCCCCTGTACTTCCTTTATGACACACTGCTCAATAGTAGAGGTGGCATTAGGTAGAGCAGGTGAATGCACAGCACAGACTTTTTTTAAAAAAAGTAAAACCTGAGGTAACACTTTCTGCAATTACTTCATAGGCCTATTTTAAATAAAGAGGACTTTTTCTTTCTGATTTGGATATGACTGTCTCTAAATTGTGAATAATTCTTCACTGAAAAATGATCAGTGTAGATACCAACCACCCATCCAACTAATGGGCATATTAGGTCCCCGTGTGGAACAGCCGGGTGCTGCACAGCCAGGCTTGTGGGGAGGAACGGCTGTGAGTGCTAGCAAGCCTTCCTTCAGACCACTTGAAAAAGGTACAAACTCTGTATGTGCCCTCATTGCTCTTTATTCTAGATTCATTTTGGTAACTATCAGATATAAAAGGAGAAAATTCAGTCTACAAAAAGGAAAGATGTGCTCAGCAATGTAAGAACAGCTAAAGTATCTGAAACAAAGGAAAGCTGCCATAAAATATTGGTTCAGTGGTCTTTACTTTAAAAAAAAAAAAAAACTAATTTCAATGATGCTCCCACGTTCCTCAGGAGAAGTTCAGGGCTATAGAAGAAGAGGGTCTAGGGTGATAGAAAAAGATCCCAGGGTACAGACCTGAGAGGCCCCTTAAAAGAGCTATGGGCTAGACTTGCTATCTGACAGATGTGCAGAAGCCGACGAGCCACCAACACAGTGGCTTTGCTCATCCTAGAGTTGGGCACATGGCTCCAGCTCAGAGTGCTGTGGACCACATGCCATCTGTGCTCCTCCCAGGGCTCCTAAAGAGTGCCAAGGCATTCTGTAGAGAGAACGCCCTTCAAGCCGGCCCCAGCACTGCAACCTCTGACCCAACTGTCCTAGGGTTATTGGTGCAGCACTTTGTCCCACAGTCTTCTGAGCTCCTTAATATCTTTAGTTTCGAATGAAATAGGGTACAAGTAGTCCAGGCTACAGAAGAATGGGCTACATGGTGAGCCCCATCTTGAAAGCAGAAAGAAGGGAAGGAAGGAATGGAGGAAGGGAGGGAGGAAGGAAGGAAAAGAGAGAAGGGACAGCTTATGAGTTCAGTGGCATATGCTCAGGAGGAAATGTGAGTCTTGAAGTTTTCCTAGGATCTGAATGGGTGCTCTGTGTGAAAGTGCAAAACTGGGACTAAAGCTGAGACTACGGCCTGGCCACCCTTGGAATGCCATCGTGATGACTTACAGGGTATCAGGTTCTTTTAAGTGTTCAAAAACTAATAATTCAAACAAGATGCAAATAGCACACAGAAAGAAATCATGGGAAAAGAAAACAGGCCCTTCATATCTTTAACTTCAAAGCACAAGTTTTGACAACAAATATTTTCAGCTAACTGAGCCCACATTTCTGGGCTCTGTGCTGTTATGGTATTTCAAAGTGGTAACAGCTGTATCCATTTGGTAAGGTGATCGGATACTACGGTCAGCTATTTGGATACCTAGTAAACAATGTCTCTGTTATACGTTTCCATAGACCTCTTACACACTGACAGTGTCTCTGTTAGATGTTACCATAAGACCCCTGACACAGTGAAGCCCGCACAGTAACTACCATCACCTCAACCACCTCCTGGAGACATTTTCAGTTCTTTGAAGTGTGGAGAAGGGAAGGGAGGCGCCCTGAGCCACACAGCACACTCAGCAGTGGTCACTGGGGACTCACAAGGTAGCCTTCCGGGGTTGTGTATCTTTACTTCCACTACTCTTTGGATCGGCTGTGTTCGCTGGCCCACGGGAAGTACTGGGCAAGACAGGGCTAGGAGAAAAGGGAGCTGGAACGCTGCTGGTGTTGCGAGTCCGGAATGAGTCATCTGGGAACGGAGAGGCAGAGGTATTGATAGGTTCAGAAGGGTGCGCACCCCTGACAACGGCAGAGTGCTCTGCATGAAGATTTGGCACGTGTATAACCCGCGGCCATTACCACAATCGTGATGTGAAAGCATGCTATCACCAATGTCCTCCTGGGCCCACCAGAGTCACGCCGCCTTCAGCTCCTCGTCTACACATCTCCGATTTTCCCTCACTAAAGATTAGCTTGTACTTTCTAGAATTTGATATAAAAAGACTCAGAGAGAATATACCATCTTACCTTTTTTTCATTGATCAGTAAAATTGAAATTCATCTACATAGGAATATGAGTGCTTCATAACTGGTGTTATAAGGATGGCCTAACATTTGTCCTAAATGTTCACTGACAGACATTTAGATAATTCTAGTTATTAACTATGATAAATAAAACCACTATGAACATTTGTATGTAAATCTTTATGGGGCTATGTTTTCTATTTCTCAGTGAATGCTTAGGAATAGATGTGCTGGGTTCTTTTAGTGGGTTTAACTTCAGATGAAATTGCCAAAGCACTGTTTTTCTCCTTTGCTTCACCTCTCTGTGAATGGAAGCCTGCAGATGACTCTTCACCCTTGAACTTTGCATTATAAGCATTTGAACTTGAGGCATGTTAGTGAGCAGCAAGCAGTACAGCATCTTCTCATTGCTGCTGCTCTGCTCTGCTCTGCTGTGACACAGGGTCTCCTAGCCAGGGATGGACTTGAACTCCTGATCCTACTGCCTCCCACCCCCGAGTGCTAGGACTGCAGGCATACACTGCTACCTTCCACTTTCTCACTGCTTTTAATTGGTCTTTCCTAATGACTGGCGATGCTAACGTCTTTTCATACACTTACATCTTCACCTTCTTTACAAGTTCACACTCAAATCTCTTGCCCTTTTTAAGCTTAGCTGCCTAGGCTTAGCCTTCTCGAAACATTCTTGAAACAAGTCCTTTTCAGATCAGGTACAGTATGTGTATTTTCTTCCACTCCAGATCTTCATTTGTGGTTTTCTATGACCCTATCCCGAGTTTTAAATTCTGACACAATATATTAAGTCACTACTATTCTGCTATGGTTAATATAACTATCTATTTGTTCCAAAATTACAGACTTCCCTCCATATCTTCTTCAAAAATTTGTAATGTTACCTTTTGTGCTTCAGTTTACATTTTGAGTTAATGATTTCTATATAAGGTGAAGGTATGAAATGAGGTTGAAGTTTGGGTTTTCTTTAATAATAAGTACCCAACTGGTCTAGTGCCATTTCTGAATGTATCACCAGACATGGTAATAATATCGTTAAATAACTCTCATGATCAATGCACTTCTGATTTCCATTGATATTCATGGTCTACCATGTTGATTTCTGTGTCTGGAGATAAATGCTTTAATTATAGAAAGTATTTATTCTGAAAATAGAAAAACACTTTGCAAACTATCAGGTATGTTATACATAGTTTTCATAAGAATAAAATAAACATAAAAGGGAAGACAGAATACTCAAAATAAATTGTAGCTAAACTCTTAAGATTTCAGGTCCTATAAAATTAAAGGCCACTATTATCAATCATAACATTTTTCAATCATCATTATAGCTCTTAATCAATATTTCCAATATACAAAATTAGAAAGCCACAAGTAATTTTTACTAATATACTCTAGTTTTTTTCTATGAATAATTCTGTCTTCTACTGTAAAATCCATAAGTCAGCAAACTATGGACTTTGAACCAATGCCTGCATAGGTGGTTACGTTTATTCAGCATGCAATGCCTATAGCTGCTGTCACACTGCAATGGCGGGGTTGAGTGACTGTGACTAGCCCACAGTGGCTGGAATATTTACAGCCTAGCCATTATATGAATCTTCTGGCCCTTGGAACAAACTTCTAGGTACATAAGATAGTAATGGATCCTGCTCATCTTCTTTAGAAATTAATGGGAATGTCTGTCTGTGCTTCAGCAGGCACATAGACCATGGTCAAGAGTTCGTGCCATTAGTCCTTCTCCTCTCTTTACAAGTGTCACACTCTGAGTCTTGATATGGTTAAAAAAAAATAGTATATGGCCAAGTATTCCCTCCTCGATAGCTGTGTTACGGTAGCACTAAAGGCCCATTAAGAGAAAGGACTACCCAAAAGAAAGGACTCTACCTCTGGATGGAAGCGTACCATTGTCTGCTCAACCACAACTCAGGAAGCTATACTTAAAGAGCTGTGAAGGATAATTAGCCTTACACGAGATAATATACTTTTCTTCCCAGAATTCCTTCCCCCTAGGACAGTCCCTGAAAGCCTCTCTGAGGTTCTACTGAATCTGCTCAACTCCCTGTTCATGACTCAGAAAGGCATAACTTTTCTTTGTCTTCTCTCGTCTCTTTTAGATGCTAGCCAGAGTCCAAATGTGCTTTCTCTGGTACTTTGGATTCTCTTATTCTTTCTCACTTGTCTGCCACTCTGCTTGACTCAGACTGCATGACTTTGTATTTTTCTCTTCTGCATTTCTCTTCTCCTGGCTGCTGCTAACATTTACAGCTTGCCTATCCTGTTGCATTTCTCTTAAATTCTAATAAAACTGCCCTCAAGTTTCAAGTCTGCTTATACATTCTTTTATTAAATAGACTAAGAACCCCAAAGGGGAACCCCAGCTTCCCCAGTGACAGGAATAGTTTAATTGCTTAAAGACTTGATGAAGACACATGTTTAAGAAAACATCACATCTAGAATTAGAAAGACAAGTTGCTTAAAGAGAGTAATAGTTTATTACTACATTTTATGTTTATATTGCTGCTTACCAGTTAGTGACAGCATGGCAGTCCTCATCAGCCCTGAGGCAGAAGACGTGTGTGTCAAGGTGGAACTTTTACTAAAACAGAACGTGACTCAGTGAGAACATAAAACCATAGCTTTAACCTTAGCTACCTAAGAGTTGGGGGTTTGAATCCTGCTTTGCAATCCTTCTTCCTCTCCTGTCCTCCTCCTCCTCCTTCCGAAACCTGCCTATTGTGTTGATCTTTTCTACAACTTAAAAGAATTTCCTTGGCTCCATCAAAACTACACATTTTCTTTCTTTTTTTTTCTTTTTTCTTTTCTTTCTTTCTTTTTTTTTTTTGATACTTTATTTACATTTCCAATGTTTCCCCCTTTCTAGGTCTCCTCTTTGGAGACCACCTATCCCTTCCCCCTCCCCCATCTCTATGAGGGAATTCCACCTCCCACCCACCCGCCCACCCACTCCCGTATTTCCACCTTGACATTCCCCTTTACTGGGGACTCCCCTCCCCCTGATGGCCAACAAGGCCCTCCTCTGCCACATATGTGGTCCGAACCATGGGTCCCTCCATGTGTATTCTTTGGTTGGTGGTCCAGTCTCCGGGAAGACCGGGGGTGTGTGTGTGTGTGTGTGTGTGTGTGTGTGTGTGTGTGTGTGGCCAGTTGACACTGTTGCTCCCTCCAGAGGGCTGCAGACTCCCTCAGCTCCTTCAGGCCCTTCTCCAACTCATCCATCTGGGACCTCACTCTCAGTCCAGCAGTTACTATAAAATGAAACTTGGGTATTCCGAACTTTTGGGCTAATATCCACTTATCAGTGAGTACCATGTTCATTCTTTTGTGACTGAGTTACCTCGCTCAGGATGATATTTTCAAGTTCCATCCATTTGCCTGCAAATTTCATTAAATCATTGTTTTTAATAGCTGAGTAGTACTCCATTGTGTAAATGTTCCACATTTTCTGCATCCATTCCTCT
>CM052705.1:104609780-104732432 GCA_028551405.1 Uromys caudimaculatus | reverse complement strand
TGGATGCTAAGGATGAATGGGTGCTGAGGATGGATGCTGAGGATGAATGGGTGCTGAGGATGGATGCTGAGGATGAATGGGTGCTGAGGATGGATGCTGAGGATGGATGGGTGCTGAGGATGGATGCTGAGGATGGATGGGTACTGAGGATGGATGCTGAGGATGGATGGGTGCTGAGGATGGGTGCTGAGGATGGATGGGTGCTGAGGATGGATGCTGAGGATGGATGGGTGCTGAGGATGGGTGCTGAGAATGGATGGGTGCTGAGGATGGATTGCCAGGGACAGGTGGGAATGTCTCAAGTAGGACTGAATACATGTGGTTACTTACATGTTAGTTTCACTTAAAAAACTCATTTTGCTAAACACTCTCAACTGTAATTTTCCTTCTAATTTATAAAAGATAGAACTTCAGAAAAATCAAGGCTTTTCTTCAGCCTTTTAGGAAATATGGAACAATGTAAAAGTGAAATAAATTAGTTTTAGGTTTACTAACAAAACTCAGCTAATGCTAACTAGAAAAGACTGTGTCTGTGGGAAACAACATACCATTTCCAAAAACAGCAGCTCTTCTCTTTCTTTCTCTTGATCCAACAAATCTTTCTCATAATTTTTTTTCTGGAACTGTGTAAAATTTAAAATGACACTGTCAGTCATTAGTGACAACCTCTTGCTGATGTAAATGTCTCTTTATAGAGTGTACTTACCATATCCATGGACATTTCCATTCTGTCCAACTCTAATACCGTCTACAAGAAAAGGTTTCAGAAATTACAGCTGATTCAACAGTAAGAAAATGCAACCAACCAATTATGTGTCAAAAAGCCCTTGCTTTCCCATGGAATTCAAAGAGAACAGCTTACACTATGTTATTAATAAACTAACCTTTTACCACCAATAAACATTCAAAAATGTGTTTCAAAGTCACACCCATTCATATCTTTTTATTGATTGTCTAACAGTGTCAGTTCCATCTTAAATGTAGCTTTTGAAAGCTGAAGTATTTTTAAGGTTTGACCTCACTAACTCAAATTTTTTACTAGCTTAGTTCTCCAGACAACCCACATGACAGGCTCATATGCTAGAGCAAAATCACATGGCCTAAATTAGGGCATTTGGAAAGAGATGTGCATGGGGTGCCGCCAGCTATCCAGGGTGGGGCTCTGATACCGATCAGCCTGTTCTCAAGCAGCCAGTGTTTCTAGGTCTAGCCCCTTCAAAGTCAAACAGACGACTGAATCCACTCCTACAGTCTTCCCACACTCTTTTAGATAACATGACTTCTCTAATTTTACTGTCAGTAAAATTTTCTAATTTTACCTGATTGTGATCACTTATAAATAAAGTCTAGGGAATGAGGTATTGGTCAACATTTAAGCCAAGTTCACAAACACCTGGCAGGTGCTCAGCTCTTCTAACAGGGAACTCCTGTTGCAGGTAACAAAAACTGCCCTTTAGAAAGGCCTTTGAAGGAACCACTGCAGCTTATTCATTCTTTCGGTACTTGCAAAGCTTATTACCCTAGCAGGCTGAGGTAGGGAAGCTGAGGTTAACACTGCCATACTGTGTGAGACACATTGACTCAGCAGGAGAGACACTTACTTTCTTCACAATAGCCAAGACATCTTTATCTTTTTCTTGACACAGGAGTTTTCTCACACACATTTCTAACTGCTGGAGGAGATGCATGTCTGCAGGAATCTTCAGAGCTGACTTCACTTTGGGCAGCAGGCAGCAAAGTTTCATTCTATAGTGAGAGCGAGTTTAATAACTGAGAGTAACAGGTATGTGCAACAGAAAAAGGGCAAGCCTTGGGAAACCTCAGCACTCATCTGCCCACGCAGCAAGTATGCACGCTGCAGAGTGCCTTCTGTTTATAAGGCATTCTTTATTCTGGATACCAAGACACAAAATGGAATCAAACCAACAAAATCCTCAGTTCCTCAGGAGTTTTGCACTCTAATATGGGGCATGGAAGACAGAATGCATAGATAAAGAAAATGTCTGCCAGAAAGTGGTGAGTCAGTCTGGAAGGCAGTGTTAGAGAGGTCAGTAATGTTCTCACTGAACAGATGATATTTTCCATATTTAAGGAAAGACCTAGGGAGCAAGCCACTCAAGTGTCTGAAAAAGCATGTGGCCATCATGGAAGACTTGCCTAGTGATACACTGTTAGCAAACTAGTGTTGAGGCACAGTAAGGCAAAGATGAGCTTAGGAGGAGACCTGAGTGGTGACAAGGGTGCTGTGAGCCACTGTATGGAGCCAGGCGTCTATTTCAAGCGCAGTGAATGCACTGGAGGGCATGAGCAGAGGAGTAAAGTGACCCAACTTAACCCTCCTAATTATCATATGCTGTTTTGAGATTAGACCATACATGGTTAAGGAGGGAAGAGAAAACAATAGAGAAACCCCCAAAACAAGGGCTGACAGTACTTTGGGCCAGAAGCAGCAGCAGAAGTGCCCAGAGAAGCCTGCACCATGCCTGTCTTTTGTGAGCTGCAGAGTGGCCTCAGGGACTGCAGTTAGGATGATTGAGAGAGAAAAGGGTAAATTAAGGATTTGGCTTGAGCAGGGGAAGATGAACCAGCTGCTTCATGAGATGCAGAGGACTGCAAAAGGAAGAGATCCAGACAAAGCAGCCCCAGCACTGAATGCTGGACAGATTAAGTCTGGGATGCTCATTAGAAATTCAATGGGAATTCTACATCTGCAGCTGGCTCGGTATGTCCTTGCAGGAGACTAAGTGAGGGATGTATGCAGATGATAGTTCAGCCATGAGGATGGAGAGATTCTTAGCGTAATGAGGGCAGTGAGAGGAGAGGAGAGTGGGAAGCATGCTAAGGTACTACCACTGTCCAGATCAGCGGGCTAAAGAAGAAACAAGGAGGCTCCAGGAGGGGAACAGAGATCCCGGAGTGAAGAACACCATCACAGGGAAGGAAGGCTACCAGAGAGCTGCTCTGCTTTGTTAAACACCAACTCTGCCTCTTTTTAGGCTAGTTCTGGAAAGGGATGTCTTACAGCTACTGGCGTCATTCACTCATCATGTGCTCTCCAGGTCAACGCTCTGTATTTCTTTTGCAGCTAAATCTCATTCTAGGGGTTGCCAGGATGCTGTCTCTGCAGACCTTCAGTTGAGGGCTTTTCCTACACAATAGCCCTTGATTCTGTGAATCTGAAGAGGTGAAGAAGCTAGTCTCTGGGATTCTCAACATTGAGCACCAATGGCCTCCAAGTCATTCACTGCTCAGCTCAGATACAGGGGACACTGTAACTAAGAACTCTCAAGTCCTCTCCAGAAAAATTACTTCACTTCTGGCCACTGAAAGAAAGGTTCCTCTGAATAGCAATAGGATTTTCCCAGCCTTGACGGTATCTAAACTCAGTAAATTAAATGTTAAAACATTCACTTGAGAAGCACACAAAGCATAAATCACTCTTTATTACCCAAAGCATACCTAGAAAACATTGATTCATGGGCCCACAAGATTATAAAGTTCTAAAGTTAGGGACTAGAGCTTTTGATAAGCAGTATTTGTTAGCTCTTATCATACAGATGTTTACTCAGCCAAGCTGGCTGGCTGGCTTTGACTTGTGCTTGCTTAGCCCAATGAGACAAAAGATCTCAGATATCAGTTAAGAGAGCGACATTGTATTCCAAGACTATTTACTAACCAAACTATGAAGCCAGCTGAGATGTCCATCAACAGACAATTGGGTAAAGAAAACATGGTATATAAGCACATGGATTACTCAGCTCTTACAGAGACTGGAACACTGCTGAAACCCAAATGAACAGGAAGCCTTTCCATATAGTGAAATGAGAATTGCACATTCCTGCTTAGATGTGGAAGCCAAAAAGGTGACTAGTGGAACGGTGGTCATTAGCAAATAGAATGATGGTTGGAAGGACGTAGGCAAAGAGTACCAAAATTCAGTTACTATAGGAGGAATATCTTGTACTCTCTGCAGGTTATAGCTCATTATATATTTTATAAATAACTCTAAGACCAGGCTCTGGGCACATGCAAATGACAAATGTTTGAGGGAATGAAAATGCTACATTTAATATCCAAATTATTAATTTATCATGCTATAACCCATAAAGTGTGACTGTTAAGCCAACCTTCAAAGATAACTGAGAGCACGCATCAATTCCTCACTTGGTTTGATTAACTAAGAAAAAGGGTTTGCAAATGTTTACCACAACGGACATACAAGAAATGTAACATTTTCAAACCTTACAGAGTGATACGTACCTCACATTTGCCACTGGGTCATGGGTTAGTTCAATAACAGGTAGAAAGAAATATTTGCAGAAAAATGATCTGGAAAATATCTCTATGATAAATTCACAGGTATCCAAAAAGCGAAGTCTATTCCAATAACTTTTTCCTTGGCCCAACTCTACAAATAACAAAAATACCATAATCTAGTATTTCCTACATGAAATTATATGTTACAAAATGAAACACCAAAAATGTATGCAAAGTTTCATTCTGTCTGCAAACTATTTAACAAATATAATAGATAAGAGAAAAATAGTCATTATGTGCTCTAGATTTGCAGACTACAATATTTACATGTCAAAAACTAGGAAAAGGTATTACTCTACTGAATAAACACCAATAACCACTGATGGATGACCTGTGATGACTGAATGACGAGGTCACTATGAAGGACCACTGCCTACATGCTGAGGACCCGGACAAGGTCACCGTGAATGACCATGCCTAGATACTGAGGACCCTATACACACATCTTTTGTGAACCTAGAAAGCAGGATGATAGGATGCATACACTTGAACTAATTCAAACACAGCTACAAACTCTGAAAGTCTTTTAAAACTAAACTAATTATTCTCTTTTTGTTTCCTTAAAGGTGTCTGAAGTGGAGAAGTCATATGTAAACACAATTACTGATAGTACTGTAGGTCAATATTTAAAGCATAATTTTCTCATTTTTACATAAATGTGCAAAGGCAATGTTTTTAATACTTAAAAACAAACAGAATCTTTAAAAATGAAACTTACTCTACATAGAACTTCCTTCTCATGCAAAAAGAAAACAGAACTAAAGCAGGCCATGGGATAAAAAAATCAAAACACACTGAGCATAATTTTTCTTAAATAGAATTTTATAAAATACTTTTTTCCCCCTGAAATGTGGTATTTCTGATTAAAATGGCAAATTCTAGTAGTTAGGAAGTCTGGGTAACAGTTTTATCAAAAACTATTTAAGCATGATTGTAGTCAAAGCCAAATAGTCAATGACTAATAAACTCACTAGACAAATGTATATATTTGCTACCAGAATTAACACCTTAAAGATTTTTGCCATGAGTTTAGCCCTTAACAAATCACAATAAATTTGCATGTGTTAACCTAGTTTCTAAACCATTACAGCTCGCTAGATTCACATTAATAGGTGCTGTTAAGACCATTCAATAAAAAATTATAAGCCTACATTTTATTCATTCAATTAATACTGAGAATAGCATTGTATAATAAATTATTAAATTTTAAAATATTCTATTCATGCTTTAGTTCCAAATGCTATTTCATCAAGGTAGAAATTAGCCTTTCAACTTACATTTACGTATTTTAATTTCTCAAGTGTTGGAATTCACAAAAGGTTCTGGTTAAATACTATTTTCATCTATGAAATTTTGACAAAAAGATTTCCAAGACAAATACAAATTAACCTACAAAATTCAAATAAAAGCACATACCACATTTTTGCCAACATCAGCCTAATTTATCTTCAAAAATTACATACAATGCATTAAAGATATAATTAAGACCAATTATTTTAGTAACTTTTTTCCAAAACTATTGCTTACGTTCAATTAATTTTTGAATGACTTCATGCCTCTGCTCTTGTTTACGATTATATCGTAGGAAAATACATAGAGTCCGTGCAGCTGCTCTTTGGACAGGTAAGACATTCTAAAAGAAAAAGAAGGACAATCATTATCCTAAGATATGTTTCAATCATCACTCCCCACCAAACCAACAGCAAGCTATTATGAAATGAGAAGTGCTCACTATCTTTCAAACCCTTCTGGAAGGATCTCTATTACTTAATGGTAATGTCACTCAGGGACATAAAACATCCTCTGACAAGCTCACTCACTTTCACAGTCACATCCAAATGACTTGTGTCTGGCCATCATTTCCCCGCTACCTCATCTGAAGTGACATGCCCCTCAGCCACCTACCCTCTCAGCTGAGGAATATTAATGAGTCCCACACATTCCACCACCATTTGTGTCTGGCCATCATTTCCCTGCTACCTCATCTGAAGTGACACGCCCCTCAGCCACCTATCCTCTCAGCTGGAGAATATTAATGAGTCCCACACATCCGACCACCATTTTGAGGAACATACCACATATCAGTTACAGCACCAGAACTGTGCCGCTTCTGAAGTGGGAATTTAGAGATGCATTTTCAGATACACACTCAAGAATTTGGGGACTGGTCTATCTAGGTCTGGAGACTAAATGTCTAAGCTCTCAGCTCAGGACAATGCTCCTCACTGGGGGAATCTCCACTTCCTATGCCTATGCAAAAGCTGGAGCAGTTGTGAATGTGGAGGCAAAGGCCCCAGAACTCTACACAATGGTGGAGCCAAAGGACCCCAGCAGCTGATGGGTAGCGTTTCCAATGTTCCAAACCTCCTCTCCTTCAGATCCCCATCGCACCACTACACAGAACTCCAATTCTAAATGAATTCGACCAGTTGCCTGTACTGGAAATTAGAGAGGAAGTCTAACACCTTAAAAGAAAACTCTTTAAACCAGGTATACACTGTCTGTTGTAATTCGCGTTCACCATCCTGCCTTACTTATCAACATTAGAATTCTCCATTCACCTAAAGTCCAGACCACTGCAGTGGGAATCTGTACAGCTGTGTGGTGCTGAGACAGTGTGCTGGCTGTGTCCTCTTCTATCTCCACAGTGTCCATCTACTGGGCACCAGGCTACCTGGTATTGTTTACTGTTGGATACAGAAGGAAGGTGTTTTCTAGGCTTTAGAACTGAAAACTTAAGACCTGTGCATAAGCAGAAATGCACTAGCGTTCCAATGAATTTCAGATAATGAACTAAATAAAAGCCTATTTCTCTCTTCTTCAATTTGGTATAGTATTACAGAATTTCAAATGTATATGGACAAGATGCATGAAAATATACTTAGTTTGTACCTCATGTAATATGTCTTATAATGCAAGAGAAATATTCATTTGGGACAAAAATCAATGATAAGGGCCTCTGAACAGCATTCATGAGTTGTCCTCTGACTACTACATATGTGTCAGGGTACCTGTATGTCCTCACACATACATACACTAGACAGACAGACAGACAGACAGACAATCGATAAACCAATCAAATAAGCACAAAAGTGACAAAGAGTCACTACTGCCAAGTCACTTTTTAAGACTATTATACCTAGGGCATAACCTTCCATTCCTCAGATTTCCACTGCTACATGTGATGAGCTTGTTGGGTGGAGGGTAAAATTGTGTGCTTCCTGTTTTTTTAAGCTGAAAATAATACCATTAATATTTTTCTAGTTTCTAAATCTTTGAAGCTAACACTTATTTTGAATTTTGAATGAAGAGATCCTCATTTCCCTTTTATGAAAGTGAAGATGCTTCTGCTCAGATTATAACATAGAAACATTGCTTGTTTGTTTACCCTGCTACAGGAGATGGACAACCTATGACCTTATGCATGCTCTTCAAGGGCCTTATTGCTAAGGTCCCCACTAGCTGCAGCTTTAAAAATAAAAATAAAAAAACTTTAATAGGATGCCATCACGAATGTACAGTGAACTGTAGGCTAAACAGACAAGTGTATTTCTGCAGCGCTTCTCATGGGCCCTCCACTGCAGAGAGGCTGCAGCTCGCTGCTCAGCAGCGGTGAGTGCTGGAATCAAGTCTGGCAGTGAGGAAAACTGCAAAGTTCTTATAAAAGGTGGATAACTGTGTGAGGTTCCACTTAGCTGTATGGAGAGCAAGTTGTTACTCCTCTCCTTGGACAGAAGACTCTACACCAAGGCTTGCACGCTTCCAATGTAACTGTCCTTAGGCACTATAAAAGACACAGTACCAGACTAAGGGGGCCTACAGGGAGCCTTGGGAATAAAGGCCTGACAGATGTGAGATGCGGACGTGGGGACAGCAGAAGAAACAGCAAAGTGGAAGTTCATTTTGCAATTGACATTACAGAGTCCTGTCAATCTTTCTCTCCAGTGAATTGTAACAAGTCTGAGGTAAAGGGCAGGAACTGTATCTCACTCAGTAGGTTGAGAACTTACCTAGCATGCATGAAGCCCTGAGTTCAACCCCCAGCACCATATAAATTAAGCATGGTGCTATACACCTATAATCTCAGTGTTGGGGAGAGAGAGGCAGGAGGATCAGAAGTTCAATGCCATCTTCAGCTGTGTGGTAATTGAAGGGCTATCCACACACTGCTTCTAAAAACGACACAAAAGTCTGAAGTGAGTTATCCACAATCCTCTGGCAGTGGACAAAGAGTATTTGCAATCCTGTTTACATCTCCCTACAGCTAAAACGTGGAAGACCAAAAGGCAAATCAGAGGAGCAGAGGAGACTTGACTCTCTTCAGGACCTGGGGAAATGCCACCCTTCCAAGCTGATAGGAACTGACATTCTTGTATCTTGAAAAAGTGAAGAATTTGGTAATGACAAAATTATCCCCAATTTCAAAACAATCAGGGGAACTTGGGGCTCACATTTGTCATCATGATGGCGAACATTCTTTGTAAGAAACGGTAATAAATCTGGTCACTCGATATGATATGAGGCAGACAGGTGTATTTCTGCAGCAGCTTCTCATGGGTCCTCCACTTCAGAGAGGCTGCAGCTCGCTGCTCAGCAGCTGTGAGTGCTGGAATCAAGTCTGGCAATGAGGAAAACTGCAAAGAAACCCAAGGAAAGAGCAGTGACTGAGTGATGGTGACCAAGTCCATCAACTGCAGCCTGTAAGCATACACCAAGGAAGGACTTTAGAGTTTAGAAGGCATCTCAGTTCTCACTGAGTAGTAGGTATCAGGCAGAATCAAACATTTTTTTTTAAATGCTTGAGTAAAAATTATGGCACCAGAAAATGAAATCTCAAGAGCCTGGACTTGTTATTCTTCCTGACAGGTTAGTCATCAGGTTGTTTACCAAGGTAAATATTCTAACTAGGCCAAGCTTGACCTTCTAAATTCTTATCCATTGTCCTATTTGTGATACTTATAATAATTATTAATACTGAAAATATGAATGCAAATTGCAAAGACATTAATAAGAACTGTGGTAGTTGGAACTACCATGTAGTAACTGCAGAGGGCAGCTCGTGCTGGCAGCCTTCACAGGCACAGCCATGGCTATGCAGCAGGTGCTATTTTATCTACGTGCTTCCCTGATTGGAAACGCTGTACCTGAAAAGCGCTTTCCCTTAGAGTCTTTCAACTAATCTACACTTTCTACTGTCACCCATACAGTAAAGCCCAGGACACAGCCTGAGGAGAAAAGAGTCGGGAACTTGGAAGATCTTATTCCTGTGTCACTTCACCATCTGGAAAAATAGGGGTATGTGGTGCCTAGGACTTTGGGGCCTCCAAATTCCTTAAGAACAGAACAGAAATTGAAAGCTTAGGATATTTCCAATCAATTGTCAGTAGCTCAGGGTAACCCTGCCAAATATGGCTCAAAGCTGGGATGTAACCCGTCCTTCCTTTTTATAGCGTAGCTAACTCATGTAAATGTATTTATATATGTATATTCATTTTTGTTGTTTAATTGTATGCATATGTGCGGAGATGGGGGCGCACTTGAGTCAGTGCCAAAGGAAGCCATATGAGGCGTTAGCTTCCTCTGGAGACTGGTTACTGCACTGTGGAATAAGGACGTCGGGATGGAACCAGGTCCTTATAAGATCGGTAGAGCTTTTAGTTGCTAAGCCATCTCTCTAGACCCCTCATGTAAATTTTAAAGCTGGCTGGGGATGTGCTGGCTGCATCCCTGCATCCTGACAAATACCCAGAGGACTGGACACTGACCAGCACAAGGGCAAGAACTATTTTTAATGTTTCTTACACATTCTCACACCCACCCTGCAGAATAAGATGACAAACATCCAGGTTCCCTGAAAAGGGATTTACCTTATTTTCTTGAACACTGTTTTCTCCACCAGTAGACATAAGTTCCAAGATTTCTGGAAGGTGATTTATAAGAGCATCTAGTACCTTTTAAAGAGATATTGTGTTTATAATGGTTATTATCTATCTTCTAATTTAGTTAACTCCACAAATCAATTTATACATAGAAAAGTATTATTGAGCAAACAACATTTTGGGTGTTCCTATTATTTTTCTTTTTTAGGAAAAAAAATCAGTGCAGCTTCTACTTGTGTAAATCAGAGAAAGCTAACATACTCAAAACTGCCTTCCAACTTTGGATTTGGTTTCTTTTTTTTTTTTTTTTTTTGGTTTTTTTCGAGACAGGGTTTCTCTGTGTAGCCCTGGCTGTCCTGAAACTCACTTTGTAGACCAGGGTGGCCTCGAACTCAGAAATCCGCCTGCCTCTGCCTCCCGAGTGCTGGGATTAAAGGCGTGCGCCACCACTGCCCGGCTGCCTTCCAACTTTGGAAAGGAGCCCACATCCAGTGATGTGGCTAAGCCTCCCAGGCTAAGCGTCACCCTGGTAAACAGAATGTGCCAAATATAGCATCAGATGGAAAAATTTCAAAATCTTCATGAGTCTATATGCAAGATAAAATATACTCTCAAAACAATGCTAGGCAAAAGTCCAAAAGGCTTTATGATTACAAGTGTGAATAAAACCTGTAATAGAAAAAGGCAACCTGACTGGAAAGCCAGAAATGTAACAAAACACCAACAGGGATTTAACTGAAGCTTGGCTTTTGTCTACTTGTGGGTACTTCTAATTTTCCTTCATAAACAACACATACCTTCATTTTAAAACCAGCTGTACTGAAAGGCCTCATTTCTAAGATCTTCCCAATGACACAGTGACACAGGCACTGACATAATTTGGCTTAATATAAAAGAAGTAATTGCCAGAGTGGGAACTTATATTACCTCCAGTGACTCATCTTGTAACAATGTTATCAGTTCTTTGTGTATTAAATGTACTCCAGAATTCAGAAGTTTAGATACCTAAAACACAACAATGAAATCTCTCAGATTTGAGACTATATAATACTAGAATACATATCTTAACTACATTATTAAATACTTCTAAAATAGATATAAGCAACAACATAACTATAAAACTAATTTCTAGTAAATTTAGCTGCATAGATGTGTTTCCTGCCACACTAGCGTGTGTGGCACAGGGTGAGATGTGCTTAAGGGGCGGGAGAGCAGGTACAAAGGCTGGGTTACCAGAGCTAGGACTTCTGCAGCGGCCATGACAACCCACAGCCGCCCCTCACTCACAGTTGAAAGTCTTAGAACTCTCAAGGGGCCTTAAAAAACACCTTAAAAAACAGCTGAGTCTTTACTTCCCTCTCGAGCTTCTCAAAGACAGAACTGAATGGAACGCCCTTAGTGACGCTGGGTGGAGTAACTCCCAACAAGGCAAGACAGTTTTCCTCACCGCTGTCAGACCCGTCCTCAGTCCGAGAGGAGTTGACAGGGTCTGCACAGGTCGAGACCAATGCTTTTGGTATGGCTCCTCTAACCAAACTCAGAACCCACAAAGGTGAGCTCAGCAGTTTGTATTTTACCTTTTAAAGGGTGAAAAAAGAAATATAACATACTGGGTTTGAGTCGAGTTTTGTTTATAGGGGTTGGGGTGGGAAGATGCCTGAATAAAGAAAATATTTTGAAATCTTTCACTTTGGGTTGTTTTAAGTTGTTAAAAATATTTTCAAAATGACATTTTCTGAAAAATCAGAATAAAGTTGTAATAAAGTAATTATCAAATCTAGTATAAACACTAGATTAGAAAACTTGTAAGCACAGTGGTGAGTTTTCATTTTTTAAAGGGCAAAATAAGCCATTTGGAGGATCTGAGCATTACCCTTAGCCTACGCACATCAGGTATGACCGTGAGAACATGAAAACTAGATATTCCTAAAAGCATAAACCAACCATCTCCACAGTGACTCCTATTACAGGAATACTGGTGTGTGTGTGTGTGTGTGTGTGTGTGTGTGTGTGTGTGTGTGTGTGTGTGTGCTAATGAAAACCCTTTCTTAAGTGACTAAGTCAGGTAGCTTGTCACAGCGATGAGATAAATGATGGATGTATGCCAGGCAACTGGTATATACATGTGCTTTTACTGTTTTTCTTAGAAACAGTTCCCTCATTTCAACTTCGAAGATGAAAAAAGTTAATTATATTCACCATAAAAGTTTGTTTTTGTACATAATTTATAGAAAGCTATATAGCTGAAACTAAAAGCTGTGCTCATAAAATTTCACTTGCAGTAAAAGCAATAAGTGTAAATAATTTGTTCCTCAATTTTCCATTTACCCTAAAACTACTTAAGCACAGGGGCAAAGTATAACTATGACAAATCATTTTAAATTATATCTATCATAATGTCTGGCTTAAAATAAATATTTAGTTCAAATATGCTGAAAATAGGTCAATGAGTAAATGGATATAATGTATTTATGTAAATGAATTTTGTAAACACACTAAAAAGAGAATTATGGGAATTCAAAAATAAGACTTAAAACTACAACATGAAAGTGATATGGAGTATCTGTCTTTTAACAAGTCTGTAAACACAGTATCGACAATATTAAAACAGTATCTAAAAAACACAGAGAGAATGGACATGTGCACCATGGAATTCATTCTTGGACTTACTTCATAAAAGCAAATAGCAATAGTGTATCTGACTGGTACCTCCGGGTCATGACAAAGGCAGAAGAATGTAGAATAGAGCTCCATGTGGAAGTTTTTAGGATCAACAAAAACGATCATGGCCTAGTGGAGAGGGGGGACGAGTGGGGAGGAGAGAGACATGCATCAGTACTTGCCATCGTCATCGTGTGACGTGTAGAGCACATCCCACTAAGCATGCTAATAAAACAATGTTTGTAAAATGCAAATGCATAAATATAATTCTAATTTATATACGAAGAGAACTATAAATTGCATCAAAGTTTGCTTAGCACTGTACAGTTAGGCACAGTGCTAAGCACAAGTGCAGAGATGTCAATATTTTAATGTACTCTACTCATATGTTTTAATGCCATAAATCAAAACGACCAATAAGCATAAGCAAGTATTTTATTACCGGAAAGTTATAAGCACAGTTCTTTCGTACTGAAGTATATTTCTTCTCCTGCTCTACAATCTGGGATGGAATCTGGTTTTCGTTGTGGCCATTTTCTTGTTGCAAACCCAGTGTACAAAGTTTCTTATAAAACTCCAAAAATCTCAAGTGCTGATCTGGAGTGAAAATTCCTAAAACAAATGTAAAACCTGAGTCCAGCATTTCAATTGCAAACAAAAATAAAAATAAAAATAAACCCAGAGCACAATAAAAATGTTTAGAACAAAATATTAAAGCAAAATGACTACAGATGGTTGCTCATAGTTACAACAATGAGCAAAAAAATACTCTGAAGAAAGCTAGCAGGTCATATTTTTCACCTTGTTCTTATTTTAATAATTTATATGAAGATTTTTTTGAAGGGGAATAGAGGAAGAGTTGATCTGGGGGACAGGGGAGGTGAGGGTAAAGGGCTGGGAGGGGTGGAGGGAGGAGAAACTCTGGTGGGATGTAATGTATGAGAGAAGAATAAAAGTTAAAAAATAAAAATAAGTAATAAATAATAATATTTTAATTTTTAAAATACAAACACAGAAAACAGGAATTACGTCTCCATTAGTTCTACAGCTTGTGAAGAACTAAGATACCATCATCATCAGGACCACTCTTAAAATACTGCTGTGTATTTATGGTATATGCTTTAAAGTCTTTGCAGCAAAAAAAAAAAACTATACATGTATGTACAGAGAAGGAGCTAAAGAGCCTAGCCTGGAAGATGCCAAAGTGATCAGAATACTATTCATCAACTGAATGGTTCCACATTCATCAACTCTCTCAGACCCAGGAATTTAGTGGACACTGTACAACATTTGTCAACTCTCAGATGTCTGCAATCCACGTGAAGTCTATTACTATGCTAGATAAGAGCTTAATTCTTATGTGATCACAATAAGCTAAGAATATTCTCAAATAACATGACTCCTGAGTGCTGGTGTATGTTCTAAGATGAACTGCTCACATGCTATGTTTATCATTCGAGAAATGGTTTTTAAAGTTATTCTCTCTGTGTATGAAGAGCTAACATCCTGAACTTCTATTAGCACACTGCATCGTAAATATACAAACTGCCCAGAAACTCTGTGGGCTACACTTACTGACTTTTTAAATGAGGTGCCATCCGTGAAAACATCGTTTCTAAATGTGCTCTAAATTATGTTGCCAAGTTCTAAGTGTTCCTAAGGCTACACACACTTGAGAGCAAGTGCTACCCGAAACTGCTGAACGAAATAAGTAGAAGCAAAAGAGAAGATCAGCTAGTCTTGCAACCCCATGTAACATACCATAGAGTCCGTGGCATAGCTTTCCTAAATGAAACGATAAAGAAATCAGAATTGATTCATCTGCTTTGAAAGACTTCTCACAGAATGATTTCACTAAGGGAAGTATAGTTTGACTTCTGTCATCTGGGAAACAAAACAAAACGATACATAGTTTAGAGGCAGTTGTTCACATTTCCGTGTGGAAACTAAGACACATACATGTTCCAGAAGAAAACCGTCTCTGGTAGACTAACAAGGATAGAAATACCTGACAGTAGTGACAGAGGGACTGGAGACAAGGGGTGAGATCACCAGAAACTGTGAGTTCGGGCCTGTCCAGGAGCCACACAGGGATGAACATAGGGTCACCACAATTAAACAATTAGATGAATGGGGCCTTGAGTCTGAATACCCAGAAGCGTTCTAACATCTTCAATTTAAGTAGTTGGATAGCAGGTCCGGGAAACTTTGAATTCTCTCGTACATGCCTCCCATGCCACACTGTAACTTTAACATTGTTTTTATCAAAGGCAACTTGAAATCTAACCTGTCTACTTAATTTCACTGTTGTTACTTCTTAGATGGTCTTTAAAGATTCACCAATTCTTTAAGTATATGTATCCACTCATGCCATATGCTTTTGATATGACAGCAACATTTAAGTCTCACATCAGAGTACTCGTGAAAACTCCCACAGTTGATGAAGCCATCAGACATGCATCAGTACTGAGGAGTGAAAGGCCATGGGTGTCATGCTATCATGACTGCATTACCATCACAATTCAGGGCCTTATCTCCAGTTGTTAGTAAAGGAAATCCATGCAATAGTTACTGATTAACAGCAGGCATTCTATGAACCAGGAGAAACTTCACTATATGAAGAATAAAATGATCTTAGAACTTGAACAAGCCAGCAAAGAAACCTGTGGTTTATCCTATCACCTCAAGGACCATTCTGAAATATTTATACAAAATGATCATCTATACCGCAATAATCTTTCAGAGATCCTATTTCAGATCAAATGTTGATAGTCCCAGTGAGCCCAACCCTTCAATTACACAGTTGACTTTCACACTTCAATCTTGACATATGACCCACAGCATTTGACCCACTTACCTTGTCGTAGGCTAGCATCCACTGATGGACTACCTGTCCAGAGCCAGCATCAACCTAGGGCTGGGTACATGCTTAGTACAACAGCTAGCTGTTCTGTGCCCTGGTTTGTATAAGAACAAGAAATACTTTCCTACACATCCCCACTGAATTATCTACTCCAAATTTCTCCTCCAATGGCATTTTAATGCTGGATTTCTGGCATTAAAATATTATTAAGAAAGAACTCTCTCAGGCATGCTATAATCATGTTATAGTCATTTAGACATGTTACAGTCAGGACTTAATATCAGTTGGCTGAGGAAATTAAGTTAAGGGCTACGTCCCAAGCCAAATTCTTCAACTTCTACATATGTCAGTTATGTTCTAATGAGAGAACTGAGAAGTAGGAAGCACACAGCAGCACTAGGTAAGAGCAGAAACCCAGAAGTCATTACAGGGGAATACCCATAACACTCTAATCTTGACAGAAAAGTCTCAGGCAGCCTTTGCTCCTTACTAGCAATGGAAAACATGGAAAAACTGCCCTTCAGAAATAAAGATGCTTGCACACGCAGATTTACCTGTATCAAACATGTCAAGCATGTCAACCAAGGTTTCAAACGCAGCAAGCCGCACACTGCCACTCTCGTCCCTAGAGAGTTCTATTAATTCGGGAAGCACCACATTCTTTGTCAGTTCTGTCCTGCACAATAAGCAGTAGAAGAAAATAAATCAGAGCAGCAAACCTGCAGCCAGAGTCTAATACACAACTGAGCAGCCCAGCTGGTCCCAGGGCCCTGCTCTTGTCTCCACGCGTGCCGTCTGCTGAGGACGGTGGCCATGGGTATAAGGAATACAGGGTGGGTATGGGAGGAGCTATAGGGGGCTAGGAGGGGATAGAATTAAAATACACTGCATGAAATTCTCAAAGACTTAAAAATATTTAAGAAATACTACTAATAATTTTATAATGATTAAATCAATTCTAATTTCTCCTGTGAACTACTGCTAACTATAGAAATTTTAATATCTAAGGTATTATATTACATTTTATAAATTATATAATTTTCTATTTTAAATGAATTTCAGGAAATGATCCATCTAGTTAAGGAAAAAATTTATTATCCATATTTGAAGAAATTCAAGCAAAATCATTTGATCTAGATTTTGAGGCACGTTATTTTTCTAGTTATCTAAAGTGTATTCAACACTACTAAAATAATTAGTTTCTGCACAAAAGATTGGTAGACAACAATGGATACTCAATCTAAAAGAATAAGGTATAATAAATGCTTTTATAGACTAAACAATGCTTAGAATCTAGTCATAAGCAGTTCCTAGTCAGAATTCTGTCTCTGCTGATGACAAGGGCCTAGACTGATGAAAGGGCGCCTTCAGATATAGCCTTTGTTGTATACAATATAGAAAACAGCATAAATTATACCCCACCTACTACAGTAACAGAGTTTAAAACAAAACAATAAAACAACTCAATAGAAGAGGCAGATGGAACTCTGTGAGTTCAAGGCCAACCCAGTCTATAAAGCAAATTCCATGCCAGCCAGGGCTTCACAGTGAGACTCTGTCTCAATAAAACTAACTAAATAAACAAACAAACAAATAACAAATTAATAAGTCTCAAACAAATTAAAAGCTGGGTGACTCTCGGAGTTTGAGCCTGCTCTACAAAGTGAATTCCAGGCCAGCAAAGACTACATAATGAGGTCCTGTCAAAAAAAAGAGAATTAAAAAATAAAGCAAACAAAAAGCCTTCGACAGAACATTGTTCCTTCAGTTTCCTCAGCTGAGTGACGTTTTCTACTGTGCTTTCTGTGATTACTGCATTTGCTGTTCGATACGGGCATCGCTGTGACCTCACAGGACACACGCCAGCCAGCTCTTCCCCACCGCAGACCCAACAGCACACCTCTAAGCAATTCACGTTTATCTTTCTCATCTGAACTCAGCAATTTGTACAACTATTCACTATGCATTGGAATTTTTCTATCCTATTTTAATAGTTCTTAATTTTAACTTTATTTGAACTTTTATTCTTACAGGGTTTTCGGTTTGCGGGTTTTTTTTTTTGTGGGGGGGGTTCAAAAATATCTCTTCATTAAATCTTCAACCACACTGTATTAGTGAGAATTTAAATCATTTTAATGTTAAGTAGATAATCAGTTTACTCTTTTCATTATAGCCCAAAACTGTTTTTTAAATTGATTATTATAAGGAGGGAATAGGAGCTTTAGGACACAGTTCATGTTGGAAGTTTTCCAGACACGAGAGACATGCTCTGGAAGCCGACAGCACCTTCTTCCTCATTTTTCTTTCCTGGTCAACAAGTGATGCTTTGCTCTGCCCACTCTCCACTACATGTGCTGTCTCCTAGAGGCCCAAAAGTAAGAGATCATCAGCCTTACTACAAATTAAAACCTCCAAATAATGACCCCAAATAAAGCTTCTCTCCATAAGCTGTCACGGCATCTGTTACAATAACAGCAAGCTGACTGACACAACCAGCCATGAGGCACCATTACTTTCCCGTTACCATACCGTGAAAAGTCCTACCATTATATTTGTAACAGGACAAGAGAACACAACATTAAATAAATGTGCGCATATGAGCAAGCAAACTGGTTTAATTGTATTCTAACCTACTAAAGCTGAGTATATTCTCCATAACCTTATTTACAAATTAGTCCTTAAGAAATAATCCTGAATTAATTAGGGAAGACTAATTTGAACATGCTTGGTGTGATAGTTTAAATATAGTTGAATGCTTGGACCCCAGCTGGAAGTGCTTGGGAAAGATTAGGAGGTGGGCCTTGTTGGAATAGGTGTGGCCCTGTTTGAGAGGGTGTGTCACTAGGGGTAGACTTTGAAGTTTAAAAGGGCTACACCAGGCCTCTCTGTCTCTCTCTGTGTCTCTGTCTCCATCTCTCTCTCTCTCTCTCTCTCTCTCTCTCTCTCTCTCTCCCTCCCCCCCCCCCCCGTGCGTGTGCGTGTTTGTGTGTGTCTACTCCTCCCTCCCCTTTCTTTGTGCTGAATGGGATATAAAGCTCTCAACTACTGCTCCAGAGCCATGCTTGTCTGCTTCCCACCATAATGACTGTGGACTAACCCTCTAACACTGTAAGCAAGCCTCCAGTCACATGCCTCCCTTTAAAGTCCCCTTGCTCACAGTGTCACTTCACAGCAACACAACAGTAACTAAAACACTGGGCCTTCTCATTTTTTTAAACAGTAAAAAAAATGTCAGTTGGTTAATAAATAAAAGTAAATGAATAGATATTCCTCTTCTTTATGAAGTAAGTAGTACACTGTCCAATCCAATTCTGACTCTGACTCATACACATGGTCTAGATGAGACTGAGGTAATTACAGTCCACAGAGATCCAACAAGAGTCACAAAGCTTCAGAAGACCTACCAGGAAAATAGTTCTGCAATCACAACACAAGAACTGGTTAGCAGACACGGCACATGGAACATAACTATGCCCTGAGTCTGTTAGCGACATCCTAAAACTTTCCAAAGCAATCGCTATCATAAGTTCACTGTTCTTATCTGTGAAAAGCAGTAACAGATTAAATCAGGGTAGCGAACGCTAAACACAAGAGACGCCCATATCTCTCCACCACTTTACAATCCTTAAAACAAAAATCACTTCCCAAGATGATTTTTAGAGATTTCGTTTAATACTGTACCTGTACCCTGACCTGGGATCTGTTTTTAGGCAGACTGCAGACTGTCTGTCCTACGCTTCTACTTCCTGAACAGTATGTCCCCAGAGTGCAGGAAGAGCCACAAATCCAGACCCACACAGAGTCTGGAATTGCACAGGGATACAACAAGGCTTCAATCACAGCAAATCCACCTAAAACACCTAAAACTATAACTAGAATATGGTCAACCAAAACAACTGCTCAGCTATTCCAGGTATGGTTTCTCCCGGGACACTGTCCCTTCTTGGATCTGGTTGCTCAGAACTATATAACTGAGTAACCAAGATGAGAAAGAAAGAAACTGGCATTAATTGAATATCTACTGCCATGCTTGATACGCCCCCTTTTAGCTCTTACCGTAGACACATCAGGAGAGGCCAAGATCACCTGAGGATAGCACATAAAGAACAGCAGACATTCATGAAATCCACGAGCAGGCTACGTTCTGTCACACTCTCACAAGGCGACTATGCGGCATAAGGACCTGGACGAACACTTACCCAATGCCCTGAGCTATGTTTTCTAACTGCCGACACATACAAGATCGAACTTCATATTCCACATCTTGACAGAGTGATTTTACCAAGGGAAGTATTTCTCTTTTAATGCTGAGGAAGACAGGTTAAAAAAAATGTGTAAATGGATGGACATTTTAGACTAATATTTTCAAAAATCCCCAAATCTCAAATTACCACATATGAGAGAGAACATCTTTGACTTTTTAGATTTATATGTTTAAAGTGGAGTGTCTGTAGAAAACAGGAAGCTAGCAAGCAGGGATTGGGGCAGGGGAATGGAAGGGAAGAAGAGATGGAAGGTGGGTGTGTTGGTTGAATAAGAATGACCCCATAGGCTCACATGTTTAAATACTTAGTCATCAGGGAGTGGCACTGCTTTAGAAAGATTAGGAAGGTTGCCTTGTTGAAGGAAGTAGGTCACTGGAGTATGTTTTGTGGTTTCAAAATCCCAAGCCAAGTCCAGTTTCTCTCTCTCTCTCTCTCTCTCTCTCTCTCTCTCTCTCTCTCTCTCTCTCTCTTCTTGCTGACTCAGCTATTTCTCCAGCACCAACCATGTTGCCGGCATGCTGCCATGTTTCCCACTATTATAATAATGGACTAAACTTCTGAAACTGTAAGCCAGCCTCAGTTAAATGCTGTCTTCTCTAAGAGTTGTGAAGATGTCATCGCATCTCTGCACAGCAATAGAACACTTACTAGGTAGGTTAACCAGAACTAAGGTATGTGGAAAAGCTTCAGGAAAACCACTCATCAGGTGATTAAGACACATGTTTTTATAAAGGAGTTTGAATGACAGTACCCTGCAAGAGTACACAACACTTATTAGAAGATATGGGTTATTAAATAAAAAATCTTAGTGCTAGATGTGTGATGTCTCCCTATTACTGATATTGTTCTTGGCTGCCCATATAACTACATAGTAAGACCCTATTACTTAAGACACAATGTACTTTGGTTCTTCTATAGGTTATAGAGAAATCAAGCCAGAACTGACATGAAAACTTCTACCCTGCTGGCTAGTTTTCACGGTGCCAGAAGATGCAATGCGGATGACGTCATCAATACAATTGTCCAGTGTTGACCTTGCATGCTACAAGACTAACCTGAGAGGGGAGATGGGACTACTGTGCAATAGTGGCATGACTGCTCTGGAGGTAATGAGCTGCTTTCTGATTGGGTTTTAGTGCCATTCCACGGGAGGGAATCCATGCCTCTTACTATAAATTGTGTCAAAATTCCACAGCTGGGAGGCTACAGGCCTTAGGTAGAACCTTATGACAGTTACTCTGCTAACTGCACAGCTGTCAAACGCCTGCTAAGTATTTATGTTTATACTATAGATTCGTGCTGCTCTCAACTGAGAAAGATGCTCTTTTGACAGTGAGAGAAGTCAGTGCAAGAGATTCACATCTGTTCAAAGTGCTGAGAGTAAGCACCCACTGAGTATTCAACCTTAAATTGGACAGCCCCTACAAGGGTCAGGAAACACTGTGAAAGAGAGGGCAGAAAGAGAAGAAGAAACAGAACAGGGAGAGACATGCTATGAAATCACGTCTTCAGATATGGCATGACTGTTGTACTCATGAATTTACTGCGGCTTTGGGTACTGGCATAAGAACAAGCCAGACAACGTTCCAGCAATGACAGGAGGGACACATGAGGTTCCACCCCTAGCTGACAAGTCACTGGCAATGGCCGTAGGGTCATTTTCTCCAAGGTGGGTGCATAGGTTGCCCGCATCCATGCACATGCAGGCAGCACCAATTGGACATGGTAGAGTCTTTTTTTTTTTTTTTTTTACATAACATAGAATTCTTTTTTTTTATTTTAATTTTTTGATACTTCATTTACATTTCAAATGTTTCCCCCTTTCCAGGTCTCCACTTTGGAGACTTTCTATCCCCTCCCCCTTCCCCCTGCCTCTATGAGGGTATTCCACCTCCCACCCACCCACCCGCCTACCCACTCCCATCTTCCCTGAGTGTGAGGTCCCAGATGGAGGAGTTGGAGAAGAGACTGAAGGAGCTAAGGGAGTCTGCAGCCCCATGGAGGGAGCAACAGTGTCAACGGGCCTGACCCCCCCCCCCCGGTCTTCCGGGAGGCTGGACCACCAACCAAAGAATACACATGGAGGGATCCATGGTTCGGACCACATATGTGGCAGAGGAGGGCCTTGTTGGCCATCAGAGAGAGGAGAGGCCCTTGGGCCTGAGGGTGTTAGAGGTCTCAGTATAGGGGAATGCCAAGGTGGGTAGATTCTTTTTTTAAAAGAAGAAAAAAAGAGGAATGAAAGTGAGAAGGGGAAAAATCTGGAAAGGATTGGTAAAGGGACATCCAGGTTAGCTCTGTCAAGATGCACTGTATATATGTGAGTGTGTGTGTGTGCATGTGCGTGTGTATGTTGTATTCATAGGTATGTATGTACATGCTCGTGTATATGTACATACACACACATATATGTATATATATATGAAATTGTTAAAGAATAGTTCTTAAATATTCCTTAAAACCATGACTTATCTTATTAACCTAATATACTTTAACATAAGATTTCACAGTCTATATTGCATTTTTACATAATTTGGATGTTACCATTAGTTACAGTATTTGTTAAAGATAATGGTTAACTTTGTACCAGCAGTTAAATGTTCATAGCTAATTCAGAAAGCTATAGCAATGCAATGTCTGACTCTGGCATCTGCCAGGCAGATACACTTCTGCTTTGACAATTACTCTCATGATATAGTTCCGGCACATCTAATGTGAGCAGCACATACAATGCAGACATGCTCTGTCATGAGATTATTCAAAATAAGGAATTCATAGCAGCGCTGTAAGAAATCCTGTCTTTAGCTCGTGTTTATCTATTTTGGACATCCCAAGATAACGCTATTTTATCCTCACAAGAAACCAAGGTATGGGATTGGGAAGACTAAGATAGGAGCTAGAGAATAATTTAACTCGACTGTGAAAACCCATGAAACTGAAAAGAAATGCTTCCAAGAAGTAGACTCTTGTCTGAGAAGTCTGTATAGCTACAAAGGCTAAGCTTGTGAGTGTGAGGAATAATGCAAAAGGAACCATTGCTAATATGGCAGTATATACTTTAAATCAATTGAATTTGATAAAAGAAACAAAATTACATACAAATACTCACCTGTGGGCATCAAATTTGTTGGTTATTTTTCCTAAAATCTTACAGCTAACTAAACGCGACTGGACAGTTTGGGAAAGCTGTGCCTTGGAAACGAGTGGGTTCAGAATCTAAAAGGAGACGATTTAGAGCATAAGTGGACAGAGAATCACGCACTCCTGTTGCTAACACTGACCTCTTCAAAGAATACTTTCATTTTTAAACATTGTTAATGAGCATTCAGAAAATGTAAGGAAGAAAAATAATTTCTGCTTGTGTGGCTGGCTGGCTTTACGTTCCTGAGCTGTGTCCTCAGCTCTCCCCTGTGGCTGCTGCTCGGCACAGCAAGAACTGTGTTGGATCTGCACATGGGCACTTTTCACCTAGCGCCATCTTCCTGTGTGCAGCTGCAAATTATTTTACTTGTTAAACGCTGGAAGCTATCTTCGGCCTTCTGTTTTCCTATCAAAATCTGGCATCTGTAGAGCTTTTCAGGTAGTTCTTTAATTGTAGCATTTATAAAAGTGGTGTCACCCACAAGGGGACATTGATATTCCTAAGCTCTTCACTAAATATGTGAAATACAGCTACCCTGAGTTTTTATTAAAAATAGCATTCCACTGGGATGTGGCTCAGTTGGTGGAGAACTTGCCTGGCATGCACTAAAGCCTTTGATCCCCAGGATGTCATTAGCCAGGCATGGGGTCATATGACTGTAACCCTGCACTCAGAAGGGGAAGCTGGGAGGAGGAGTTCAAGGTCCTTCTTGGCTACATTGTGAACTCCAGTTTATCCTGGGTTATATGAGACTGCCTTAAAACCAACAATAAAAAATGATCTTCCAATATGATTTGGTAGGCTAAAGGCATGAATGCATTTTAATTGAAAATTTCAAATTATACTGTTGTCTATGTTTCATATATTCTAATTGGTTGTATTTATTCTTTAGGAATTGTCTGATCCTGCCCTTTAAGCACCATTTACATATACCATCTCTCTGCCATCTCTTGTTACATTTGTATATATTTGTATAAAAATTGGTCCGAGTTGGTATTTGCCTTTTAATTTTCAATATGATTCATTTTGTTTCTCTTGAAAATTTTTAGTATAAATTAAGATGACAGACTAGAAAAAAGCAGTAAATCTGTTCTCTAATGAAATAACTGTGCATTCTTTGAATATTCTCCTTGTACATATTCCTTTGCAAACATGAGATATCTTCCACAGCTCTCCGTGTGCCTCGGTCTGCAGTACAGACCGCCATTCTATCACAACAGCAGAATATTCTCTTTAAGACAGCAACCGTTATCCAGGGACAGTAGTGTGTACCTGATGGCAAGTGTCTAGACATCCCACATAGTGACCCGCCGAGCACAGTGCAGAGATGTGCTCTTGTGGTTCTGAAGAACAATGTAAACGTGAGTGGAGCAGTTGCTACTCAAGTGTGCTTGATGTCTTCAGCATGTGACTTTTAATAGAATTGTTGGCATGAGAAATAGCAACATTGAAAATTAAGGAATTAGTATGAGACTGACAAACCACTATTCTTAATTCTTTGCAGTGTGCCATGCTGTTGAGTTTTTTAGTGTCTGTACTATGAGTAATACAGCACCAGACTTTGGTCTTTATGTTCAAATAACCAAACTTCCTAAATAGGTTTTTCCATATTTTTAGAATAAATATAAAATTCCATGTGAAATAAAGTTCAGAGTATCTGGTAACTAATTTGTTTTTCTCTGTTGAAAATGTGTATTTCAAATTATCCTTCATATGCACTCAGATCAGTGCAGTCTGCCCATGAGCTTTATTTACTTCCGTGTTTTGTTTCTAGTTGGTTTCAGCTGCATTTGTCACATGTACCTTAGCCAAGAAGACAGAGTGATCTAAGAGTGGCCATGTCCCTCAGTTTAACAAGTAAAATAATTTGCAGCTGCACACAGGAAGATGGCGCTAGGTGAAAAGTGCCCATGTGCAGATCCAACACAGTTCCTGCTGTGCCGAGCAGCAGCCACAGGGGAGAGCTGAGGACACAGCTCAGGAACGTAAAGCCAGCCAGCCACACAAGCATAAATTATTTTTCTTCCTTACATTTTCTGAATTATTTAAGTTTTCTGCAATCAGTGTGTGTTGCTTTCACAATGGAAAACAACCTTATTTCTTCAACAACAACAACAACAAAATAATGTGACTTACTAATTGCAAAAAGAAAAAGAAAAAAAAAAAAAAAACCACAGTATTACCTCATGCCTCAGGGTTTCTTTTGGCAATAATTCTACTGCAGAGAGAAGTGTTTCCAGCCATGCATTGCTGACACCTAATGGGCATAGATGCAACATGCTAGGTTAAACATCTCAGGGGCAAAAGCACTCTCTGCTCATCCATCAACAGCCGCAATCCCATTTTATTAAAAAAGTAAGAATTATTATTACCATTCTAAGACATTTTCTACAGTTTTTATCTTGAATAACTTTAAAAAATTTTAAACACTGAAAAATAATTTGAGGGTGATATATGCTATTCTTACTGTCTGATAATCCCATGAACATAAACGTAAAGGACAACAGGGAAGGAAGGAAAACCCTGGAGGGGACACTGCTGCCTTCCCTCTCTCCCAGGGATCCCTCTTAGAGGGAGCTCAGCTCTGCCCATCAGGCCCGCAGGTGGCAAATGAAGCACAGCCACTTTGCCAGATAACATCCCGAGAATGGGACTAAGCATGCTAGGCCCTAACCTGTGTCCCTGTGCTCCAGGTGCAGGAGAATGACTTGCAGGAAGGAGTGTGCAAAGGTGTGGGCTGACACTGACTCATCCTGCAGAATGGTCAGAAAGGACACTGCAGCCGTCAGCTGCACTTCCACGCTCGCAACATGCAGGGCTTCCTGTGTGAGCAGAGAGAGTTTGCTATTTACAGAGATAACAAGTCAGAAGAGTAATGTTATAATGTATAACAGCCAAGGTTACAGAAACCAGGCAGCAGACTCATCAAATACAACCTTTAAAGACAGGCACTTCTTCAGAGAACCATATTAATCTGTTCCTAATATTTAACTCATTAGATGATGAATTTCTTAGGAAATTTTAAATGTTTTAAGAATTTATACAATAAGTAACATTCTCTTGCTTTACTGGACGAAAATGATAAACCACATATAAACCTTTAAAGAACAGAGTAGGTGGGTTTGATAGATTTGAACTTTCACATTGCTAATAAAAATATGCAAATGAGCACAACAATGTCAAATCTCAATCACAGGTATTTTTGTTTCTTGTATTTCTGTTTCAAAAATAAACACCATAAGGGCTAGAGAGGTGGCTTGGTGCTTAGGAGCTTATTCTGCTTTGTCAGAAGACCCGAGTTCAATTCCCAGTACCCAGGTCAGTCAGCTCTCACCTGCCTGTGAGTCCAGCTCCAAGGATCCAATGCATCCTTCTTGCCTCTGCAGATAACCTCACTCATATGTACACACCCCTACACAGATACTCACTGGCACACATAATTAAAAATAGAAAAATCTAAAATAAATAAATAAATAAAAAAACAAACATTATTATTCTAATATGAAAAGGAAAATACACAAGAATGTGCAAATGGTCAGGTGTCGTGCACACCTTTAATTCTAGCAATTGGGAGGCAGAGGCAGGTAGATCTCTGTGAGTTCTAGGCCAGCCTAGTCTACATAGGGAGTTCAGGCCAAGTCATAACTACACAATAATACCCTCTCTCAAAAAAAAGTGTAAATGTAGTTTCTTTCCCCCTTTTCCCCTTGATATAACTGATAACAGAATAAATTACTATGAAATAAACAATTTAAAAGATTTTCTTAAACATAAAAATGTTTTTAAACAATAAATTAAACTCATACCATTTAAAGAATTTGAACATGCATATTCAAATTTAAAGCCTACATTAAAATATATACTTTAAATACATCAAAGGCTAAAAAATAACCTAAGTAAGCTTCCTCAAATATCAAAATAACTGTACTTCTCTCTAGAAGCCTGTTGGTTTTACGGATGAATGTACAATATGAAGGCAGAGCAGATTTTTTTTTTTTTTTTTTGCTCAATTTATGGAAATAGTGAGAATTTCCCTTATGTGTCAAATTTGTGACTGACGGAACAAAGTTATCAGAACATCAGGATACTTACTGTCATTAAGTTTCATTTTTGTGATCTTGGGAAGACAAACTTTTCTGGCATTACTTTATTATATATATGTATATAATCATCATACAAATTTATATCATTTAAACAGCTTTTGTTTGTACCATTTACCAACTTACTATGCAAATGACCATTTAAATACTGACCACTGTACATCCAGTAGCTTTCTCTATACTACTCTTGAGTTTGTAGAAGGAACAGCACCTTGCCCACATTTTCATTGGCCTCTTCCTAAATCCACAGTTGAGAGCCCCTCTTTGGAGGTTGAATAATCCTTTCACGGGGTTACAATGTAAGGTCATCAGAAATATCAGATATTTACATTCTGATACATAACAGAAGCAAAATTACAGTTATGAAGTAGCAACAAAAATAATTTTATGATTAGGGTCACCACAACATGAGGGACTGTATGAAAGAGTCAGCATTGGAAAGGTTGAGAGTCACAGTCCTAAAAACCTATGCTTCCTGTCTGTCATCTTCCTCATCTCTGTTAGTAAAGGACAACTCTTAGTTTTTACAGCATCTTAGTGTGCAAACCTCAGGGTCATCCTTCACTTCTCTTATTCCCTCACCCAACACATCTAAAGGACCTGCCTTCAAAACAGATCTGTAATCTCACCACTTGTTACCTCTCCTGCGATGACCTAGCCCAACCCATCTTCAATTATTCAAATAACCTTTATCTCATCTGAGCCATCATTGTCCCTCTTATTCTCTACTAGGCAGCCAGAGATTCTCAAGTATTAGCTCAGATACTCCTATGGCTTTCCTTCTCACTAGAAGTCCAAGTTGTTTTAGTGACATACAAGACCTGCTCACAAATCCTCCTTTGCCCAGATTTCCACATGGTGGCTCCCTGAGCTCTCTTAAGCCTGGACTCTACCATTTTTAAAACAAGTCTTCCCTGACAGTCCTATTTTAAACCACTTTGAAAGTAAAAGTTATACATTCTACTCTTTAAAAGAACGCACCTATGACTATATGAATGTCATGTTCCCTAACACACACACACACACACACACACACACACACACACACACACACACACACACACACACACACCAAGCTCACCAGCCCCTGAAGAGGCTGAAGTCATCACTGAGCATGCAGCATAGCCCTTTGGCTATGGTCTATCTCCCCCACATAGAGGACACTTTTTATGAGAACACTTTTTATGTTAGTCTGCTGTAACTCTGACTACACGGCATGCATTCAGGATGGAACTTTCTGCTCCTGGTATTCTCTCTTCTTATGTACTTTCAACAGCTCCTAAAAGGTGGGGTCAAGAAATTTTGAGGGACGTGCTAAATGTCAGGGATTAGCAGAATCAGACAAAATGCAAGGCCAAGCACATAGGTGCACATTCTCAATCTTTCTTCAGTTCTGTCCTTACAAGGCTGCCCCTGATGTGCTCAACCCCAACACCTGTCCTGACAATTTATATACTGTGCCATATTCCTGCTTCAATTGGTGCAGTCAAACAGTGCTGGTCATTAGGAACAAGTAACACTCCTAACACTCTAGCAGGAGGAACACCAGAGCAGTGAAGTGTTTTGTGCTGGCCACTGAGCTAATGCCCTACAACCCATTACTGCTATGAACCAAAGCATTCCTGTACACTGACATCTTCCTCACACACCCTGTATGTCCATTGACCATTGAGACATGGCTAACAACAACTCTAAACCTCATGGAGCAGTGCCCTTTGCTGTGGCAAATATTTATGCAATATGGTTAATTCCCATAAAAACCACAACTTACTTGTGTGGCTGTTTTGTTTTGTTAAAAGCCTTTACAATGCACACACACACACACACACACACACACACACAATGTGAGTATGTATGTTTATTTCTCAACCACCCATCAATTGTGTAGTTTAAAAGTCTGGCTGAGAGAAAAAAAGCACATTAATGCAGAGGTTGTAATTAGTCCCTGAAACCAGCCTTCCTATCTCCCTTGTTTTGCTGTTTCAAGAATAAACATCATACTAACAATTTTGGATCTGGAGAACACATTTTTTAAAAACTGATGTGGCCAATAGACAGATTTACAGGTTTCAAAAGCATAGCTTTTATTTAGAAACAGAAAAGACTTTATAAACATATATAATCAAATAACTTATGAGTCACAGTGTGCATTCCAGTTCACACTGTCTGCTTTTGAGTTCCAAGAGCGGCTTCCTGGCCACTCAAGTCATCACATCCTGGGTGTGCATAGAGAAAAACTGCCTGCAAAGTGCAACGAGAAGAGCCTCCAGCTTTGTCTTCTTACTGTATGACTTAATCTTGACTCTGTAGTAACTATTTTGCATTTAATTTTTGAAAAATCCTCAAGGCTTATCAGGATTTAGTTTTTTCTCTTGTGCTGACTTCAATATCTGGGACTGTTAAGAAACCAGCACAGGCTGAGATTTCATCTCTGCTTAAAAAAAAAAAGAATCAGTTAATTTCTAAGCATATTTCAGAAATGTAATAGAATAAATTTCATATTTATCAGTGAGTGTTCTCCTTCAGAGTCACACCCTCTGGACAAACACATGTGAAATGCATACTCCTGGGATAAGTAAGTGTGTGTCCTCATGGACCTTGGGAGACACTGAAAAGCAAATTCCTCCATTTGCTTAAGTGTGACCCTGAAGGCCAGTTACCTATTCCTATTCTATACTATTGCTTGGCAGACAGCCTAGCCTAAACTCTTTGAAAATGAAATGAGATGCTGCATCAACTAGTTTAAAGGAAGGAAAGTGTACTAGGCACATGTGTAATTCACTCTAGTTACTATGTCATAAAACACTGAGCTGCCTCCCTTGTAGAGAAGGAGAGAACGACCCCCAGTGAACCTGCATTATGTCTCTTCACAATGTGCAACAGAGAGAAGCATCATGTAACTATGGGCTTATTCCTAATGGGCAAATATGCCAGATTCCCATGTTCTAAAATCACAAAGTAAGACTGAAAAGTCCATTTCATTACTGATTGTTTTTAATTTAGATAATAGGAACTTAAATATTTGGGAATTAAGGGTAGCCAGTGTGGAAATTTTCAGTAATTAGCAGTTAGGTGGCAGCTCTTTTCTTATAGATTATAACATTTACAAAAGTCTAAGTCTGAGCTACCAGCAGTCAGAACATGCCAACTCTAGGAGACCTGTAACAGTTTCCCCCCACACCCCATTCTCTCCCTTATCCCATACCAGAAGGAAGATGGAGAGGAGAGCTGACTAAGAACAGCAAACCAGGCAGAGAGGGAAACCCACTGCAGCCCGTAAGCCAGAATAATGAAGAGATGCACACTGCCCTTCTTTAAATCTGCACTTAGTGACTAAGGAGAAGGTTGACAAGGATGTACACAGCAGCGTCCCAAGAACTGTTCTGTGAAGGGAACGGCAATGGTCACCGTTACACTATCGGAAATGAATGGATAAATGTCCTGTCAAGTAAAAATACAGGGTCACCAAAAAAATAAATAAAACGAGGAGGAAGAGGAAGAGGAGGAGGAGACAGAATCATGGATTTTATAGTTTCGATTTAAAATATAAAGTAACAATTTAACACTTTGCAAAGAATGTGTTTATGAAAGAAATAACCTACTTAATAGATTTGGAAGCTATAATAACCATCTTAAATGATCCATAAAGTATTTAATTAGTTAAATATTTTGTTGGGGAAAAACAATAAACTGTTTTCTTTAGCAAATAGTGGTAATGGGTAGCCTAGGGATTTCTATAAGCAAATGGAAACAGCATGTTCCTACCGGTCATATTTTTTCTAACCTAAACTCCAAAGTTGTCTGAGAATCATATTTTTTTAAGTTTCTATGAATAATTGTGTTCTCAATCTGCCACTGAGAGAAATGAAGCCCATCAGGTCCCTAATAAGCATGTTGAAAAGCATCAGTAAACAAAAAGCTAACACTAGGGTAAGGTGGTGCATGAATCTGCTTCAAAGTGGGGGAGGGCAAACACACAACTGAATTAACTAACTCTCTCTCTCTCTCTCTCTCTCTCTCTCTCTCTCTCTCTCTCTCTCTCTGAAAAAAGAAAAACAATCTCACATAAGAAAAACAAAACAATCAAAATCTCACAATGCTGGTTAGGCAGCATCTGATAGGTGAAGACTCCAAATCCCAGGCCAATGCAAAACCAAACAACAACAAACCAGTTGGGTACGGCCAAGGCAGGGGATTGGAAGCCACCCTCAGCATACTAAGTGAAGGCTGGCCTGTGGCACATGAGTCTCCTCAAAAAAGAACACTGACTGCAACCAAGCATTGGCAGATTGGGGAGTCAGACGTGGCCTGTGGGTCCGCGGACACCCTCTCTGAGTACTCATGAGTCCTTGAAGACCAGCTCATTGTATTACATGCCATCTCCACCTCGGTACCCAGTTATCCAGGTAGAGACCTAGGGCCTCAAGGCTTCCAGGGTAGCATGGAGCCTGGGGTGGTGTGGGGTGTCCAGGGTCCTTGGAGGGCTCCTGCCAGGCCCTGTGTCCCCAGCCCCAGGAAAGGCAGCCGTGCTTTCTAAGCAGTGAGGAAGATGCCTCTGCGGATGGCAAGAGGCCCGGTACTCCATTCTTGCTACAGGTGTGCTGGTGGACAGTATGCTTGGAGGGTACATTTACAGTGCTAAGCGTGTAAAACTGAAATTGGGTTTAGCTTGTAAAAGCCATGAGGAAGTTGCTCCTACTTTGAGTGCACCCTGTCTGCTGGCTCAAGAGGAACCACGTACTGGTGCAGTCGGACTACTCTTAAAAATGTAATGATTGTTGCAAAAGATTTCACTGCCTCAGCTGTTCCTACATGGTAATGGGTCACAAGATTAAACGGGCTAACTGCTGAGTTCCACTTTTGTAGGAAACGCTTGCTTAGATGGCCAAGGCACCTGCTGGATGTCTGTCATAAAATCAAGCCTTGCCTGCACCCACAGGATATGAGTTAATTTGGGTCCCCAAAATTATAACTGTCATTTGTCACCCTGCTCCGCCCCTTTATAATCCTTTGACTAATAGTAGCCAGGCCATGCCTAGGAAAATCTCTCTGGTTTAGTCCTGGTCAGTCTCTTTTTAATAAAAATTGTCTAATTTACTAAAACCAAAACTTAAGTCAGATGGGTGAATCTCTGATTGACCCCAGTCCCACAACACAGGCAGTGGCAGTCAAACACTTAGAAGAGTAGAATACCATTCTGAGCCAGGTAGGGTAGGACACATGCTCACAGACAGATGTGCTTCTGTTCCTGTTTGTGTCTATGTCAATGGAACCAAGTCTCAAGTAGCTCCTTCAGATTGAGTTTGACGGCAGGACCTTGCAAACCTCAGGGTCAGGGTAGGGCTCCATCTTGAAGTGTGGGAGCAGAGACATTGAACAGGGGGTTCAGAAGCCCTGTGAGTACATATACGGTGAATAAACCACACTGGGACCACAAACAGTAGGCAGATCAACTTTACTTAGGGTGATTGAAGGCTTATAAAGTTTTGGGGGACTGAGGGCAGAGACATTCAAAATGGACAAAGGTCATTGACTTAGGGTACCTGGAATGCCTCATTAGCATGGGGAAGCATTTCAGGAATCTCAGGTGCTGGCTGAACAGGTTTTGTCAAGAAAAAGGAAATTAATCCTATAAACCAATACCACGTGACATTCCTCAGGTAGAGCCGAGTATGGGAGCTTAGAGCTCACCTTACAAAGTCAGAGAAGGAGAGCCCCTACCAAAGAAGGGAGTCTCCCATATAGTGCTGAGCTGATGCCATCAGATCATGGTGGACTTCGACCTTAATTCGCAGAGTTTTTCCACAGTGAAGTGCTGCTCCCTGCTGTACCTGTGGTGCTGATGAACCAGGATGCAGGAGGGAAGAGAATGCTGAGGCACTTCCATCTTGACTCATATCTCATTTCCTCTCAGATCAGGTGTTTTCAAGAATCGAATTCCTAAGCTGACAGAATTTTAATTTCATTCACATTTGTTAAGAATCAGACTCTGAGTAGTTGGGAAAAGTCAAGGATCTGGTTATCTACCTTCAAATGACTCTTGTTCACAGACATTTGAGCACTCAAGAAATCACATTCAAAGTTTATGCTGATTGCTAGAGACTTAGCAATCAACCAAGACCAGCAAGTGTACCTTACATTTCAATAATACTGCTAATTCTACCATTGAGAGTGTGCTAAGAGCTAAGGATGAGAAGTTTAAGTTACCATGAGAGCACTAGAGGTAATATCTGAGGAGTCAGAGAAAGCTCTCCTGAGATGTAACAACCTGTGTAAAGAAAAAGGAAAACCTACTCAGAGGGGGGGACAGGAGGAGGCAGGAAAGCAAGAAGCATGGGAAAGAGCAGCCCCAGCAGGCAGCACCCAGAGTGTGAAGAAAGATGCCAAAAAGAAGACTGAAAAAGCAATCTGCGCTTGGAGCCTCGAGGCGGGTTTGCTTCAGAGGTGAACAGGTAGCTCAGTGAGGCAAAGCCTCTGAGCTGTAAACAGAAGACACACAGCTCCAAATGCTTTGGAATGTCCTGCCCTACTAAGAGTTGAAAGGGAATCAGAAGTAGAGACTGCACACTAGAAGAAGAAAGCAAGGACTAGGGCAGCTTTGAAAAGCACTGTGCTTTCCAGAGCAAACCATCACTGCCTGAGATCAGCATGGGCACAGTGTGGCTGGAAGTGGGTACATTCAAGTATTTATGACATAAAAAGACTACACAAGACAGTACAGAGAGTGATGATGGAAGAACCAAAGGTACCTGGATAACTCTTAAGCCAGGAGAACCCTTAGGACAGAGGAGAGTGAAGAAAACCCAGGTCCTGGGAGAAATGCCAAGCCTGGTCATCCAGGTTTGATACCCAAGACCCACATGACAGAAGGAGAGAGCTGACTCCTGCCAATGTGCCACCCTACTTCTTCCCTCAGCGCTCACACGCTCTCTCTCTCTCTCTCTCTCTCTCTCTCTCTCTCTCTCTCTCTCACACACACACACACACACACACACACACACACACACACACACCGTGAAATTTGCCTAAATGCACAACACATCAAAATAAATAAATGTAAAACAAAACAAAACAAAAAAAAGTCACGAGCTCAGTTTTAGGTCTGCTGACTTTAAAATGGCTTTGAGACATAAATAGATCTCCCAAACAATACACTATATAGACAGATTTCATCTAGTGTCCTAGTTAGATTTTTATCAATTTGATACAGGCTAGAGCTATCTGGGGAAAGGAAGTTCAGTTGACAAAATGCCTTCATCAAATTACCTGCAGGCAAACCTGTAGGGCATTTTTGGGGGGAGGAGGGGTTCGAGACAGGGTTTCTCTGTGTAGCCCTGGCTGTCCTGGAACTCACTCGGTAGACCAGGCTGGCCTTGAACTCAGAAATCCACCTGCCTCTGCCTCCCAAGTGCTGGGATTAAAGGCGTGCGCCACCACTGCCCGGTGGGCATTTTTTGATTAATGATTGATGTGGGATTAATGACTCATGGGGGCAGCCCTGGCTGGCGTAACAAAGCAGACCGAGGAAGCCATAGGAAGCAAGCTGGTAAGCAGGGCTCCTCTCTGGCATCTGCTTTAGTTCCTGCCTCCAGGTTCCTGCCTAGCTTTCCCTCAATGGAATGGACTATGGCCCAAGAGATGAAAGCCAAATAAACCCTTTCCTCCCCAGGATACTTTTGGTCATGGTGCTTCATCACAACAATAAAAACCAAAGTAGAACAGTAAGCGACTTCATATAGATGAATTTAAAGGCATGGATTTATAAGATTTACTAAAGAGACAAAAGTGGAGAACAGCCACAACAAACACAATTTCACTTCAACAAAAACTGAGAGTTTAGGAAAAGAGTGTTGCGCTGGGGAGATGGCTCAGTGGTTAAGAACACTAGCTGCCCTTGCAGAGAATCCAGGGCCCATTCCCAGAGCCCACATGGTGGCTCAAGACTACTTGTAACTTCACTTCCAAAGAGAATCTAATGCCCTCCTCTGACCTCTGACAGCACCAGGCGTGCACCTGTACACCTACATACATGCAGACAAAACATTCATACAAATAAAATAAGTAAATCTAAAAAAATTGCCTACCTAAGGAGACTTGTCACAAATCTTTGTCAGAATATTACTTATAGGTTCTGAGGTGTTCCTATCACTAGAAAATAATTAACTGGCCTGTGTGAGCACACGGGGAATGGCAGGAAGAGTACAGGGAGCTATGCATATCTACAACCTATGCAGTCACATAAACAAAATAGTTTAAGTTAGTTAAAGTTAACACCTTGAGGGTCATCACCTGGAGAGACAGGCCTGTGGTAAAGTATGCATACCGCTCGTCCAGAGGACACAAGTCCAGTTCCCAACATTCACACCAGGAAGCTACCTGTAACTCCAGTTTCAGGCGATCTGACACTTCTCCTTGGGCACCTACACGCACATTCAAAAACCTACATACATACACATATAAATAAAATACATCTCAATGTTAACATTTTGAAATTAAAACAAGGAAAAATAAAGAGAGCTTCTTCTGGTAATGGCAGATGGGGTAATTCTCATCAATACTTCCAACAGGGATCATTTTTAAATCCTAGACAAAAATATAAAAACGGTCTCCATGATAACACATAAAAATGAACAATAGTGCCAGGCAGTGGTGGCGCACGCCTTTAATCCCAGCACTTAGGAGGCAGAGGCAGGCGGATTTCTGAGTTCGAGGCCAGCCTGGTCTGCAGAGTGAGTTCCAGGACAGCCAGGGCTACACAGAGAAACCCTGTCTCGAAAAACAAACAAAAACAACAACAAAAATGAACAATAGTGAAAAGGTATCCACTGGGCCCCAAGAAATCATGCAAATATAGAAGAGCAAGCATGTAATTTTGACTGGGCTCCTCCTCAGTCGTTGCTGATTCTAGATGAGAGTCTTGAGAGGCTGGAGGCCTAAGAGATGGGGGTTGAGGCCTGGGAGCTCTAGCGAGTGGACAAGAGCACTCTAGGACCTGTCGGTACTCTAGCACTTGGATAAAATGCCTGAAGCAACTCAACAGAGGGGAGGTGTGCTTTGGCTCTGCTTCAGGCAGCAGGCAGCTGGCTATACAGCCTGTGATGACACAGAACACTAAGGCAGGGAGGGTAGAGTGGCCAGACAAGGGGACAGAGCTGCTCACTTGTAATTGACAGAAAGAAGAGGGACTTGGTGTCTAAGTTCCCTCAGAGACTGAAACATTCCGTGATGCAAGGATGCTCCTTAAGCAGGATGGCAAATAACTCAAAAGAGGTTCAGGAAATGCCTGCGACTGGCCAGATTCATTAGGCCCCTCCACCCCCAGAGTAAACACACCATAAAGCTGCATAAGACCAGACCAGCTTCCTGGGAAAAATGGAAACCAGCCAAGCTACCTAAAGAGGTTTCGACCAGAATGACTTGGAGAGGACACGCCCTCCAACCTGTCAGCTGCCTGCAAGCTGTGCGGTGTGCTCCAGGCTCCCCAGCTTTGGGAATGCAGCTGTCCTTGGATGTTTCTGCTCCCATCATTAAGTTCTCACCTGTGTTCCCATTAAACATACTGGCTCGTCAAGCTGGAGTTTGGGGGCACCCTTACTTTGGTTTCTGGGGTGAGTAGACATTTGTGTTGCATCTCCCCAGAAATACTTTTGTCACAATACTAAGTGCCTAGTATTATTGTATCTTGTTATGCCTGGATATAGCCCTGATACCACTGGGAGGCCTGCTCTTTTCTGAAGGGAAACTGAGGAGTGGATCTGGATCTGGGCGTGAGGGGAGGTAGAGGGTGGGACTGGGAGGAGTGGAGAGAGGAAAACCTGTAATTGAGATATGGTCTATGAGAGAAAAAAGAAAAAAGAATTTAAACACAAAGTTCTAATAAGATTTATAAAAGTTAAGTAGAATTTCCAGACCAGAAAAATACAGTAATCAAAATTAAAATTAGATTAGACACAAACCAGTGACCTGGACAATGGCTCAGGACTAAACACTCAACATAAATCACAAAGGAAAAATGAGTGAAAAGGTAAAAGACTAAGTTCTAATTGTATGATAAATGGGAAACCTGGAAGGAATGAGGTAGAAGCACATTAGAAAAAAAAAAAAAAAAAAAAAAAAGCTCAGGAGTTTTCAAAGCTGGCAACATAAAACAAGCCATAGAGTAGAGAAGCCCCACGTGTGAAAAACAAACAAACAAAACCTGCTAGTAAGCATTTTAAAATCCTGTAGCAAATGAAATATGCATACAATGAACCTGTTGGCCAGGTATGGTGGTACAGACCAGTAACACCAGCACCAGGGAATCTGCAGTACAAAATTACAAGTTCAAGGCCAGCCTAGAATACACAGTGAAAGCCTGTCTCATAAAAGCAAAAGTATTATCTACTGGCTATGCTGCTACAATTTAATTACCAATCCCCTGTGGGTGGCTATTTCAGTTGTTTTTAGCATTAGCTGCAAATAACTAACCATGAATTTCAAAGCCTTCATGGCCAAGTCTCTATGCAAACTTATGGGCCAGTCTCACTGCATACCAGGGAAGCAGCTGAGTGACATAGTAAGCATGATTGAATTGCTGAGAAACCGGTCTTCCCCTGCTGTCTTCTCCTTCCCACCGGCAGTGTGTTTCTAATCAGAAGCTCAGTTCTTGCCTCTACTATTTCCTGCTCCTTTCTTTCTGGCTGCTCTCAAGACTGTCCCATTTTCCATATCTTACCAGTATTAGCAACATGTTACCGGAAGTAAGTGTGTGTGTGTGTGTGTGTGTGTGTGTGTGTGTGTGTGTGTATGAATATGTGCAGTGTGTTTCTCCTGTTTGGTGTCCTTATATTCTTGGATCTATGGTTTCTTGTCTTTTGTTAATTTCAGAAAAGTCTTGGCCATAATATCTTCCATTTTCTCTCTTCTCTTTCTGAGACTCAAGTAGATCACTTTATACAGTCTCAAAACCATTGGAGTTCTCTGCTCCTTCTGCGCTCGTTGTCTTTCAAGGCGGCTTCTTTAACTGCTTTCTTCATGCTCACTGGTCACCCAGCTGTGTCCAAATTTTCCATAAACACACGTTTCATGTCTAGCATTACTCAGTTTTACTTATGGCATTTTTTAAAAGATTTATTTAATATATGTAAGTACACTATAACTGTCTTCAGACACACCAGAAGACAGCATCAGATCTCATTACAGATGGTTATGAGCTACCATGTGGTTGCTGGGATTTGAACTCAGGACCTCTGGATAGAGCAGTCAGAGCTCTTAACCGCTGAGCCATCTCTCCAGCCCTACTTATGGCATTTTTATTTGATTATTTTATAGTACCTCTCTGTTGAAATTCCTATGTGTTCATGCATATCATTTTCCACCAGATTTCTAGCAAGTTAATCCCAGTTATTTAATTTACCTATCTCATAGTCTTGGATCATCATTGATACTTGCTCATTTCCTTCTTTATTTGGGGGTTTAGCAATTTTTTATTCAATACTAGTTATTTACTGAAGTCAGAGTAACAGCTCTGAAACTGACGTGCATTCTTTACAGGTTATGGGGGGAGGGACAAATCTACTCAGTATCTCACCTGGGTTTAAGCTTTATTGTTGCTACGGTAACCTCTACGGCACCACTAGCTTTAGATTCCTCCAACTGTGGGCCATGTTCCTTTGTGTGTAGCTAGCAGCCTGAAATGCCAGAGGTTTTCCTCCAAGAATCAACAGCGCTCTCAAACAAGGTTTTCTTTCATGTTTTCCCTTCCCTGTTAGTAGAGCACTGTTGCTTACGGCCACATGTCAGGCTAGTGGGACACATAAGGGACTTTCATCTCTTCATTCTGTGTCATCTTAGTCAGGACCTTTGAGTCCAGGCTGCAGTAATGGAGCTTTTTCAGTGTCCCATGGCTAGTTCTTGGAGCAGGGTAGGTTTTGACAGTGTCAAGTTTGTTGCCACCCCCATTGGCAGACCTTTCTGCTTTACTTGGGTATAGTCTTGGCTCTAACATCTCCTGCCCCTCTCTCAAGGTCAAGAGGCTTATGTTCCCACGGCATTCCAGAAGCAGTCACCAGCGCATGGTCCTGCCCCTTCTTCTCCAGAAGAGGCTGAGGTTTCTTCTGCTACTCCCACAGAAACAGTGGATCTCCACAGGCAACCTGAAGCAGCAGGCTCTGCCCTTCCCTCATCAAGCCTTTGCTTTACCGAAGAGGTGGTTCTGGGGAAGGAGGCACAATTGCTTCCTTCCCTCAGTAGTAGTTAATCACCACCATACCTACAACACCAAGGAGGGTGCTCTCCAGGCTACTGCTTGGAGAGCTACTCTGTCTAAACAGAGGAGACCTATAGGTGGCGCTGCTGAGTAAAAAGTTACAAGTTATCCCAACCTGATACAGATTGTGGCCTGACACCTGTAAAATTCTGTCAAAAGCATAGCTATCTCCAGATATGGCGGCACATCTGAACTGGTGCTTAGAAAGTAGAGACTTGGATTGTGAGAGCAAGCCTAGCCAGAGCAATATGGAAAAAGTCTACAGTAAAGCAAACAAACAAGCCAGTGTCCCTGTATCTTAGACTCAGCATCGTCTTGCTCTTGAGAGTCAACTCCTGTGGCAGCCTTGTGATTACCTTTGACAGGCTCTAGAAAAGATAAGAACATGTGGATTTAGAGGCTAACCTAGTTTTAGAAACCATTTTGAGCCCAGGGGAATGTTTTTTATTATTTTTTTTTAAGCTCAACTGCACATTTAAAAGAATTTCAGAAGATGCAGTTCATTTTTATTACAGGCAGGATGGATGGTAAAATGACCAAGAAACAAATATAAGAGCACTGCTCTCTACTAGAATTTTATGAAACACAAATCAAACTTTAGATCTAGTAACAAATATTAACTGCTGAGCATGGTGACACATGTTTGTAATTCTAACATTTGGGAGGCTGATGCACAAGGATCAGAGGTTCAAGACCATCCTTCAATGCATAGACAATCTGAGACCAGCCTGGGCTAAGTCAGGCCTGGTCGCAAAAGAAAAAAATAATTGTATTCCTTATATGATTCTTCCTTTATGCCCGATCTACATACTTACAAATGTTTCCATGGAACTTTATTATTATGAAGTAATTAGTAATGCCAATCCATTTCATTCTTAAATATAAACAAACATAAAATGCAAAGCCATAATGCAGACATTATCCTTGAATGACTATGGTCAACCACACTTTATTTTGCACTGGAAAACAAAAAGAGCAGTCCCCACCATGTGTTCCTGTTCCAATTCCTCCAGTCACAGCTGTGTCCGTCCTCTCTCTCAGAACTGGGAGACTGTTCTATAACTCTAGACCTCTAGACCAGAAAGCTTCCTGCATGGTTGATTCCTACCCTGATGCTGGAAACCTCCAATAACCTTAGATCACTGTGGGAATCTTCCCCTCTCCTCTTTCCCTGCCTGCAATCAGAGTGTCAGCCAATGGAATGCTCTGCCCCACCACAGGCTGGCTGTGACCTGCAGGGGTCCTGGAACATCATGTTCTGCTTAAGATGTATAATTATGTTGCTTTCATAAAACCCTTTTGCTTTTCTCAGAATTTAAACTTTCATCTCAGAAATTGTCAACTACAGTGAGGAAGAGAGGAGCGGTTTCTGAGATGCAAACCAAAGAAGAAAGGAGTCTGTCTGGCTCACTTGTACTTGTTCAGTCCTTAGTTAAGGCTGATTTTATTTTTCAGAGCACTATCAAAATCAATTACATTCTTTCATACTTCTTACAAACCAAACATTACAGTCAAACACTGAGATTTAAGTCACATCTGTCGGCTTTAAGTGAGTGTAAGGCATCGGATAGCGCTGACAATGCTGAGAGAATGTATCTAAGGCATGGCACACAGCGCCCGCCCCTCCGTGAGCGCCCTCATCTCGTTGTCCGTCCAACTGTGCTACTTCCAGTGAGACGTTTTAAAACGCATGCAGATTTTCATTCACAACTATCTTTATTTGCAAAGTGAATGCTTTCTATTCAAATTTCAAAATGAGATCATTTAAGAATCTGTCTATATTCAGTATAAAATGCTATATTGTTCACATTGGAAAATATTTCTGGTATTTTCTTACTGTATCAACTCAGGAAAATAATGTCACAAACAGTACTAAACGTGGAAGTGGTAGAATTTTGCTGAATCAAAATATTGCTATAGCACATCTACCAACTCTAAATAATCAAATTTCATATTGGTTTAACAGCCTGTGTCTCTGTTGTCTTCTATTCTGTACCCCATCTCCTCCCCCCTGTAAAGTGTCTCTCTGCGAGCACACTCAGTGTTACAGATCCACCGATGCTGACTCACTGAAGAAGGCCTCGGTGAGTCAGGCCAGCATCTCAAACACATCGTGGTCTCTCAGGTAGACACTGACTCTCTCAGAGCATTATGTTCAATCAACATTCTTTCTAAAGTTGCCTGGGAGTGCCTTTTATTTCCAAATGCCATTCCAGGCTCTGGGGATAAAATGACAAGCCCGAGTGACAAAGATTTCTGCCTTTATGGAAAGATTGGTAGGTGCCAAGGTCAAAAAGGACATGGCAGGAAGCTTTATTCAATCTGAAATGAAAAGTTATCTGTTTTAGTTTTCTTGCAGCTTCTATTACAAATTAACAGAAGCTGGATGCATTACAGCAACAGAAATGTTCTCTCCCACAGTTCTAGAAGGCAGATGTGCTAAAGCAGTATTACACAGACCAAGATGTTCAGTGCCACATTCCCGCCACCGGCTTCTAGCTACTACGCTGTCCCTTCTTGGCTTTCCGCATCTTTCTCTGTCTTCACTGCTGTTTTTACCACTCCATCTTCTGCCTTCTTCTATTGAGAGACATGTGTTGGCGTTTGGGCCCCATCTAAATGATCCAAGACAACCTCCCTAGCTCTAGATCCATGATTTAAGCACATTTTGAAATTACCATGTTCTGGAATAAGATTAACAGTTTCCTGGGATCAGTTCTTGATTCTTGGGGATAAGGGGAAGGGAAGTGAAGGGGACAGCATTCTGTCACTTCAGTTCACCATTTAAGTAATAATTTTCATACACAAGAATAGAAAACATGATTGGTTGGTATTTCTTAAAGCCCTCTCTGGGTGAGTGGGTTCTAGGTGGCAAAGTAGAAGCAAATGGTCTCATGTGCAGCTGTTGTAGTAACCAGACAAGGTGGCTGAGGCCTGAGAAGTGAATTACACATTGAAGATCTGCAATCAGATCAGCCAGTCATGAGGCTGACAAGCTGCTGTGGCAAGTTGGTTAACTAGTTCTCTTCCTTTGTGAAATGAGTGTTACAGAGATTAAAACACAAAACATCCAATAGCGTACAGTGGCTGACCCCCACAGGACCTGAGTAAATACTCACTATAATTATTCTCTGTGCCTGACACTGCACATTTTCTGCTGAATAATATTATGACATATTTTTGGAACAAAATTTAAGTAAATGAACAAGTAAATGAATTCAAGAATTCAAGAGGAACAAGAAGAACTGCTTGGTGCTGTATTCTAATGGAGTCTGTTATACTATGTTAGGTGTAATATCACCCTCATCTGTGATTTTATAAAGGAATACAGAGTTTAAGAACTTTATCTTGACAATAAAAATTCCTTCACTTCCAGATAGCATAAGCACAAGTTCAATACTAAAATCTAACATCTCAGAATTCAATGTATTAAGTTGTAGAAAATTACTAGATAAAATAATGACCACAGTATTAAATTACATAACATGAATAAAATAACTTTATCTTGAAGTATTATCCTATTTATAGAACTTAAACTGGAAGTCAAAATTTATTTTCCTTCTTGATTCTTTCTTTCTTGACTCTTACTTAAATTCTACCTTGAGAAGTAACAACATGTTACCATCCACTTTGGATCTAGTTTTGAAAGGAAATTTTGTAAACATAATAAAATTAGTGCAATTATAATCCTAATTTTTTATATTTTACTTATTTTGTTTCTTAGATTTAATTTTTAAGTGTGTGTGTGTGTGTGTGTGTCTGTGTGTCTGTGCGTGCGCTCATGCACGTGTGCACGTGTGTGTGAACATGTGAGAGTTCAGTGCCCACAGAGGCCAGAAGAGAGCCTCAGATTCCCTGGAGCTGGAGTTACAAGTGGTTGTGAACTACCTTACCTGGGTGCTGGGAGCCAAGCTCAGATTCTCCAGAAGAACAGTTTTCTTTCCTACTGCTGAACCATCTCTCCAGCCCCTGCTGTTTTAAAGTCAAAATTCCTTCCTCTCAGCTAGATGTGGCGCACACCTTTGATCCCAGCAATTGGGAGGCAGAAGCAGAAGGAGTATTTTGAGTTTGAGGACAGCCTGATCTACATAGGAAATCCTAGGACAGCCAGGACTACTTAGAGAGACCTTGTCTCAAAGAAACAAGCAAACAAACAAAAACAAAAAAAGAAAGAAAAGAAAAAAGTCAAATGTCTTGATCTTTAAAACAGTGAAAATAGGTTGCCTCATTCTTTGAAAAACATATTTCAATTAAGATCCAGTAGTAAGGATAAAATGCAAATGTAGTAAAACACAAAAAAACCAAGGTTATCACCAGTACAGCTTTATAACATGCCCGACCAGCAAAGCCCCCCACACCCCTTTTCTTCATGTTCTTTTAGGTGAGGCAAAGTAAGGGATGAGCTCTGGAAGCTGGTTAGGCTGGAATCACAAATGTGGTAATGCCCTTGGGAATAGTTACTTCCTGCATGAAATACTCACTGCTTGTAGTTTTAAGTTCTTTCAAAGTGAATCATAAAAGACCAATATTGGCCAAATGTGTATTATCACTGCCCGTGTGCCCAACAGACCATCTCCTCACACACCGAAAACCACCTAGCTGCCCACCCCAACCACTAGACGCTGCTCCCACTCCGATCCGACTGGAATCCATCCATTCCAATCCATTATAGACGTCTGATCATTCTAATAAATGTATCTGAGACATCCACGCACACCACTCTACTGCTTTAGTTCACCATGTTAATCTAGCCTGCCACTGACTCTTCCAGGCCCTGACTGGAGCTTCCTAACTGCCCCATTCTAGTCTACACACTAATCAAAATGGTCACACCATGTGAATAGACAGTAACTCTGACGCTCAAAGTCTCCAAGAGCTTTCTACTGTCCTCATATCCAATGTCACTGGCGTTAGTCCAGCCTGGTCTCCACAAAGGTTCATACTCCACCCTTCCCACTAGTCCCAACTACACCTACCACTGTTCCACCAGGCGCTTGCATCTCAGGCACCTGCTGCTGCTTGGCCACAGTGAGTTGCTAAGAGGCTCTCCTTGCCCTCCAGTGCATAAACAATCTCCTGTTAAGTTTACTACTTTGTCTCAGTGTTTGTTTGTTTGTTTGTTTTACACTCATCATTTAGCACTTATCACAAGTGGCAGTCAGCCTTTTGTTTGCTTACTTGTTACTGTCTGGGTCACCTCTGCACCACCGTCTCCTAGAGAACAAGTTCCCTGTCTTTTACTCATCTCTCCTTCAGTGTTTACAACTGTGCCTCACACCTAGCAAAGCAGTGCTCAGTAAACAAATACAAGTGATCATAAATGTCATTATTGCTAAGTGCTCGCTCATTCTGGCATACAATGTGGCCTTACCACAAAATTAACTAAGAAATCAGCAGGATAGCAAGGTGAATAGAGTGACTACAGCTTATCACTGGGAAGTAATCACTGGAAGAAACCAGGCAGACCTGAAAATGTGCCAGCCTGAAGTACCAGTAGGTCTTGATGCTCTCTGAGCACAGCGATTTCAAAATCATCTGCAAACAGGCATAGTTTCACCCGTGAAAATGCACTGATGAATGTTTGGCCATCTTTGACTGTGAATGAAGCTGTCTACAAAAGCACTGTCATCACTGTTACCCGGTTAAGTCTATCTTCTGTGCAAAGTCGGAACCACACAGTGGTCTACCACAAGCCAGTGCCCCTGCGCCCATCTGCATGGCTTGTGGACTTTCCTGATGCGCGGTCTCTCCCACCTGAGACCATTCAACCTTTTTTGTAACTCCTTCAAATAGTATGGGCAAGAGAGATGAAGGGCCTAATAAATGGTTGCTTACTAGTTAACCTTACGAAAGCCTAAAAAGCTGGGGCTATAGCTTAGCTGCAGACTGCTTGCCTAGCTTGTACAGAGCCCCAGGCTTGAGCCCCAGTACTACCACATCAACTGTGAATGATGATGTAATCTTCTGATACTAGTACTTGGGAGGTGGAGGCAGGAGGATCAGCAGAAGTTCAGGGTCATCCTCAGCTACATACTTAGTTCCACACCAGCCTGGGCTACATAAGATCCTGACATACATACATACATACATACATACATACATACACACACACATACATACATACATGAAAATCATTCAGTAGTTAAAAAGGATTTCCTTAAAAAATTCACTAATGGGCATTTGTTTTGAATCCAATTAATCATTAATGTTCTGTATTAAAACCATATCTTCATCTGGGCATGATGGCATACACCTTTAATCCCAGTAACCAGGAGGCAGAGACAGAGGCAGATGGGATTAGAAGCCAGCCTGGTCTACAAAGAGAGTTCCAGGACAGCCAGGGCTACACAGAGAAACCCTGCCTCAAAAACCAAAAATATCTTGCATAACTCAAGCATACCTTATAGTTTAGAAGATACATTTGAAACTGTATAATACACTGGATAAGTGAAATGAGGAATATTCTCCTTATTTTTTTAAGGGGAGGTGTTCTGGTGCTGGGGATATTGAACCCAGAGCCTCACACATGCAAGTTTCTTAGGAGTTACCCAATTGGCAGAACTATTTCAGAGCCTCTAACGTTGCTGCTGTCTACCTAGCATCCTTCACTCTTCTTCTTCTGTCTGAATGCTAGGGCAAGAGCGATGGTGCAGCAGCTACAGTACTGGCTGCCCCTCCAGAGGACCTGGGTTCAATCCCCTGAAGCCATATGGTAACTTAAACCTAGAACTCCAGTCTCGGATCCTAACACTAACCTCCTCTGACCTCTTTGGGAACCAGGCATCCACTTTAGACACTCCGGCTGCTCTCTGTGGACCAGACTCAGCCAACTCAACACTGTATGCAGAATGTTTGATGTTTTTTACTTTAAACCTAATTTTCTTACATCAACTCCCTAGCCAAGATGATTCTACCATTTAACTGGTACTTCCAGGTGTCACAACAATGTTGGGTCAATTAACACTACCAAAATCAAATATACAAGTAGACTTGACCTATATAAGCTTATTCACTTCAAAACTGGGCATGATTCTGGGAAAAGAGACATAACAAAGCTTAATACACTCATGAATCACCATGGTACCCAATAAAACCTCATACTGTCTTATAGAAGTGTGGGTTTCTTATAAAAATGACAGTAGTTGGGACCATACCATATATAATGCCAAAAAGTAAACCTCAAATATATGCTAATGACTATTATTTGAAATATGTATAAATTAATTTGTAAACAGTTATAACCAAATGGAAAACCGAGGACAAGTAAATAAAGCTCATTCCTGGCCAATATCATCTCCAACAGCAAGCAACCTCTGACCCATCAGTGAGAATTCAACACAGAGACTGCTGTCTGGATTGCTCACAAAATATTTGTTTAAAAGGAAAAAAAAAAAAAAAAGAGTTCTTTGCACATAGGTATAAATAAATAATAAATACTAGTCATTAAATATCTATCCTGAATTATTAATAACCAATGGGCATTAATGTACTTAGAGAAGAAATATGATAGTAGAGAAAACATTAGGTTCACAGCAAGAAGCTAATTCTGAAAATACTTAGGGAGGAATAAATATAACCTAAAATTGTGATCAACCATAATACACTTCATATGATGAGTCTTCAGAAGTCACTACAGGCCAGCCATGCAGGGTCTTAGTGAAATTATACTTGGTAATGTAGACATAAAATTATTGTGCTAATTTTTGGAAAAAAAAAGAAAATAATACCAAATGATACACCTATAATTTTATAAAGATAGTTACATTTTAAGCTATTAAAAATCTACCTTTAAAATGTCTTTACTGAAAATCACCAAGGAACTCTTTACAACTCATTTTCCTAAATATTTTTATCACAATTCAAATAAGCATAATAACATTTCTTCTACTCCATTAGTACGTAAAGAAGATCAGCAATGAAAGCTCTGACATTTTCTCTCAATATTGACAAACATGTTATTGAGGGGGGAAAAAAACGAGAAATTGAAATCTTATTTCATACCAACTTACTCTGACTTTGGGTAAGACTCTCCGAAGTGTCTCAGTAGGATTCTGTCGCATCAAAAATGGAAGATTTGCAATCACACTTGCTCCTTGGATATCTTGACCAGCACTTACAAGGAAAATGCAAATTTTTAAATTTAAAATTAGGAGCTAAATTTTTAATTTAATGGGTTAATTTGAAAAATGACAGCTTTTAATGACTTCCTTACAATGATTTAAATATATTGTTGAGATATAAAACTAAAACCAGAAGTAAAATTTTGTTAAATAAATCTTACAACAAATACATGTAGACATCACAGCTATGCTAAAGTAAGAATTCCTATTTGTATACATGTCATTAAGTGTTAACAATCTTACTAATATTTTAAAATTCTATTACATTTTTTTCTCTGTAATCTGATAGTTTGCTATGCTTTATAAAATATATAAATAATAAAAAATGCATTATGCTAAAATAATAATCACAGCAACAATTAGAATAACATAGGTAAAAACACAATTTTGAGTACACTATAATGACTTTTATTGACTGGCTCCATTAATTGTAAGAAACTTCCAAAAGATACACTCATTCTCTAACAGGCCACTAGGACATTTTATATAATACCTTTTTGGTGTAACATGCATTGAGGCTTTGTTCCCAAAATAACCTTTGTGGTATTCTAGAGGCCTAAATACTTTGGGAAAGTATCCAAATTCTTCTGGAAAGAAACCTTCCCATGAACTACAAACACTTCTTTAAAGTTTAGCCTGAGCAGCACAAGTTTTGCAGGCATGTCAAGTACTGGAGTGAAATCATGCCTGTTCTGACAGCCACCAAACACATTAAATGCTGATGGTAAACATTTAGTTACATAGTTTTAATAAATTAAAATTATTCTTACTTCTATTCAAATAGAACTGTGGTCATCTGAAGGAAAATGGCCCCCAGGGGCTCATATCTTTGAATACTTGGTCCCCAGTTGGTGAAGCTATTTGGGAAAGATGTAGCCTTGTTGGAGAAGGTGTGTCACTGGAGGTAGGCTTTGAGTTTCAAAAGAGCCATTCTGAGTCTCCTTTTCTCTGCCTCAAGGTTGTGTTTCAAGAAGTAAGCTTTCAGCTACTGTTCCAGCACCAATGTCTGTCTGCCTGCTTCCATGCTCCCTCCATTATGGTGATGGACCCTAAGGCTCTGAAACTGAAAACTCTTTTATACTGTTTTACCATAGCGACAGAGAAGTAACTGCAACAAGAATCATTCATGGCTTTATAAAATGTATGTGAGCTTTAAATATAAGGTGTTCAAAGGGTTTTTTTAGGTAATCATATTTTTCTCCGGAGTTGCGAGGTTTGTCATAAGAAGCATGCTCTAGTCGTGAATGATGCTGCCCTGACATGTAGCAAGCTTGGCCTGTTGCAGCACGGCAGACTGTGGAAGATAGGATGTCAAAATCATGTCACTGTTCTTATCTTCATAATAAACCATTTAAAGACAACACGAAGAAAGAAAAGAGAGTCAGTCACAGGAAGTAGGGAACTATGCTAACCAGGGAAGATGGCCAGAAGGTGGAAACTAAAGTTCAGAAAAACCACTTGTCATACATAGGTTGGAAGGTAATGCCTACAAATATATCTACATCCTAACCCTGGAGTACTGGGGTGTTCTTAATGGTTAGAAGGATCCTGAGATAAAGAGAGCATCCTCATTATCTAGGTCTAGTAGTATGAGTGGACAAAGAGCTGCTCAGAACAGGAGAGGGAATTTGACCACAGAAATAGAAATGGAACTAATGTCGTCACAGGCCAGGGTATGCTGATACTCAGAGTGTCACACTAAAAACGCCAAAACTGGATATATCCCTTGAATTCTGATTTCTTGATCTGGGGCTTCTGGTCTACAGAACTTTGACAACAACATACCTTATTTCAGGTCACCCAGTTTCTGATAATGTCTTAGATCAGCCACAAAAACAAATACACTACTGTTGTGATTTAAGTGTGAGCATAGGCCCGTGTGTTTGAACACTTGGACCTCAAAAGGCAAAACATCCCATGTTCAACACTACAGGAGGTAACAAAAGAGGTAACTGTAACCTACTATTTGTCTACAAAAGAAAATTAAGAAAATATGTAAATACAAAAAGATCGCAGGTCATCATTAATAATGAGAACATAGAACTGAGGTGACAGAACTCAGCAAAAAGTTGGAAAATGAGTCAGCTAGAAAAGATGTGAATGAAACAATCACTGCTAAAGAAAAAAGGGGGAATTTAAATATAAAAATAAAAAAGGAAAAAGGATATGAGAAAAGTAACGCTGAAGATGGAAGATGAAGATACAACGTGCTGATCAAAGAGTCCAAGGACAACACCACGCAAGGGGTTTCATCTTTTAAGGTAAAAATGTTTTAGAACTGGCTGTGGAGACTTGAAAAAGAATGGCCCCCATAGGCTAGTATATTTGAATGCTTAGCCACCAGGAAGTGGTGCTATTTGGAAAACATTAAGAGGATTAGGAGGTGTGACCTTCTTGGAAGAAGTGTCACTAGGGGTGGGCTTTGAGGTTTCAAAAGGCCATGCCAGTGTGTGTGTGTGTCTGTGTGTGTGTGTGTGTGTGTGTGTGTGTCTGTGCGTGTGTCTGTGTGTGTCTGTGTGTGTCTGTGTGTCTGTGTGTCCTTGTGTGTGTGTGTCTGTCTGTCTGTCTGTCTGTCTCTGTCTCTCTCTGCCTGCCTGGCTATAGGACAGCACATAGCTTTAACTACACCTCTAACACCACACCCACCGGCCACCATGCTCCCTGCTGTGATGATAATGAACTAACCTCTGAAGCTGTTAGCCAGCCTCAGTTAAAAGTTGTCTTTTATAAGAGTTGCTTTGGTCATGGTGTCTCCTCACAGTAATGGAACACTGGCTAAGACACTGGCACTGGGCCTAGATAAGACTGGCCCCATCAACAAAGAGCCATAGGTGAGAAGGGGCTCACAGAACCCCACCTACCACTTACTGCTGAACTACTGGCAACTAACATTCTGAGAGGAGGAAGGCACAGTATCCAGTTGTGTACCCACTTTTGAGCCCAGGAGGCTCTGATGGACAGTTCAAACCCATTGTCACACAGACCTTCCAAATTAAACTCAATGGGACACAAAGGAAACAAAGTCATGAACGTGGAAGAGGTTTGTATGGAGAAGGGAGGATGAGTAACCAGAGTACACCATACACATGTATAAAATGGCAAAGAAAACAAATTTTAAAAACAGGCTGGCAAAATGGCTCAAAGGAAAAAAGCACTTGCCTCTAAGCCTAACAATCCGAGTTCAATTCCTGGAACCTATATACAGGTAAAAGGAGAAAACTAGCTCCACAAAGTTGTCCTCTGATTCCGCATACATAAGTAAATATTTACAGTTTTAAATTATGGGCTGGAGAGATGGTTCACTGGTTAGCAGCACTTGCTACTCTTGCAGAGGGCCCAGTTAAAGTGCCCAGCACCCACGGTAGTTCTATCTGCAACTCCGGTTCCAAGGGATCTGGTGCTCTCTTCTGACCTTCCAGGCACGAAGCACACACATGGTACACAGACATACACACAGGTAAAACACCCAGAAATATACATTTTAAAATAATTTTTCTAAAGTTTAAAAAAATGAAAGAACATACCATATTCCAAAAAATTAATACAGTACAACCACCACTTAAACTGTTGAACTTAAAATTATTTGGGTATCCAAATAAAGTGAACAAGTTACTTTAAGAGAAAATCATGCTGTCACTGAGTTTGATAACAATACAATATTAACAAAGCAGTAATGTTTCAGAGGCTGACACTACTTACTATACATAGGAATAAATAGGCAAAAAAAGTGAACTTAAACCATAAGTTTCATAATTGCTAACAAATACAAAAAAACAAACTTCTATAATCAATTTATAACCTGGTTCTTCTACTCCCAGGAAGAAAGAAAACACAGCATAGATAACACAGTGAGCACTGCCAGTGAATCGGGAACCACTCTGCCGCGTGGTCCGGTTGCCAGGGAACTCCCCCTCCCTCCCCACCCGTTTCGGGGCCACATGACAGTATATAAAGATATCTCTTGCCATCACAATAGACTGCTACCCAGCAGACAGAACCCAGGATGCTGCTCAGCATCCTGCATCCTACAGTGTGTAGGACAACTCCCCAAGTGAAGAACATCCAAGTCTCAACAACAATGAAAATTACCCAAGAAACTCTGCTTTAGGCAAAGCAGCTGTTAGCTGCTCATGGTGACCAGCAGCGCCACAGTGGCCATCTCCTATTTTCAGCTACATGCTCAGCTTAAGTAGAAAGTCACGAGTCCTGACATCAAGAATACATGCAGGTTGGGAAACACAGCATGCTAGAGAAGTGGCTCTCAAACTTAGCATGTTCGAGAATCACCTTGGAGCACTTGGAAAAACTGAGCCCAACCTCCAGAGTCTGGTTTTATAGATCTTGCTGAGGCCTAAGAATTTGATTTTTCACAGGTACCCAGTGATTCTGCTGCTGTGGTCTGGACCATGTCGTGGGAGCCACCATGGTAGGTTTTTTTTAAATAAAAGAATAATTTTGGAAAGTGTATTATTAGTTAGCTTTTTTGCCAACTTGACACAAACTAGAATTGTCTGGAGAAGGGATCTTTAAATGAGGAAATACTCCATCAGGTTGCCTGACGCAAGTATGTGGGATGCTTTCTCAACCGATGATTGAAATGACAGGTTCCAGGTCGTTAGAAAGGTGCCACCCCTGGGCAGGCTGGGGAAGCCATGGGGAGCAAGCCAGTAAGCAGCACCCCTCCATGGCCTCTGTATCAGTGCCTGCCTCCAGGCTCCTGCCCTGCTTGAGTTCCTGGCCTGACTTCCTTTTATGATGAACTGGGATGTGGAGATATAAGCTGAATAAACCCTTTCCTTGCCAGGTTGCTTTAGTTATGGTGTTTCATCATAGCAATAATAACCCTAGCTACATCAGTCTGCTTAAATGCACATTACAGGACAGTGTGAGGAACAACCTGGAAAAGGGTTGCCAATAGGACAAAGGAGACATGACGAGCAGTAGACCTGTCTGCAGAAGTGGAATGCTGGACTGGAATCCTTCAAGGCTGTGAGCCTTGATTACCCTCTGCTGCCTTTGGTCACAGTCAGGATAAATGTAACAATCACGTGTGGTTAACACTTATCTGCACTATCACCACTGAGTGGAAGGGATCCAGAACAATATTCTATGTAAAAAAAAAAAAAAAAAATTACTTAATGCAGCACATACAATCTTTAAATAATTATCTGATTATTCTTACCCGTTTTGTTTAAATAAATTATAGTTCCAAGACTTCAAAACCTCCAACTTTCTATCGAAAGCCAAGCATGAAGATGCTCATGGGCTGCCCCAAGGCTCCCTCTGGCTAGTCTTCCGGCATGTTCCTCTTTAGGATACTCACTCAGAAACAGAAGGATGCAAACAATTCACTCTAAGCCACTCAGCAAGCCATTTCTCAAACCCTGAAAAGAACTGGGTTAATCATCTCACTTGTACACCGGAGGTTAAAAAGGGAAGAGGAGAAGATATAAGACTAAATAAATGGATTTAGGACGGCTAGCATTCACATGCTAAATTAGGGTTACTAATTATTTGCTCCCCCCTGGGAGATACACCTATTTTAAAATGCCTTTTTGATGATACATTAAGCCAGGCATTTGTTACTATGATAAAGTTTGGTTGTCACTGCTGCCACTCCCTCCGCTGTGATAGTGACCACCATTCAGGGGACGTGACCAACTGGCAGTTTCCAACCTCTAGTCAAAGGTGTTTGGCCCAGATCTTGTACTTCCCCATGCCTGGCACACAGGCACATGGTAAATACTTATTTATTTGCCTCTACTTCACACCAGCACTCCACTGCTGTTGTCAAAGGCTGGATCTTATTACCACATCCAGAACCTTGAACTCTGTGAGCTCCCTTGCCAGCCAGAAGCCTTGGCTTTGCATTTCTTCCAAGAATAACACCTCTCATTACAATCCCAGTCCCTCAGCTCTGGACTCTCCAGTTTCTAACATTAACATTCCCCCTGGTTTTCTTTCTTCTGTGCCAACCTTACCCTCACAACTATGTCAGTTATACTTTCACCAAAAGCATTATTTCTTTGCCACCCCCTCCCCAATAATAAGATAAAATAATGTCTGGTATGCTACATGCAAGGCCTGTGCTAATAATAATAAACACCTGACTTACTTCACAGTGGTTAATTCTCACAACAATCTCAACAAGTAGTTAGATACTATCATGGGCTACATCCTATTTTCTTTTTAGAAAGATAAAGGTTCTAAAGCTATCCATCCTGTACAACTCAAAATATACGCTGTCAATCACTACACTACACACTATACAGTACACACCACACAGCCTCTGCTCTGTTTGAATGTGTGGATGTGTACAAGCTCATGTGGGACCCCTGGTCCCCAAATGGGATGCTATTTGGGGAGGCCTAAGAACATTAGGAGATGGAGCCATGGTGGCAGATGTGGAACACTAGGGGCCAGTATTTTAGAGTTCTGGTCTGGCTACCTCTGCTCACATCTGCTACTATATGGCGTAGCATGCCATAAGTCCCCCACCCACTACTCTATCATCCCTGTGAACCATGAGTCAAATTCTTCCTTCACTGAGCCACTTCTGTGAGGTGTTTGTCAGAGCCACAAGAAAGTAACTAATGCAAACTAAACGTACAACTGAGACCAAGCCCTCCCTGCCACTTTACTCATCCACTCCGGCTCCTAACCTAAGCTAATGCAGCCCGCCACCGTGGAGTGACACACAAAGGGATAACCAATTTGAGACAGTCGAGGAAGGAAGGTTGGTGTGTGTGTGTGTGTGTGTGTGTGTGTGTGTGTGTGTGTGTGCGCGTGTGCGTACGCGCGCGAAGGACAGAACGTGGTAGCACACACCTATAACCTCAAACAACAGAGAGAATGAGAAGGATAGAAGTTCAGGGCTAGCCTAGGCTAGACAATGAGACTCTACCAAGAAAAGGAAGGAAGGAAGAAAGGAAGCAAGGAAAGAAGGAAGAAAGGAAGGAGAGAAAGGAAAAAAGAAAGAGGAGAGAGGGAGGGAGGAAGGGAGGATGGAAATTCAAAAAGATGATCTCTAGTCTCTCAAAATGAGGCTACATGCTCTAGTTTATGGAACCCTTGTCCAATCCCATCACGTGACAACAGGCTAAGATAGAGCTAGGGACGTAGCTCAATGGCAGAGTGTTTGCCTAACATTTAAGGAACCCTGGGTTTGATCCCCAGCAATTACAATGAATCTATATGCTATGAATCTATATTCTTAAAATATTGTCACTTCTCTAGTACTTTACTCCAAACATCTAAAAGCTCAAAATTCAACGAGAAGACAGATTCCCATGATAAGAATATTAACTACATAGCATCTTTTTTCCTAGCCTGAATAATCTACATAGTTTCCTTAATCCTAAACCAGTTACTAAAGAAAGAAGTGAAGTAGATGGTACCTCCAAAAGATAGGCTGGCACTGCTGCATCTGAGAACCCCACTCACTACTGCTATTTGACAATGCTTGTGGTTTAAATGGCCTGTGTTCCCTACAGAGCCAAAGAGGGCCCCTGCAAGTGGCTCTCACTCAAGATCAAACACAACACAGAAATCATTGACACTGTGTTTGAATTTCTGAGGAAGTGGGTGCCAAACAGGCCGTGCTTTGCAATCTTAACAAGAACTAAACTCCATATAGTTATTTATTTCCTTACTCATCAAAATCAACATTAAATCTTCAAAACATTGTCTTCAAAGATTATAAAGTCAGAGAACCATCAAACCTGATTATAATCACCATCATATATCTTTTTCTTTTTTTTCTTTTTTTTTTCTTTTTTTTTTTTTTTTTTGGTTTTTCTTCAAGACAGGGTTTCTCTGTGTAGCCCTGGCTGTCCTGGAACTCACTCTGTAGACCAGGCTGGCCTCGAACTCAGAGATCCACCTGCCTCTGCCTCCCAAGTGCTGGGATTAAAGGCGTGCGCCACCACTGCCCGGCCATCATATATCTTTTAAGATAACTAATGCAAGTATAAAAAAATTAACACTGAAGGCCTGTTTACTACATGAGGCAAAGCACTGCCTATACAGTATTTCATTAATCTTTACATTATAGAAGAGATATATCTCTATAGTTTAAAACTGAGTAAACTGAGACCCAGGGAGGACACAATGGCTTGCTCAAAGTTATCAACTAGTAAAAATTACAGAAAGATTTCAACCTACAATTTCTAAGTCCATAATATTTAGCAAATCTTCTCAGATCACAGTGCCATAACAAGAAACAGATTAACAGTTATCATTTAAAAAAGAAAGAAAGAAAGTTAGTTACTTCTCTGGGTTGGAGACGTGGCTCAGTGGGAAGGTCTTGCCTAGCGCCCTGAGTTTGATCCTCATTGCCACTGAAAAGAAGAATCTCTAAGTTAATACTGCCACAAAGTTGTCAGATGGCTTATTTGATGACATCAATGCTCGTAAAAATTACTTTACTGATGATTCCTGATATGTACCCTTGACTATCAAAATGCTATGTTTGCAGGGGGTGGGGGGGGGTTGCTGTTAAGAGCCACAATCTCAGCTTTATTAAACATTAAGCAGCCTCTGGCTGTGGAATGGCCTCGAAGGACTGCTTTCATCTCTGAGCTGTGGGGTAGAACTGAAAGGTATAAAGTACGCAAAGAGGAAGGCTTCTGGAAGCTCATTCCCTGTTAGGTTTTTAAACAGCTGTATGATTTCCCCCATTAACTAAAAACTTTGGAAAGAAAATCCTTTCAAAATGCTTCTAAAACATATTTTTGATATGTTATGGCACAGCAGGAGGGATAGATTAGATGATTTCAGAGAGAAGCTCAGAAGGGGGACTAAAATGGCTCGCAACACTTGGAAGACAGAGATCTGAAGCCTGGCATCTGTAAGAAAGGGGTGATAAGTAGCTACTGCAGGAAAGAAAAAGACCCAATTACTGAACCTTCAGAAGACAAGTGGACTGATGGGGTCAATCTTGCAGGAAATATTTACCCAGAACTGCTGGGTACCAGGCACTGTTCTCAATCCTCCAGCACAATCTAATAATAGACTTTGTCAGGCAGCAATTAGTGGTTGGGCACTTCAGAGCGCTGATGGAAAAGGAAGAGCGTACAACTGAAATGATTTGAAAGGGTAGTCGGGCTTCAGTAACAAATGAACATATTAGATTGAAAGGTGCCGAATGCAATTTCACATATGGAAGGCCAGCAAGACATCCTAACGGAGACACCTTGTAGAAGTACAATACCAGAGTTCCAGGAAAGTATCTTGGCCTGAAGTTCAGGGGGGCAAAAAAAAAAGACAGGGACAGGGACAGCTACTTACAGTCCAGATTTGAAAAGTGATATCATGGAAATGATGGCTAAAATCCAGAGTGAATAGTATGAGCCACACAGAGAGTCCAATAACACATAATAGTTCCTGGCTGCTCATTTGACTGATCCACTGGTAAATAAGACACTGAGTGGGAAGAAACGTAAGACAAACAAATCAATTATAACACTTAAAGAGATCTTGGAGTCAACTAAGTCAGTATGCAAAACCTGTGTGGAACAATGAGTCCTTCTCCCTAAAGCTAATGAGACACAAAGGGACCCAAGCCTTCACTTTAGGCTTTAGGCTGGGGGGTTGTTAGGTACTGTGAAGAATGTGAATTTCCTTTACTGTGCCTATACCCAAAAGAATAAAAGACAGCTACTGTGGAGACCACCAGCAAACCCATCTTTAAGGATGCATTGCTAATAATCCCCAAGGTACAGACTCAGCCTACCTGCCCATCAAAGGATGAAATGAAACATATGTATGTATGTATGTATGTGTGTATAATATATAGACATATATGTCTATATATTATACACACATACATACATACATAAAGACAAAGAAAGATGAAATTATGTCATTTGCAGGAAAACTGAAGGAACTAGAAATCATCCTCTTAGTGAAATAAAGCAGTTCCACAGACAGGTGCTGCATGTTTTCTCTCGTGTGGAATCTAGGAGATGAGGAAACCTGAAAGTAAGAGTGAAATGATTAGGGCTATGCATTGGCAAAGGGGGCGTGATAAGAAAAATAGGGAAATATCAAAGTGCATTCTATCCATGTACAGAACCCCTATGTGGTAAAAATCAACATGGGCTAACTTTTAAAATGTCAGTTTCATACAGTCATTACTGTAAGCCTCTTTTGATGGTTTTTAAAGGATTTTTTTATTTTTATTTTATGTATATGCTTTCCCTGCATGTGTGCAGTGCCAAAAGAGGGCCTTGGATCCCCTGGAACTGGAGTTACAGGCAACTCTGAGCCACCATGTGGGTGCTAGGAATCACACTAGGGTTCACTGCCAAAACAGTATATGCTTTTAACCACTTAGCCATCTCTCCAGCCCTTGGCCTTTTTTTTGTTAATAGCCAAAAGCTATCAGGGATGGGTCAGAGGACCACTTGATTGACAGCTTTCAAAACCTTGTGCCTAGTTACCCAAAGCTCAAGAAGTCTCTTCTGGGTCAGTTAAATGGCTCTGCAGGCCAAGGGACTTCTTGACAAACCTGACAACCTAAGTTCAAGCCCAGACCCACACCAGAGAAGGAAAGACCCATTCTCACAAGCTGTCCTCAGACTGTCACATGTGTGCTGTGACATGTGTACATGCATACATGCACACACATGAAAAATAAATGTAAAAACAATTTTAAAAAGAAGTCCTTTCTTTGGCAATCAGCTGAACTGTCACCATGGCAGCTGGCTTCTTTGAACACTCTGACTGTCCTGAGGAAACTTCACTCCAACTGTAAGGAACCCCTCAGCTGCTGCTACAGTCCTCACTTCCGTTCAGGAGGCTTTGCTCAGGAACAAGCACCCGGACAATATGCAGTGACAGTAAGGCTCAGTGAAAGAGATGACTTACTTTACCCTGCAGCTAGCCTCACTTAGGATATCTCGCAAGGGAGACCTCCTCACTGACTCATTGAAAGGCCTGTGCTCACTGTTTACAGACCTCTGATTGGAGTACATGTAAAGCATGTGATTGGGACCAGGAGCCAGGCACTGGGAAGTAAGACTGTGATTGGTGAAAGGCTGCTCACAGCATGCCAGGCCCCTGGGACTGTATAAAACATTCTGCTTTTAACTCTTTCCAGAATGACTCCAGTGGCTTCTCTCTGGTGCACTGCCCTCTACACTGCAGCATTAGGCTCCAATAAAGGTTTGTGCCAAATGAACTTTTATTGCCTATTTGAAGTTTTTACTACAGATAGAACAGACTGGGTGGGTGTCTTAGTCAGGGTTTCTATTCCTGCACAAACATCATGACCAAGAAGCAAGTTGGGGAGGAAAGGGTTTATTGAGCTTACACTTCACATTGCTGTTCATCACCAGAGGAAGTCAGGACTGGAACTCAAGCAGGTCAGGAAGCAGGAGCTGATGCAGAGGCCATGGAGGAATACTGCTTACTGGCTTGCTTGCTTCTCCTGGCTTGCTCCCTGCTTTCTTATAGAGCCCAAGACTACCAGCCCAGGGATGGCACCACTCACTAGGGGCCCTCCGCCCTTGATCACTAATTGAGAAAATGCCTTACCGCTGGATCTCATGAAGGCATTTTCTCAACTGAAGCTCCTTTCTCTGTGATAACTCTAGCTTGTGTCAAGTTGACACAAAACCAGCCAGTTCAGTGGGTAATACCAAAAATAGATGAAACATTGAGCTTTCAGCTCCAAGAATCCTGCAGCAGCAACTAAAACTTGCTATAGAATGACTTACTCATTCAGCACTTAGAAGGTGGCTTAAGAGTCCCGGAGAGCAACAGGGAGCACAGACTGAGGATGTGATAATAAATGACCGCAGAGCGAGAGAGGAGGAGAATGAAGACAGAGTTGTCAAAGAGGCGGCCATAGGGCTGCCAAGGGCTAAGAAGCAAAGACACAACACCCCAGGCTCAAGGCTGCAAGACGAGCAGTTGGGTGCAAGAAGCCACAGGCGCTCACAGCCCAAAGCAGTACCAAGCTACAAGTAAGCCTTCTGGTCAAGAAAGCTTGGAGACTTGAGTCCCTAGTTCTCAAGGCTGGAGGGCTATGGCTTCTAGGTTTGAGAGCCTGGCCTGTAAGCCTCTGGAACTCAAGAGCTCAGGGATATCACACTATGGGAGCTGCACCTCTCACCTACTCATGATATCTACCCAAAAAGACAAAAGAGACCTTCAGCCAGCCATCGGTAACAAGAAAGACAGGACACAATAGGACATAATAGAATGTGGGGCTTAAATGGGGATTTAGAAATACAAAGACCCTCCCTCATGGTCTCTACTTTGTGACAGTAAAGACTGAAACCAGGAAACTTATTCAAAGTCATCCTACTATCAGGGTAAAAGAATAATTTCTATAAAGCAAGAATCTGATTAAACAGTTATCTATTGGTCCTCTAAGATCTTCTATGGGTTCCTAAATAACTCTTCATTTCATTTCACACCTGCATATTTTCCTTAAGAGAGTCAATTTTCCTCTTGATATTCCTCATAGTAAAATAAGTATTTTAGGCAAGTCTACCATTCCTTTTAATAATATATAAAGTACTAATATTATAGATAACCTATAAAAGGGGAGATTTTAAGCTTCACTAAGGCATAACTGACAAAATTCATATATATTCAACATATACAACATAGTGAAGTCTTAACTTTTATAAGATAAATTGACAGCTTACAATCATACACACACACACACACACACACACACACACACATTGCCATCAAGATGCTTTGAGAAATGTACACACTGTGGAGTGGTTTCTAGAATAAATCTAATTAACATATCTATTACCATCTATTACCTAATATATGTTCTATAGCAAGGATGCAGTAGTGCTGCATAAAGACCTTTGTGCCACCAATGGACCACACACATGACAGTGGTCCAGTAAGATCACATGGTTTAACTCTGCCACCATCTTAATTTTTACCAGGGACAGGAACAGAAACTAAATACAAAGCAAGGAGAAGGAAAGAAACAGCAGAAAGTCGAGCAAACGTCAATAAAACTGAACAGCAAAGCCAAATCAAAAGCTGGTTGATAAAGATCCAGTTATACTGAGCAAGGAAAAAGCAAGAAGACACAAAGCACCCATCTCAGAAATCATAGGGACTGCACTACCAGTCACAAACACTGAGAGGGGAGTATGGAATGCCAGCAGAGCATAACCCAATTTTCATAACTTAGACAAAGTGTAGTGAGAACTTAACAGACCACCAAAATTCACAGAAGAAGAAACAAACAGTGCAAATAGCCCTACATCTATTAGAGAAGTAGTCTACAGGTTTCACTAAGAAAAAGAACTTTCAAAAAAATTTCACCACTAGGTGGCTTAATTTATAAACTCTACCTAACATTTGAGGCAAGAGCACCATTTCTGTAAAACTGCATCCAGAAATAAGAAGCCCCTTCTCAATATACTTTCTGAATGTTACAGCAAACAAGTAGGCAAAGATCACAAGAAGGGAAAACTACAGACCACGGCCTCTTATTAGCATGGATGAAAAGTCCTAGGGGCTGGGGAGATGGTTCAGTTGGCAAAGTGCTTGCTTGCAAGAAGAGGATGTGAGTTTGACCCCCAGACCAAGTAAAAGCTGAGAACAGCAGCACACATCTGGGGAGGTGGGTACAGGAGAGTCTGGGGCTCACTCACTCTCTGGCCATCCAGCCCAGCCAAATCTACAAGCTCTGTGTTTAGTGAGAAACTCTGTCTCAGAAACTAAGATGGAAAACAAGAAAGATACTATCAACCTCTGGCCTTCACATGCACGCACACATACATACACAAACATGGGCACAGAGAGCAGAGAAAGGGCCTCAACAAAGCATTAACAAATAAAGTCCAGAAACATCTAACACAATTCACCCTGATACAAACAGGAACTCCTGTGCATCCATATCAAGAGCCATCTCCCTCCCATCAGAGTTATAACAAGAGGCATCTTCCCCCACAAGATGACCAAGCTACCCTTTTGATGAATCCTTTCCCTCTTTGAAACTATCCAGTTTTCAAGCAAATATAAATCACAGTTTTTGTGCTGACTAATTGGGGCAGGAGGCTGAACAATCCTTTCAAACAGGTCACCTAAGACCATTAGAAAACATAGATATTTATATTATCATTCATCACAGTAGCAAAATTACAGTTATGAAGTAGAAATGAAAATAAGTTTATTGCTAGGGGTTACTACAACATGGGGAACTATATTAAAGGATTTCAGCATTTGGAAGGTTGAGAACCACTGAGCTAGATTTATCTGAGAGGGAACCTCAACTGAGAAAATGCCTCCATAAGATCTGGGTAGAGGATATTTTCTTAATTAGTGATTGATAAGGGAGGGCCGAGTCCATTGTGGGTGGTTCCATCCCTGGGCTAGTGGTCCTAGGTTCTATAAGAAAGCAGGCTGAGCAAGCCATGAGGAGCAAGCCAATAAGCAGCGCCCCTCCATGGCCTCTGCACCAGCTCCTGCCTCCAGAGCTGTTTTTGCTCTGCTTGAGGTCCTGCCTTCAGTGTTTTTGATGATGAACTGTTGTATGGAACTGTGAGTGAAATAAACCTTTTCCTCCCCAAATTGCTTTTGGTCATGGTGTTTCATCACAGCAATAGACATTTGTAATAAGCAAACATACTTTATAAACGGTAATTAAAGATCTTGTGATGCTACTTTAAGGCAGATACAGTTTATAACATATTACAGAAGAACTTCAGTTGGAGAGCTGGCTCGGTGGCTACAAGTATTGACTGTTCTTTCAGAGGACCTAGGTTCAATTCCTAGTACACACAATGCAGCTCACAACCATCTGTAACTCCAGTTCCAGGACATCAAATGCCCTCTTCTGACCTCTAAGGGTACCAGGCATGCACATGGTTCACAGCCATACATGCAGGCAAAATGCCCATACCATGAAATAAAAATCTCAAAGAGGTTAACTTCTGTGATAGTTTTCACTCCATCAGGGTTTTTAACTCCTCAGTCTCATTTTTATACTTAAATATATAAACATCTGTATGCTACCTAGAACTCATTGTCCCAAATATTGCTAAAAATATATCTACAATTTTTAAAACTCTTTAGAAAGAATTTAAAATTTAAAAATTCAAACCCAATTTTTCCAATGTAGTAAAATGAGATATCTGTGGTTTGATTATTCTTCATAATCCAATCCATAATGAAGCGCAGTCACTTTCTGAGATATGAATAACTACCTTAAACATGACCCTTTTTAGTTTACTTTTGAAATTATAATTAAAACATTTCTCCCAGCCGGGCAGTGGTGACGCACGCCTTTAATCCCAGCACTCGGGAGGCAGAGGCAGGTGGATTTCTGAGTTCGAGGCCAGCCTGGTCTACAGAGTGAGTTCCAGGACAGCCAGGGCTACACAGAGAAACCCTGTCTCAGAAAAAAAAAAAAAAACATTTCTCCCTTTCCCTCCCTCCAAATCCTCCCTTATGTCCCTTCCCATTCTCCTTAAAATCCATGGCCTCTTTTTTCCCACTAACTGTCGTTGCACACACTGTATATGTATTCCGAAACATAACCTGCACAGTCCATGCCATGCCATTTGTATGTCTTTTCAGGGTTGACAATGTGGCACTGGACGACCCACTGTCACGCTCTTCCCTGGGGACACCTCCTCTGCTGCTCCCAGCTTTCCTCGGGTGCCTATAGTTCTCTGCATAGGGTTGAGGCTTTTCCTACCCACTTTGGCTCTGAGGCCATCCATCTTGAACTTTCACCCGACAATCATCTCTACTAGCACCACCTAGTGGTTAAAATGTGAAGCTGCTGTCCAATCTCCTCATTGTAGAATCAAAAGGACAGGTTCTCTCAGGCTCAGCCCATCTCTTGAACACCAGGAGAACTAGGAGACATCGCAACTGAAGAGCTTAGGTGACAGAAACAGAAGGCAAATACCTGATTTTACAATAGCGAACTGGCCCATACTTAAGCCATATTGAGGAAACATTAAGACCTATCCTTACTTGTAGCATTTACGAACTTTAACTGAAAATGGAGCATAGATCTAAAATGCAAAAGCTAAGCTCTTAAAACTTCTTCAAAAAAAAAAAAAAAGAAAAGAAAAGAAGAAAAGAAAAAGAAAAAAGAAAGAGAAAAAAATCTTGGCCACCTGTAAGGCAAAGATTCCCTATAAATAAGACATAGAATGTACTAACTATAAAGAAAAACATCAATTAACCATGTTTCAACAAAATTAAAAGGTTTTACTTTTCAAAGGGTATACTTAAAAAAAAAAATCAAAAGGCAGCCAGGCAGTGGTGGCGCACGCCTTTAATCCCAGCACTCAGGAGGCAGAGGCAGGTGGATTTCTGAGTTCAAAGCCATCTACAGAGTGAGTTCCAAGACAGCCAGGGCTACACAGAGAAACCCTATCTAGAAAAAAAAAAAATCAAAAGGCAAGCCACCAGCTGGAAGAAAATATTTGGATAGGATACCCAACAATGAGCAAAGATTCAAACAGATGCATTACCAAAAAAGACTGCTTATGGCTGCTTCATAAACAAACATGACCTCCACCGGCCATTGGGAAATCCAAACTATGACTATTATGAAATATCATTACACACACACTAGCATGGCTTAAAATTAAAGAGACTGCTTATACAGACTGACATACATAAAATAGAATCATCACTCCAGGGCATTTGGCTATTTCATAAAATGTAGACCCTGCATATAACCTGGTCAGTCCACTTCTAGAACTTGCTTTATAGACCAGGCTGGCCTCTAACAGAGATCAACCTGTCTCTGCCTCCCAAATGCTGGGATTGTAGCATGTGCCATCACACCACACCACATCACACCACATACTTCTAGATGTTTAATAGTAAGCAAGGAAAGCACACACAACACACACACACACACACACACACACACACACACACACACGCATACGCGCACCCGAGCGCATTTGAAACAGTGTCTCGTGTATCTCAGCCTAACCCTCAAATTCACTATGTAGTTGAGGCTATCCTTGAGCTCCTGAACCTCACGGTTTTACCTCCTACATTGTAGGTTCAGAGCATGTGATACCATGCTCAGTTCACACAAAGATTTGTAAATTAATGTTTACAGTCACTTAAATTTTCAATACTCAAAAACTATACAAATTTCCCAAACTACGCAAAACTACCCAAATGTTCATCAACTGATGAACAGATAAACAAAATGTCTCACATCCATAAAACGGGATAATCATACTTCAACATAATTATACTGAATGAAGAACGCTGTACAGAAAAGAACATAATCTTCACTATTCATGTCCATAAAATCCCTTAAATTGAAACCAACCTATAGTAATAGAAATCAGATCCACAATTGTCCTGTGTGGAGGAAGCCCTGGGAAACAGGTAAAAAGGATGACAAGGGAATAGGGATTAAAGTGGCTTTTGTGGGTGACTAAATGTTTATTACCTGATAATAGTTTCACAGATAACTACAAAGGTAAGTACTCAGCAGATTTCTCTGTTTAAACACACACAGCTTCCTGGATGTCTCTGATATCTCAACAAAGCTATAAAACTGACAATCTACACTCGCTGATGACTCGTCGCATTCCATTCTAAAGTGCTTATCCAAGGGTTACAAAAACCTGTGTACACATTCTAGAACAAGGAAAGCTAATCAACAGTCATAAAAGTCATCAGTGGTTGCCTAGGGTCAGGGAAGGGATTAACTGAAAAAGGACACCAGTGACAAGGTCTACATGTGGACTGACCACTGGCCATAGAAGGGATCTACTTTTCAAAGCCATCCAATTATAGGGTTGGATGGTGCAGCTTAGAAAGCCAGAGAGGAAAGTCTCACTGAAGAATGCTTCTGCATGGAAGTTTCCTCTACAACAAAAGTAAAAGAAGTATGTTGTGCCCTGAAAACAGGTGATTTAAAAGGACAATTTTTTAAAAAATCACCTTTTGCTGAACACACAATACTGTATCAAGCCAGTGCCATCTACACACATTCCCTGAATCCTTTCTCCTGTCCTACAGCACAGGTATTAGTATTGCTACTTAGATTAGGAGTGTTCTGATCGGAGAATTGGGCTGGCCTCGGGCTCAGAGAAGGAACACAGCCTACCCAAGTTCTATCACAGTGAGTGAGCGAGCCTCAGTCTCCACATATGACTGACTCAATGATAAAAATACTTGTGAATCCAGGATGACTACTATGCCATTAAAAATCTGTAAAAATTCATTTGCTTCCTAAACAATAACTTCCTTGAACACAGGTATTTGTTAGCACACCCCTTTCATTTCCTAAGAGAAGCCTGGCATGTAAATGCTTGATAAATATTTGGTACGTTTCAATTTAAATTCACAAGACTCATTATAAAGTGACTATTAGCTATGCTATAATTTGTTTTCCTTATTAACATCTCTGATTGGAGGGAAGATTACTGTCTTAGTCAGGGTTTCTATTCCTGCACAAACATCATGACCAAGAAGCAAGTTGGGGAAGAAAGGGTTTATTCAGCTTACACTTCCACGCTGCTGTTCATCACCAAAGGAAGTCAGGACTGGAACTCAAGCAGGTCAGGAAGCAGGAGCTGAAGCAGAGGCCATGCAAGGATGTAACTTACTGGCTTGCTTGCTTCTCCTGGCTTGCTCAGCTGGCTTTCTTATAGAGCCCAAGACCACCAGCCCACAGATGGTACCACCCACAAGGGGCCCTCCCCCCTTGATCACTAACTGAGAAAATAAATGCCTTATCGCTGGATCTCATGGAGGCATTCTCTCACCTGAAGCTCCTTTCTCTGTGATAACTCCAGCTTGAGTCAAGTTAACACAAAACCAGCCAGTACAATTACACCATGAGGCACACGATCAAGAAGGGCATGCATAAGATATTCAACAGTTCTGATGTCATTATCATACACACGTCTTATGAGTATATGGCAGAAAGAAAGACTATGAGAACCTGAGCCTCAGCAGTTTTCCCTGACTCCTACTTCTGATGGCCAACATGGGCCATGAAAGATTCTGTCCTAACTTAAATGTCCATGTCAAAGATGTACAGATTTAGATGTTTACTAGAGCTTGTTCAGTGGTTTCACTGCCTTCATTTAGCCCTAATTTGGTGACAAGTATGACTTTTATCACTTGTTATAGTAAATACTAATTCTTGATGTAAACACTAAGAAACCACTGTTAATTTCAACTTAGGGCTTCAAGTTAAGGAACCCAATTCCAAATGTTTACTGAAAACCCAATCCTACTCTTTAGGATAAAATTCAATCCTTACCTATACTGGAAAGTCAAAATAGATACACGTATGTAAAACTTATATATGCTTACTACAGCTACATTATAACTACATGCCTTGGTCTATACTGTATTCAAATGTATATAATCATTTATTTTAAATAATTCTATGATGTTTTATTATTCTAAGTATTTTAATGAGTAATCAAATAGCTGTAGTTACAAGATGGAACTCGCCCAGCTCTCTCGTAGTAGCATCATGCTATTAAATGCCAGGCCTCTCCAATGACATTATATGGGTCACTTTTACAATGATGAAAATAGTTCATTTTTTATTTTTAAGCTTTTCAGGCAGATCCGATGAGACTGCTGTTTTCTCATTCACAGCGAGCATTTCCTGAAGCTTCAGTATATAGGAAAAAAGAAAGCAGATGTCTCCTGTGGTTGTCCTCAGAACAGACGACAAGGAAAGGGGGATGAAAAACTGTCTTCAAGCCTCTTATATTCGGAGACCTAGAACTTTTCTGAGAAAGGGACTTCACAGTTTGCCAAGAACTAAAGTCATTTGCCCTTAGCAATGGTGGAAGACACACAGCTGAGCGCCATCTATAACTCTTTCTTAATAGAGGAAACAATGGCCCTAGCCAAACAATGAATATGCAGTCCTGGAACTTCTATGTAAAAGGGTAAATGAGTTGGACATCAATTTCACAGGGAATGTAACCTCAGCAATTTTTAAAAATAGAACCTCTTGGAACCATTAAAAGTATAGGGACCTGGAGTGGAACTTTCAGAAAAAAAGCAAAGAACTCCAACACCCACTTTGCTTTTCTTTCTGAAACTAATACACAAAATATCTCATGTCGTATAACCTGAAGCTTCAATATATAGGAAAGAAGAAAGCAGATGCCTCCTGTGGTTGTTCTCAGAACAGAAGACAAGGAAAGGGGACAGAACCCCTTCTAACCACAGTCTGGGTAGGACAGACACCAGGTGCAAAACCACACGGCAACTCTCCTGTAGGGAAAGAAGAGAAGCTAGCAGACATGAGAAAGTCAGGACAAAGGACAGAAACATCCAAAGCTGCTAACTAGACAGGTCATTGCTGCTGTGCTAAAAAGTTTGTCACTTTTGTTCCCTAAAAATATGCCAACTGGGACACTTATACACTGCTGACAGAAATAGAGACTGATACAGCACTTCAGAAACCATTAGACAGCTCTTTCAAGCCAGACACTGGAGTATGCTACAACCAATTAATTCTATTTCTAGAAAAGATAACAAAGAAATACATCTATTTACTAACACACTTGTATGTAATACTTACAGCAGCATTCTGCATAAAAACCCCAAATTAGAAGCCAGGGAAACATCCTCCACGGGCATCCTAAGTTGTGATCACTCTTATAAGAGTACCATACAGCAATGAAAACAGACTACTAACAAACTATTGCTTCTTGAATCAATATGGATAACGCTCTCTGTAATGCTGAGCAAAGGAGACTAGGCACGTGCACGTGCGCACACACACATACAGAGAGACAGAGAGAGAGAGAGAAGAGAGAGAAGAGAGAAGAGGGAAGAGGTGCCAGTTACATAAAATTCTAAGTCAGACAAACTCATGTGCGATGTCAGGGGAGCAACTCCCCTTTGCAAGAGGCTGAAGAGAATGGAATGAGTCTGTGGGAGGCTACTGGCTAACCCAATAAATAATGTTCTCTTTCTTAATATAGATGCTATCTCCTTAGCTGTGTCAATTTATGAAAATTCAACAACTTAATGCACTGTGAACATTTCTGTGTATATTCAAAGCTTTAGAGGACAACACACACATGTACACACGCACATGTGCGTACACACACACACACACACACACCTCTTTAAATTAGATCTCAAATTCATTAATTTTACCTTAAGTATTTAAACAAACTGCACTATAGGACTTCATCATGGAGCCATGAGTCACAAAAACAGCACTAAAAGGCAGAAGGTCTCAAAACTAGAGACTACAACAATAGTGAAAATCAGAGCTATGTGAGGAAATGCAAGGTCTTTAAAGCACAGGCATAAGTGGAGTTTTCCATACAAATGTTTACTTTCAGATACAAAGAACTGGTATTGTGAAAAAGAAATATCCAAAACTAGATGATAGAAAGTGAATCATTGGTACTGCCCCTGGCTACCACCGGGGTCTTGAACACAGAGTGAGGTAGAGTTCTTAGTAGGACCCACAATTTACTGCCCTGTGTTCACTGCCCTTGAACCTCCTTGGTTCAAGCCAGAGTAGAAAATGCTTGAAAAGTCACAGCACAAAGTGGAAAATACTTTCTAGAGACTTTAAAAGTAAGCAACATAAAAAGATGGGTTAGGTGCTCTATCCAACGAACACATTCAATGCAAAATATCAATAGTGCGATGCTAAGACAGGGCATCACTGATATCTGTAAATCTGCACGCCAATCTGTCACTTTGTTGAAAATGCTTTGGTGGAGTCTGGTTTCTGAGTAAGTAGCAAAGGAAGCTAACAGGTATCTATCACAAACTTCAGTGGACAACTTTATTTATACTTCATTATAAAGTATTAGGAAAAAGCAGTAGCACTATCCTTCTCAAGAGTTTGAAGCATCTGCTGATCTCTGAGTGGCGGGGAAGCAGGGAGAGCAGAAAACAGACGGAAGGCTAGAGTTAACTGGGCACCCCAGTGCTTGGTGCTCCCCCGTTCACATTTCTGGGAAACAGGGATATTTCCACTTTACAAACGAAAAACATCAGAGATCTAGAACTGTAGTAGCTTTCCTATAAACACAAAAGTAATCAATATAGAATAGTATATACTCTGATTCTACTGCTCATCACATACACACACTCTCTCTCTCTCTCTCTCTCTCTCTCTCTCACACACACACAAATTTACAAGTTGCTTAATTCTTCTAGGGTTTTAACCATCTTAAATATTCTTGTGTTAAGAGGTATATACTCACATCACAACACAAACAGGAAAGAATGAGAAACAAACCATGACCTGTCCTTCAAAAGTGTGAGACTGTCAAAGACAATGAGCCAAGTTAAGGAACATAAAGGATACTTGTCTCCTGTGGAAGGCTGGTACTAAAACGACAGGTGAGCTGAGAGATGCTTCGGCTTTAGGGAAGGTAGGGAAGGCCTCAGACTAGGTGCAAGACTGCGTCTAGATCCGGGGATGGTACACATCAGACAGATCTGACAGAGGGATACTCTGAGATGAGGAAAGGCAGAGTGAATGGAGACCACAGGGATCCAAGGGACATATGAGATCAGCATTACTGCTCCAAAAGGTACAGACCTAAGTAGAAACAGCACTGATGAATGGATCAAGAAAACGTGGTACAATAGTCCCTCCTTACCCAAGATATTTCTTTCTGTGTTTTGTTATTCACCCTCAATTACTATCAAGATATTAAATGGAAGATTCTAGAAATAAAAAATACATAAATTGTAAATAACATGACATTTCTACAAGAATGGTACGGTTTCTCTTTTTGCAATATCCTCCAATCCATCAGTGTGTGTGTGTGTGTGTGTGTGTGTGTGTGTGTGTGTGTGTGTGTGTGTGTGTGTGTGTGTATGTGTCTTAGTAATGGATAAAGCACAGGACTAGTAGTGCTGGCAATTTGGATATGCCAGAAAGAAGCCATGAAGTGCTTCCTTTAAGTGAGAAGGTGAACTTCTCAACAGGAAGAAAAAAAAAAGAAAAGAAAAGCTGTATACTAAGACTGCTAAAACATATGGTAGAAAAGAAAGTTCTGTAAAATGGTAAATAAAATGAGATTTGAGCTTATTTTGCTATTTAATCTCAAACTATAAGAGTTATGGCCATAGTGCATGTTATATGCCTAGTAACAATGAAAAATGCATTAAATACCAGGACTCAGGACTCTGCAGATTCAGTATCCAGTAAGGGGTCCTGAAACTCATGCCCTGGAGATAGCAGGGAACTACCATGCAATGGAACACTACTTACCAACAAAAAGAAATATAATAATGGCGATCTACCATGAACCTTGGATATATTTTTCTAAGTAAAAGAAGTGAAATGCAAAGGCCAAATCATGTACCATTCCATTTCAAGGAATGCCAAAAGAAGCAGGTCCATGGGGGACAGAGAGCAGATTAGTAAGTAGCTCCCCAAAGCTGGAAGGATTCGGACATGAGATGTAGCTACAGGCCTTATGAGGAGGTAAAAATGTTCTAAAATGGATAGTGGCTTTAGTTGCACAGTTCTGTGAATACATAAAAAATACTAACTGTTCACTCTAAAAGAAATTGGATGAAATGTGAAATACAGTTCAGTAAAGCCATTTTAAAAAGTGAGGAACAAACAGGATTATTACAACACACAGCCAAGGGAGTCACACCCACCAAGCATTTAAATGCCTCTAAGGGGCTAGATTTATCTAGGAAACAATTGGAGGTTTATGAGTGAGATTTTACTTAGTGAAAATATAGCATGCATACTTAAGACTCTTCTCTAATAAAATTTTCACATATTTTGAGTACATTCCTAAAATACATGCCAAAATCACATAGCAGAGAGAAAACAGGAAAAAGATGCTGTGATCTGCCGGGCAGTGGTGGCACACGCCTTTAATCCCAGCACTTGAGGCCAGCCTGGTCTACAGAGTGAGTTCCAGGACAGCCAGGGCTACGCAGAGAAACCCTGTCTCAAAAAACCAAAAAAAAAAAAAAAAAGATGCTGTGATCTGAGTTTGACTAAGACACAAGCTGTGACTATTGAGAAAGTTGTTTTGCTATGGTGCTAAATGCCACAGATGAGTCTATCAGTATCATATTTATGCAAAACTCATAGTCATCTGTGTTAAATCTTCAAGCATCGTAATATTCTAAACTTTCTGCTAAAATGACAATGATAACTGACCTGTCATACTTTCAGATCAAAGTAATAGACAGTGCATTCATTTGTCATTGGACATTAGATTCAATTTCAGTGCTGTGAGTGCAACCTCCATTAATGTTACTTTGCCTACTGATGCTTACACATGTGAAAGAATTATAATCTCGTAGTATTGACATTCCAAGAATTGGGGGATAAAAGATGGCTCAGTGGATAAGAGCATTTGCTATTCTTCCAATGGACTGGGGCTCCAGTCCCAAGGGATTGAATGCCTTCTTCAGGCACTGACTGCACGTGACTGACACATACAGGAAAAACACTCATATACATGAAATAAATACTTGTAAAGGATTCTGATAGTCTTAATATCAAAAAACCAAAATCTAACACACAAAAGTAGAAAAAACACATGTCCAGCACTAGGAAAGGTAAAGCACTCAAAACTGAACCTGAAAATCATCTACGCAGGAAAAAGACAGAAGTCCGTATTAGGATCTAGAATATTGAGAACAATTTTTTAAAGGAATAAATTATTTAAAATATAAAGCTCGTTCTAAGAGAGCAGCTAAAAGGAAAGCTTTAACAGAGACAGTTTAAAGACATCTATGAGACAACCCAGTCAGTCTCCTCCCCTGAATCCTGGAGAAGAAAGAATCCTTCAGGCAATCTCTCTAGAGACCCGCCAGAAAGAGAAACTCCACCTGCCCCCAGGCGGTGGTAAGAGGGTAGCAATACAAAAGAACTTAGCGGGATAACCCACACAACAAGCAAACTAGTGTTCCCCTTTCCTAGCAGCTCGCAGGCAAGCCTAGTTACAGGTAGGTAAACCATAAGAAACTAAAGGAGACTGATCTCTTTTTAAACTCTTCTCTGAAAAGGAGGTGGGGTAGGGGGCAATCTGGCCTTTGTAAAGTTCTAGAACTAAGGGAAACATACATTCTATACCTGAATAAAAGAAAAACAACTTAGTTGTCTCTAACCAACAACAAAAGCAAAGTGAAAACCTAAAAAAAAAAAAAAAAAAAAAAAAGAGGTTATCAATGACATCTAGAATGAGGTGTCTGCTGTCAGCTTAAGTAGAGCAAGACTCTCTGTTTCCTGACACTAAGCCAGGGTTGCACTACAAGAAAACAAAGCATGCCACAGGAATAGCAGGACTTGTTTTATGATCATTAACTGCTCCATAGCAAGAGAAATTTATCCAATATTCTTCAACTGTCTGTTCATTTGCAGAAGAAATGGTGAAAGCCAATTGACAGGAAAGGACTCACTATAAAGCACTGGCTGCCCTGGTATTCCCTATTTAGCCCAGGCTGTCTTTTAATTCCCAGTAATTCTTCTGCATCAGCTTTGGGATTACAAGTGTACCCACCAAGCCCACCTTCACTTTGCTTTGCCTGCTTGCTTCTTGCTTGTTTGTGTATCTGTTGGTTTATCTGTTTGGTTTGGGTTTTGTTTGGTATAATTACTGAAGACCATAATCAACAGGGTCCAAATGGAAAGTACATGGATACAGTAAGAAGAGAAATTCAAGGTGTCACCAGGAAGACAAAGAATGATGAAGGAAAGTCTGAAGAGAGGCTGAGGATACGGCTCCGTGGTAAACACTTTGCTTAACATGGACTAGGCCTAGAATTTGAGGAAGAGGGGAAAGGATCTTAAAGAAGGAATGTTTTATATAATCATTCGATGAATACCATGGGACTGGAAATATGATCTATAATCTATAATCAAGAACAGAATAATAAGAAGATTGACAGCAACTGAAGCTAGTAAAGCACACTTAAGCAAAAGAGACAGACATTGTAGGAGGTAACACCGGTCTTCAAAAACTGATTCCAAACAGCAATAGTGAAGACTAATTTACCAAAAGAAAAAAAAAAAATATATATATATATATACATACATACATACATACACACACAGGTAAAAATAATTCTTAAATATATATAAAATGCCTAGGAAATTTTCTATTCCTGAAGACTTTTCATCAATATATTTACCTTTTAAAATGATTCAAAACATTTGTATTACTGTGTTCATACATATCTGCATATAAAGTTGATTCTAGCAAGGTACTGTAACCTACAAGTTAGGAGAGTAAAGCCAGTTGCCTTCCTGCCCAGCACCCAAATGGAGACCTTTGTGACTGTTATAATGTAGACTCATCAAAAGCACATAGAGCAACAGCAAAACCATTTGTCTTAAGCTATTCTGTAGAGCCTATGAGATGCTCTGAATCCTAGGGAGTAGACTCAATTTAATTTTTAAAAAAAAAAGAAAGAAACTTGCAAACAATATAAAACTCACATTGCAAAACTAATATAAACTATATTCTCAGCAAAAATTCCTATTTTTGAGTATTTTATATAGTATTGCATGCAATATTCGTTCAGTACAATAAACTTAAAAATTAATCACTGGGTACCCTTAAATCTTAACTATCCTTACTGACTCGTGCATGAGCAAAGTTGGAAAGTAATTTCAAAAGGATGTGATTCAATTCAAACCATTAGCTGTTCTGCAGTTCCTCCTCTAGGCAATATTCTTTAAATTAGATATGTTATTTGATTTCAGTTTTCAGATTCATAACCCCAAACCAAACGTAATTCATAACATAACTGTGATGCGTGCAAAAGTACTCTGTTCGAGGGGAACTGTCAATCTGAACACCATCAGCAATTGAAACATGACATTTCAGAAACAGTTCATGCTTGCCCAACAGGCAAAGGGCAGCAATTTGAAAGAAAGACGGAGACATACCTGAGCAGGTAAACAGCCCTGTCAATATCACTGAGGTCTTCATCAACAGTCAATCTTTCTATTTCTTCTGGTGTCTGTCAAGTATAAAATGCAAATTAGGCACACAACATTTGGTCACTGTTGACTCCCAAAGACCCTTGACAACACTATCGGTGAAAAAGCTTCACAAATATAGCAATAACAACTAATCCAGAATCCGGTGATTCTTCTACACTATATCACACAGATCTCCGGTTGGGTGTTGAGAGGGGGACTATCTTTACTCTTCTAACTTATAGACTGTAGGACCTCCACAGAATCAACTCCATATGCACACATTCACATGTGAGCATAGATACCTATATATCCACATTTATTTTTTTTTTTTAATCTCCAACACAATACCCCAAGCCGCTACAGCATTGTCCACACCAGGAAATGCTCTAAAGGAGAGTTGAATAGGACAGAACAGGATACGTAGCTCCTATTGGGAACCGAATGAATTCAGACTGAAAGGAAGTCAAAGGTTCTAGAAAGGTAATGAGGGACTGGCCAGAAGGGTAGGGAAGAGGTCCATAAACTAGGTCTGCCATCTGTGAGGGTTGGAGCCTCAGAAGGCTGGAAAGATGACTCTGCGGGGTTGGGGAGCCAGTGGAGGTAGGGGGACAAACAAGGTTGAGTCCCCTCAAGGGGGCTGGGAAGCAGGGTCCCGCCTACAGTCCTGGAGGGCCTGGGAGGAAAGGAATGCATGGTGACTCAGGATAGGAGAAAGGGGTTGAGAACCCTGAACTGGGGCGACTCTGGGAAGGGTACCTCTCCTTGGGAGGTGAAGGGAGGCCATGCTGCACAAGGAGAGCCAAGCTTGATCATATGCAGAGGTAGGGAGAGGACCGTGAAAGGATGGGACCTGAGACGTCCGGACGAGAGATGGAACTAGAGCTGTGTGAAACCGAGGATGGGCCAGCGACCAGAACCCGGGACGGCACCACGGGCTGAGAAGCCGGCTGCGGAGGCTAGCCCCGAGAACAGCGGCTTGGCCGTTCGTGGGGGAGGCCGGAGCGGGGTGGGGCGAAGGGCTGGCCGCAGTCGGGGGACCAAGGCTGGAGACCCGGCTGATTCCAGTTGGGGGCGGGCTGATTTCAGTTCGGAGACAGGGCTGGCCATAGTCAAGGGACCCAGCTGGCCCCAGTCAGAGGAAGGGACTAGCCTCAGTCAGGAGACAGGGCTAGCTCTAGTCAGAGTAAGGGACTGGTTCCAGTCAGGGGTCAGGGACAGGCCGACCCTCGGCTGCGGCAGGGAATGAAGCTCCGAAGCGGCTTCGGTGACACGGCGACGGGCGCTGGAGCGCCGAGGGGCAGTCGGACGCCGCCGGGTCGGGCGGACAGCCCTGAGGGGAGCGTCTCTCGGCCCCGCGCACCTTGAGGCTCCGGCGGACCGGCCTCTCGATGATGGTGAGTTCCTGCAGGTCCTCCATGTAGCCGAACAGGCTGTTCTGCCCGAAATCCATCGCGACGCCGACGTCGGGCGGCGGCGGATGCATGGACCGCCGAGGGGCTCCCTCGCCGGCCGGCCCGAGCGGCCCCGGGATGCCGGACGCGCGCAGCCCCGCGCCGCCCACCAGAAAGACTCTCTGGTCCCGCTCTCGGCCGCGGGGTAGCGGAGCAAGAGGCCGCAGGCGGCGAGAACACGAGCGCGGCGGGAGCCGGAGTGCAGCGCACCGAGGGGGCGGGGCGGGTGGAGGGGGCGGGGCGCGGGGGGCGGGACCAGAACAGGGAGCCGCCTCAGCGGCCGCCTCGGCCCCGCCCCCACCCGGGGGCTGCGCGCGCGGTAGGACGCAACTGCCGCGCAACGACGCGCCCTGGTCGGGCTCCCTGGGCCCGAGCCCCGCCCTCATGGGGGCGAGCCCCGCCCCTCGGCGCGTGCGCAGAGCTCTTCGCGTCCCCAGGCGGCCAGGAGGCGGGCTGGGGGCGGGAAATGGGCGCGGGCAGGATGAACCAATGAGAGTGAAGCGGGGGAAGTGTGCGGCGTGCTGGGCTCTCCTGCACCTGTGAGAGCAACTTTCTGGTTATTTGGTGGCTGCTCTGCTCTGCTGGCGTGCTGCTGGTGTAGACAAGCCCCTGCTAGCTCAACTTCTGGCCTAGGGGACCCTCGAGTGGCCAAATCAAGCTGGTTAGTGCCTAGTGTGTGACTGAGGATAGGAGACAGGTGTTTTGGAATACAGTCCTGCAGTGCCGGCGTTGGAAGAAGGGAAATGTCCCAAGGCCTTCTAGAAAAAGGACCTGCCGGGCAGTGGTGGCGCATACCTTTAATCCCAGCACTTGGGAGGCAGAGGCAGGTGGATTTCTGAGTTCAAGGCTAGCCTGGTCTACAGAGTAAGTTCCAGGACAGCCAGGGCTACACAGAGAAACCCTGTCTTGAAAAACCGAAAAAAGAAAAAGGACCTAAACTGAATCCTGAAAACTCAATAAGGCTTTACTAAGAGAGGTTAGAGCCAGGCCTTTCGGATAAAACTTGGACCCATGATGAGTGCTGCTCTTGTTCAAGTACAGGGAGGTAGCACTTAGCATGGTGGGTGTTCGGAGACATGTAAGACCTTGGTGGAGCAGTACCTTGCTCTGGGGGAGCACGTTGGCACGACTCCCTTACATTTGGTTCTAGTCAAAGTAAGGCAGGGAAGGGTGGGAGAGATGGCCCCGTTGTTAAAAACACTGGTTTTTAAAAACTCTTCCAGAGGACACAGGTTCAATACCTAGCACTCACGTAGTAACTAATAACCTGGAACTTCAATCCTAGGGCCCTCTTTTGACCTTGACAATACACGTACATGGTGCACAGCCATATATGTAGGTAAAAGACTATATATATTCATATGCAGTGTGTGTGTGTGTGTGTGTAAGTGTGTGTGTGTGTAGCTCAGTAGGTAAAGGAGCTTGTTGCCACACCTGACACTGACTCCCATTGGACACACTTAGTGAAAGGAAAGAACTGAGTCTTACGTGTTGTCCTATGACCTCCACACTCACTCCATCTTACAGACACATACACAGAGAGAGAGAGAGAGAGAGAGAGAGAGAGAGAGAGAGAGAGATGAAGAGATGGCTCAAACAGTAAGAGCACTTGCTGTGAGATCTTAAAGAAATGAATTCAGATCCCAGCACCCACATTCAAAAAAAAGAAAGAAAGCCAACATAAGCCTGTAACCCCACATGTGAAGGCTGGAGACAAAAGGATTCCAAGAGCTTGCAACCTGCCTTCAGCTTCAGTGAGAGAACCTATCTTGAAGGAGAAAAGCAGGACAAGACACAGGATAGCTTCCTCTGGCTTCCTCATGAAACAAACTGTTAGCTCTCAAAGCCAGGACAAATGGCTAAGGTGCCTATTTGATATATCCAAGTGGACCTGGCCACCAGGTTCTCCCAGCATCCCTCATTCCCTAGCTGTTAGAGGGTGTGGCTAGCATCTCTACCCTCTCCTCTGAACTCTCCAGCCTGTCCTTCCCCCAGAGGCTCTTCCCTATATAATCCAAAGATCTTGGTTACCCTCCCTATTTGTACCTCTGGTCTCCTGGCCGCTGTACCTGGTTCCCTCTGTCCCTTCTCCCAGCCCCTCCCTCTTCCCCTCACATGGCACAGCTCCAACTGGTCTTATCCACTCTGGATTCTCCCAGAGGTCCCTGCCTCTGATTATGCTCTCCTACAGATTAGCATAAACTTTCTCTTCCACCATATTTAGTAGCAGTCATGACCTTTCCTCTCTATTGCTTGTATACAATACACACATGTACCCATGTGCACGCGCACACACACACACACACACACACACACACACACACACACACACACACACACAGGGATATACACAGAGGGACAGAAGGGAAGGAAGAGGAATAAGTTACACTGTTTATGCTCTCCACCTCTTGCCAATCAGCATGGCCTGCCTCTTATTCTATGCTCTTATGTTGTGTGAAATTATTAAAAAATAATCCACGCTATTGCTGGCTTGGCACCGGCCGGCGGTCTCAGTCTGTTCCCATGCCAGTACATAGCCCAGAACTGAGATGGCATGTTTCCCCTTGCCAATGCTTCTCCCACCGAGGTTGGCTCTGCCTCTCCAGAGCTCCGAAACTGCTCTCTCAGTCCTGGAGTCAGCTGCTGCCAAACCACTCTACACTCTCAAATTTTCTCGGCTAGCTGGGGGCTCACTCTCACACTCACAGACACACTCTCTTAGGTTTAAAATATGCCCCAATATATGTAGACATCTCAAAATAAATCAAATGGTTTTGGTTTCTGTATCTGCTTTTATTAGAAAATGAGTGGTGGTGTGGTAAGAACCCATTCTGTTGGTTAATCTTTCCTCAGTTTAGTATCTCAGAAGTTTTGTTAGTTTTCCAGCACTGTGCCAAAATACTGGACAGAATCAAAGACTCATTTGGCTCATGATTTCTAAGATTTATGCCCATAGTCATTTGACCCAATTCCTCTGAACACAGCTGTGGCAGGCCATCATGGTGGGAACTTGTGACAGAACACTGTTTACCTCACGACCACAGAAAGGGTGGGTTGCCGGAGGTCCCAAGAACATACCCCTCAGTGAACTAACTTGTTTCTTACATCTCCCGATAGTACCATGTCTGCTAACCAAGGTTTAAGACATGGCCTTTGGAGGAGATTGAAGATATGACCTATAACAGGGCTGTAGCTTGTCATGTGGCTCTGTACACCAGTAAAGCATTAATCTTGCCACTGACCAACTCTTCTTCTGTCTTAGTTAAGGTTTTATTGCTGTGAAGAGATACCATGACCATGGCAACTCTTAGAAACGAAGATATTTAACTGGGGCTGGCTTACAGTTTCAGAGGTTTAGTCCATTATCACCATGTAGGAAACATGGCGGCGGGCAAGCAGATACGGTTCTGGAAAAGGAGCTGAGAGTTCTACAACTTGATCAGAGGCAGCAGAAGGAGACTGACAGTACCATGCCGGGCATAACTTGAACATAGGAGACCTCAAAGTCTGCCCCTAGAGGGATATACTTCCTCGAACAAGGCCACACTTACACCATCAAGGCCATACCTCCTGAGAGTGCCACTCCCTGTGGCCAAGCAATCAAACACTGTGTTTATGGGGGCCATACCTATTCAAACCACAAAAGTTATATGCCCAGCACGATCATCAAGTCCTCAAAAATGAACACAAACAGTGCTAGGATGGGCATTAGCTAGGCCTGCCCCTTGCAGACCTTCGGTGAGAAACCGCTGGGTCCTGGAGCCCCCAGGGCTTGGCTTCACTATCTTGCTGACATCTAGGATGGTTTTATCCACTTACAGTCTAACCAGTGGTGCATAAATGAAGGGGGAATTCATATTTCCTCAGGCCACATGCTGAAACATGCTATTTATTACCTGATGGCCAGTTCGTGTTAATGGTATCGGTTAATATTGGTTTGTGTTTTTTAATGACTTGATGTGTTGACCATTTTCTATATATTTAACCACTGATATTTTCTCTCTTCTGAGATACGCCTATTTATGTCCTTTGCCTGTTTTTCTGCTTTCCTATTATCTGTGTAAGTTGGAGGACTTTCTTATATGTTCTAAATAATGAGTCATTAGTTTTGAACATCATAAATAGCTCTCCCAATCCTTTGGTCCCTATTCATTCTGTCCTTGCTATTCTACAATTAATGAGAATGTTTCTTTTTGAAATAGCCAAATACATAAAGTTTTAGACATGGGCATATGATGGATATTCTTAGTTGTCAACTTGACAATGTCTGGAATTAACTAAAACTCAAAAGTAGAGGGGCAGACCTGTGAGGGGTTTTTGCTTAAACTGGAAAGATCTGCTTCTAACCCAGATCTCTGAGGTAGGAAGACACACCTATAACCCAGCTTTATGAGCTTGGAAAACCCACCTCTAATCTGGGCCACAACTTTTGCTAGAATCCTAGATAAAGACATAGAAGGAGGAAGCTCAAGATTTTAGCATCTACTGAAGAGCAGCTGAGACATGCAGCCTCGTGGACTGAGCAGCTCCTGATTCTGCACCTTTCATTCATAGGCAGTCATTGTTGGGTTAGCTGGACCACAACCTGTGAGTCATTCTAATAAATTTCCTATATAGAGATTCATTCTATAATTCTGTTACCTAAGGAACCCTGACTAGTACAGGGAGGACCTTTGAAGGGAACCTGTTTAAGAATTGTAGCTAGGTATGGTGGCATATGCCTTCAGTCCCAGCATTCACAAAGCAGGCAGATCACTGTGAGTTTGAAACCAGCCTTGTCTCTATACCCAGTTCCAGGACAACCAGGGTTAGGATATGGCTTCAGACTGAGAGTCTTTCACTCTCTCAAAACAAAAACAAACAAACAAATAAAAAAGCAAACAAGCAAAACGAAACAATCATATCTCACCCAAAACCAAATGTATTATTCCCCTACCTGTTGCTCTATCTGGCTTTACATTTTCACCTATCATAATTAGGTCTTATGCCATCTGGAGGTCACCTCAGTGTGTAATATTAACAGGAATGTGATACTACTGTCTTTACTTAGTGAGTCATCTCTCCCCCCACCAATATGTGCTTTCATCTCTGTGTTATAAGTACCCCTAGATACACATGTCTGTTTCTAGCTCTTGTTGTTGCTCTTTTAATCTACATATTTTTAGGCCCGTGCTGTGTTAATTAAACTACATTTTGTTTATTTGTTTGCTTGCTTGCTTTAGGTAGGGTCTTATGAGCCAAGGCTGGCTTCAAACTCATTATGTAGCCAACAATGACTTTGGCTTCTGATCCCCTACCTCTACAGCTAGAGTTCTAGAGCTAACACATGTATTCTACCATTCCTGGTATGTCACCAGGGATGATACCTAGGACTTCATGCATAGGCAAGTATTTTGCCAGCTTTGTTACTTCCTCAGCTTGTGATTATATTTCTATGTCTTATGTATACTGAACCCCCCCCCCCAGCTACAATGTCATTTTTCATGGTTTCAGTCACTGCCCAGCAGCTGTGGTCCGCTTGGAACAGAGATCATCTCATGCCATTCCGTTCCGTCCTAGCTGAGGCAAAGCATGAGTCATCTCTTCGCTCAGAGTTTCCATATGGTGTACTCCACTCGTCTGTTAGTCACTTGGAAGCCATTTTGGTTACTAGGTGTACTGTTAGAGTGCCACAGTACTTGTTTTAGGTAACATTTACTTTACTTAGTACAGTTCCACTTTATTGTTAGTTCCTATTGTGACTTTCTTACAGTGTCTAATTTATAAATTAAACTGTCATGGGTATGTATTTACAAAGAAAAACATAATATACGCCGGGCAGTGGTGGCGCACGCCTTTAATCCCAGCACTCGGGAGGCAGAGACAGGCGGATTTCTGAGTTCGAGGCCAGCCTGGTCTACAGAGTGAGTTCCAGGACAGCTAGAGCTACACAGAGAAACCCTGTTTCAAAAAACCAAAAACAAAAAACAAAAAACATAATACACAAAGTTGGGTATTTATTTTAGGTTTCAAGCATCTGCTAGGGATCTTAAAATCTATCCCCTATGGATAGAAGTGAAGTAGGGATTAATGTCCATCTACACACCTGATTGAAGTGAAAACTTTCTTTGGAAAGTCAGTAGTGTTAGTTGGTGTTTTGCCAGGGCAGACTCGTGAAGGAGTGTTTTCCTAAAGCAGACACAAGTGAAAGGACGTTTTGCTAAAGTGAGCACGTAAAAGGACATAAAATGAAAGATTCTTCACTAATGACACACGTGTACTGGTTCGCCTTACATTGCATTGCTGGTTTCATTTGTCATGACTCCATAGAAAGAAATGCACCAAAAACTTGTGGTGGCGTTCTGGCGGCTTCTTGTTGCTTCCTCGGACTAGAACCAATCAGCAAAGCAATGTCAGCTGATCCAGACTCACATGGTGAGGCAAGGCCTGTGGGAGGACATGTGACATTTAGAGGGAGTATAAATAAGACTCAGTGGACAGTGACAGAGGCGTGCTTGCATAGCTAGCTTTTCAAGACTTTGTTGGTCTCTTGGCTTCACTGATCGTTACTTCATTGAGTGAGGCGCGGCAGAGAACTCCCCTGGCATTCCTGATGGTCATGGTCCCTTCTCCTGCCTTGTGTTGATTCAGCAGGGGCCTGGCTGTTTCTGCTAGGTCATGTCACCACTGCTCATTCATGTTTGCTGTCTCAACACTACTGAACTGGGCTGCTGATATATTCATGAAATGTTTGGGCGTGGATCAGCTGTTGCTGCTGATTCCTGCGAACAGAACTGCTGATTTCCTGACAACGCAGATGGGATTTGCTCCGAAGAACAATTTCTAAACAGGCCCACTTCCCCCGTATCCTCATAACCTTGCTTTTCCAGTGGTGGGCCAGAAGAGAGGTTTAAACATTTAAGAACCTATATTAAAAATGGGTCTTTGAAAATTCTAAACTTACATCGGAGAAAGTATATCTCCTCCTTCTTTACTTTTCCTTTTTCAGTGTTTCTTTTGAAACTCAAAACAAAAATAATCGGTGTTGAGCCCACAGCTAAAATCCTGGTTTTATGTTCCATACAAAGAGGAGTGAAGGGGCAATGGAAGGGGTAAAAATACAACAGTATGAGGATGAAGGAAAGGCAGAGCCATGGGGAGCAACACCCATGTAGCTTCCCTTGGCTCTTAACTTCTGAAGTCCTCCCCCCCACCCCTTCCTCTTGATGCATTACTGAAACCAAGTACTACTTAGGAACATTACCCTGCTCCAGCTAAGGGTTATGGCATATCTGGACTCTATCACGGTGTCATCTAAGCTTCAGTGACACTATTCACTGCACACTTGCTTGAATACACAGACCTAGCTTTGAACCACTGTTTTTGTTTGTTTTTTGTGTTTTTTTTTTTTTAATCTGGAGCTGAGACCCGAACCCAGGGCCTTGTGCTTGCTAGGCAAGCGCTCTACCACTGAGCTAAATCCCCAGCTCTACAGACCTAGCTTTGATGTTGGCTATTAGAAGGCAGGAGGTTGGTGAAGAGAGATGCTCGATTGGATGACTGGAATCTGTAAGTGCTATTTTTCCTTCCTGCCCTGATTTCACACATGACTCAGTGTGCCCTCACAGCAGGCCAGTGAAGCACAGAGACATGTTACTGTTTAACCAGACATGAACTCGAGGCTCAGGGAAGTTGTGTGATTTAGGCAAGAACACACAGCTAAGGAAAACCGGACATAGCCACCTCACCCCCTCATTGAACAGTAACATGAGCCTAAGCGCAAGGACTTTGGAACTCAGCTGCCTAACTGATCAGCATTCAGCTACTTCCTACTTAATGTCACTGCCCTTCAGTACAGTTAAGCTAGGACTAATAGTATGTAGGGAACTGGGGAGGTTGCTCAGTGGGTAAAGAGCTTGCAGTGCATTCGTGATGAGGATCTGACTTTGAATCCCCACAAACAACTTAAAAGCTGAGTGTAGTGGCACATGGCCGTAACCTCTGCTGGGGAAAGGGTGGAGGAGATGAACTATGGGAGAATCTATGGCCAGCCAATAAACTCCAGGTTCAGTGAGAGACTGTCTCCAAAAATAAGTTTCAAAGTAGAAAAGAAAGACTCCCTGTCTTAGTCAGGGTTCTATTTCTGCACAAACATCATGACCAAGAAACAAGTTGTGGAGGAAAGGGTTTATTTGGCTTACAGTTCCACATTGCTGTTCATCACCAGAGGAAGTCAGGACTGGAACTCAAGCAGGTCAGGGGTCAGGAGCTGATGCAGAGGCCATGGAGGGATGTTCCTTACTGGCTTGCTTCTCCTGGCTTCCTCAGCTGGCTTTCTTATAGAACCCAAGACTACCAGCCCAGGAATGGTACCACTCACAAGGGGCCCTCCCCCCTTGATCACTAATTGAGAAAATGCCTTACCTCTGGATCTCATGGAGGCATTTTCTCAACTGAAACTCCTTTCTCTGTGATAACTTCAGCTTGTGTCAAGTTGACACACAAAACTAGCCAGTACACTCCCCACCATTGACCTTCACCCATAACTGCATGGGAGAGCAACCCACACACATGTACATACAACCAAATGCACACATATACACACATAATAATAATAATAATAATAATAATAATAATAATAATAATATAGGAGCTAGAGACAATAGGAGCTCAGCAGTTAAGAGCACAATATGGCTCTTCCAGAAGACCTAAGTGCAGTTCCAACCACCTCTATAAGGAGGCTCACAACAGTTTGTGACCCTAGCCTCAGGGCATCTGATATCCTATTCTGGACTTCCTGGGCACCTGCATTCACATGTGCATACACAGACACACACACTTAAAAATAACTCTTTTGTTTGTTTGTTTATTTGTTTGTTTGTTTTGAGACAGGGTTTCTCTGTGTAGCCCTGGCTGTCCTGGAACTCACTCTGTAGACCAGGCTGGCCTCGAACCGAGAAATCTGCCTGCCTCTGCCTCCCAAGTGCTGGGTTTAAAGGCGTGCACCACCACTGCCTGGCTAAAAATAAATCTTAAATAATAATAATATTTATTTCCAAAGGTTGTTAAAATAATTAAATTAAATAATATGTACTCGATTCTTTAAAAAATTCTCAGAGCCTGGAGGGGGTGGCATATAACTTTAATCTCAGCACTCAGGAGGCAGAAGCAGGTAGATCTCTGTGAAGTCCAGGCCAGCCTTGTCTACAGAGTGAGTTCCAGGATTTCTAGGGCTACATAGAAAAACCCTGTCTCGAAAAACAAAAAACCAACAACAATTTGAAAAAACAAAAAAACAAACTTCCCAGCATATAAGGCTACTATTACTATTATTGCTAGCAGACTAATGACCATCTGGATTCAGGTTCAGAAAAGAGTCAATAAATTGTACTGAGCTCATTGATTTCTGTGGGAGTTAAAGTAATGCTTTGTCAAAGATGTTCCTGACCTAATTCCCTGAGCCAGTGAATGATGTCTGGCATGGAAAATGGATGTTGAGGTGACTGATTTATGGTGTAAGGTGATCTTCCAGTTTCTTCTCAATTGTTTGTCAGAGTATGCCCTAGTCAAGTCATAAAAGGCCTTTTGTGTGAAAGAGTGGCAGACATCACAGTCCAGGCAACATGCGTCCACCAAGGAGGACTAAGCTAGTCATTGTGCATATTCAAAAACAAAGAGACTGAAAGATGATGCTCTAGAGAGGTCTGAAGGGGGAGGCAAGTCCCCCAAACCCTGGAAGTTCTTCTCTAGATCTCCAGATGACAACCTGGCCTTACTGACACCTCAGATTCAGCCCAGTGGAAACTACTTCAGACATCTACCTTCTAGACTGTGAAAGAACAAAACTGTTGTTTCTGCCATGAGGTTTGATGGTAACTTGTTACAGCAGCAATAGGAAGAACACAAAGATCTACATAGAAAAACAAACTGGAATTTGATTTCTACCTGGATCAGACTCCAGGAAACAATTTCTTAAAAAATTTGGAGTCCTGCTTGGCCACATAAGGGATGACATGACATGGTTCCCTCCCCTGGAACAGAGCCAGCAGGGCTTGTTTATATAATAATGTACATATTTTCATGTTCCTCCTTTGAGGAATGTCCTCTCTGCCAAGAGTAATGATTCCATGATAATCAGAGACAGCATGAGTCTGAAAGGTGAGAGTGTGTCTAATGTTTTAGCAAATGGTAAATGCTGAATCCTTCAGGATAGCCCTTGAGGCTGTGGGAAAGAACTCTGAAAACATGAGTTTAAGAATATATAATTTCTCAACTATACAAACTATAAAGATACAATATGACTTGTATAAGTAACTTTGTAGACCTAAAAGAACAGAGGTAGCTGTACTGTGAGCCAGCTTGTCAGAAAAAATACAAAAGCAGGCAGATCCAAAGGCAGGCAGATTCCTGAGTTCAAGGTCAGCCTGAGACACAGCTACTTTGGGCCCAGTCATGGTGGAAATGGTAATCTCAGGACTGAATATTGAGCTAACTCATGACCCAGCTAGCTCATTGCTTGTGCTTACAAAGGCAGGCAGATCTCTGATTTCATTTGCAATGTTAAAAAGAAGTGCTTGTTATCTCTTCCTAGGAATCAAGGGCTAGAGTCTTAGAATACTGATTCATGTGGTAATCAAAAGTGAGCCTGGGGTAATGACTGAATTGATATGCAAATAAAAGACTGGGCTTTTGGTCAGCAAGAGTTGAGCTATCCAGAGAGTATTTAGAATTGCAAGAAAAGACAGTCTTGGGAGAAAGCTGTCTGGAAAGCTGTCTCAAGCATAACATAGGCCTTCAACTTGTAACCCATGATTTGACTTCAAGTACTTCTTTTGCTGCTCCTGGACACCCCTTCCGCAGAAACCCTCTCCAGGAAAACAAAAAAAAACTGAAACAGGAAGACAAATCTCTCCAACTTTTGAAAGAAAATATGAGAGACTATTTTATAATATCCAAATAAGAAAAATGGTTTTTTTTTTTACAGAAAAAGTATAACCTACTTCAAAAATGTGAATTTGTATTTATCAAAGACTGTGAAAAGGTGTGTCATAGACTGGGAAAACCTTCAACAATTAATCCTTAAAGAATTACTGTCCAGGGGTTGGAGAGATGGCTCAACCATTAAAGGCAAGGCTCACACCCAAAAATATAAGAATTACTGTCCAGAACCATGATCTTTAAAAAAAAAAAAAATCAAGTAAACATAAAAGTGAACAAAATATGTATGCAACCTGAAAAACTTGCTTTCATCTTGAGTTTGAAAACCATATAGTAAAGACAAACTGGATTCATTCCTTTTTATGATCAAATCTGTTTCTGAAAGATTGGGCTATGACCAACATGTAACTAAAAGACCTGACCCCCTTATGAGGAAAGTTAGACCCCTAGCACACTTGGAGCCAGAAACAGAAATAGGACTAAAATTGACTGCTTGGCCAAACCCCACCTGGCTGCATTCTTTCCCCTAAGAAAACAGGTGACCTTGGCCTGGCCCCAGGGCCAGAGGTACAATGGTCCAGGAACTAGCTAACCACAAAAATGTTTGTGCAACTGCCTTGTGACTAACTTGGAACATTCTGTACTTCCCCATAACACAAATTCTTTCCGTTCCCCACCCCTTGCTTTGTGTTTTTTTCCTTTAAATGCCCCTGACTTCAGCTGCTCAGGGTCGAACTCCTCTGCCCCTGCGTGGGTTATGAGCTCCACCCCAGTGCACTGGTCCTCCGAATAAACCTCATGTGATTGCAGCAAGGACGGTCTTTCGTGAGTTCTTGGGGGGGGGTCGCGCTATCCCGAGACTTGAGTGAGGGTCTCCCCACTTCAGGGGTCTTTCATAACCTTAACAACAAATGGTTCTGTGCTTCCTGTTCCAGGAAACAGCAATCATGCCTTTGTTTCAGGAGGTTGTTATAATCATCTTGCAAACATGCCTTCATTATGACCAACTTTGTTATGACTTCCTTGTTACTACCTTATTATGACCACCTTGTTAGACCTTGTTATGACCACCTTTTACTACCTTATGACCATCTTGTTATACCTTGTTAAGATTACCTAGCAAACCAGGCAGTGGTGGTGCACGCCTTTAATCCCAGCACTCAGAAGACAGAGGCAGGTAGATTTCTGAGTTCGAGGTCAACCTGGTCTACAGAGTGAGTTCCAGAACAGCCAGGGCTATACAGAGAAACCCTGTCTCAAAAAACCATGTCTTTGTTTCAGGAGGTTGTTATGACCAACTTACTATACTTATGTTTTGCTTCTGTAACCCCACCTAATTTGCCTGGCAAATCTACTATTTGAAAACCCTCTACTCTGGAGCTATAAAAACCCTTATTTTCCCATGTCAAACACTTATCTCTTGAACCCTGCCTTGAGGGAAAGACAAACCATGTACATGAATTTTAAAAAGCTTGCTTTAATTAACTTGGCCATAATTCAGGATGATGATCTTTCCACTCATATCTATGGGATTAACAAACCATGTACAGAAGAATTGCCTGTAAACCATGAAACGGAGCCCAATGTCAACTCTTTATCAATAACAAGGACTGGGAGGTGGCTGGGAAAATGCTTCCTGTGCAAGCACGAAGAGCTGAGTTTGCATCTCCAGCACCATGGAAAAGCCAGGCTCCATGGCACACAGCTGTAATCCCAGCACCAAGAGAGCTGGCACTGCAGATTCATGGTGCTCTATGGTCAGCCAAGATAGCCAAATGGAGGAGTTCCAGGTTCAAGTGAGAGAATTTGTCTCAAAATACAAGGTTGAGGAAAATACCCAACACTGACCTCCAGCCCCCATACACCAGTGCATGTAAACCTGCACACATATGTGCACATGCACATGGGCATGTATATACCACATACAAAATAATTAATAATTAAGTTCAATGTTCATTAACAAAATGGGATAAACACATTTATATACCCACCAAATGGGCAAAACTCATGCAGATGACAAATGGGAACACCTACATATTCCAACTGAAGTGCAAACTGGTCCAACCACTTTGAAAAAGAATTTGTTACTTGCTTGTTAAATAGGATATGTTGCTTCTTCAAGGTGTAAACATTCTTCAGAGCATATGATTTGGGAAATTCTTGCTCATTTTCCCATAGAGACATACACAAGGAAATTCATAGCAGCACAGACTGTAGCAACAACCTGGAAACAACCCCAACAACAATCAACAGACAAATGGATAAATTAACAATTTTAGGCCCAAGAGTGAGAAACTGGGAGGGAAAATGAATGGCTCTATCATTCACAAAGATAAATTTTATCATTCACAAAGATAGATTTTTATGAACGTGTCAAATCACAGATGTAAATTGCCAAAGATTGTCTACACCGTGACACCATTACATATGGCTCTAAACCCCTAATGTAGATAATATAGCTATGGTTAAAATGGCCCTCCCCTGGGGAGATGATACACAAAATGCAGTCAGTTGTTTGGCTTTAGCAGTGAACTGTGATCAGAGTGGGACCCACAGAGGCACTGCAATGTGCCGGTTTGTTTTGTTTTGTTTTATTGTGTTTTGTTTTTTACATAGTAACCAAAGATTTTCTTTTATCTTTATTTAAAATGCATGTACTTGGGGAGGTGGTGGCACACACCTACACACCTCAAATCCCAGCACTCAGGAGGCAGAAGCAGGTGGATCTCTTGAGTTCTAGGCCAGCTTACAGACTGACTGAGTTCCAGGACATCCAGGACTTACGCAGAGAAATTCTGTCTTGTAAAAGAAAATGAAACAAAAAAAAGTATGTACTTGTTTCATGTAATTTATATATGAGTTCATATTTTAGATTTTTTTAATTTTAAAAATTTATTTTTATTTTATGTATACAGGTGATTTAGGGTTCTATAGCATCACAGAACTTATGGGATGAATATTGATTTCTTTATATAAATATAGGTTGAAGTGGGGCTATCAAGATAAACTTGTGGCCTGACAAGAAAGAACTCTCCGTGGGGGCAGATTAGAGGTGGAAGGGCAGAGGTCAGGGAGGCAGAAGCACTCAGGGTGACTCTTGAGTTCCTGGTTTATATGGCTGGACATCCACTCATTCTTTGTTTTACTTCAGGGCTCAGTGGGTGACACCTGCTGACACTCCATCTACTGTGGCAAGCAGACGCCCTTAAGCGAGTTGCCCCATTTCTTCAACTTAGAAACTGAGTGGCCGGGCAGTGGTGGCGCACGCCTTTAATCCCAGCACTTGGGAGGCAGAGGCAGGTGGATTTCTGAGTTCGAGACCAGCCTGGTCTACAGAGTGAGTTCCAGGACAGCCAGGGCTACACAAAGAAACCCTGTCTCGGAAAAACCAAAAAAAAAAAAAAAAAAAAAAAAAGAAACTGAGTGAACTAAACGGATTTCCCCGTGAACTAGAGCTTGCGATCTACCCAGAAGTTGGCCCACAGGTAACGGACCCTGTTAATGTTTACTGGGAGACAGGAGAGAAAAAGGAGGGAGTCGGAGAAAGAGAAAATAAAACAAAGAAGGCATAGGCACAGACCTTGTGCCCGACCAGCCTGAGCCACCTTAGTTTCTCACCTGGATCAGCAAAGAGGACCTTGGCTTCTGCCCTTTCCAACTCAGCCAGAGCGAATCTGCTAATGCAGCAGTCGGGCGCGGACTATGTTTAATTCGGGGTTTCTCAACCTGCGCACCTAAACCATGTGGGCCAGCGTCGCGGGTGAGGGGACTGCAGAGTATTTAACAGCATCCCTGACCTGTGCCTGCTACAGCCACTGTCAAACTCCTCAAGGCCTCCACAGCTGTGCCAAATACTCCTTACTCTAAGCAGCTGGGCAATGTCTTCCCCTTCTTGCAGAGGGACAGTAAATCTGAGTGCCCTTTCCTCTCTGATTCCTCTACTACCTCATCCACTCGGCTTCCTTCCTGCAGGCCAACCTTCCATGCAGCCCTCCAGCTCATGAGCTGGGGACCCTGCTGCTCTTGCTTAGGGAGGATGCTCCCCCCCCCCCTAAGATTTTCAAAGAACTCCCTCCATCAGCAACTTTGACTTTTGGCTTAAATGTCACCTTCTCGGTGAAGCCAACTGAAGGCTCCTCTTAGGAAATTAAAATCTCATTGTTCATTTGCTAGGACAGAACGAAGCAGCACAGGCTGGGCGAGTTAAAGCAAAAAATGGATTTTCTTGAAATTCTGGAAGTTAGAAGTGCAAAGTCAAGGTACCTGCAGACCTGTTTCTCCTGAAGCTCCCAAGGCCCCATTGCCTTGCTGGGTGTACAGGCACCCTAGCTTGTCTGTCCCAGTTCCCTCTCCTGTCCGGGACACTACTTAACCTAGAGTTCAAGGGCTCTCTGAAATCTAGTGTGTTAAGCTTGCACTTGGGAACTTTAGGGGTGTTACATTCAGTTCACGACACACACCATCCCTAGGATTGAGAGGTCAGTTCTGGAACTTTAAGATATTCCACCAGGGTCCCCTCCCCACTCCTAGCACATGGAAGAAACAGGTTAGAAAGTACTAGGCTGGAAGGGGGGGGGCTGATTAAGCCCCTGCTACCTCATTCCCTAAAGACCAATCAGATTAAAAGTCACACTGTTCTGCCAATCACATTGTACCTAATGGCGGCTGCTCTAAAATTCTATATAAGGTCCCTGAACCGGCTCCACGAGGTCACCCACCCGTCTTGGTATGTAGAGCGACCTCAGCATGCTGATGAATCAATAAATTTCTCTTGCATTTTGCATCAATCCCCGACTCCCTGTGTCCATTCTGAGGGTCTTCGGTAAGTTAAGACTCCCCAGAGTCTTACAGGACAGCAATGACCACGCTGGCTGGCATTCTGAATAGTTTACCTTTTCATCTGAACTACGGTCTTTTTCTCTTCCAGGTCTCCACCAGAATGTCATATTCCATAAAGCCAGGGATTTTTGTCAATTTTATTTGCTGCTACATTCACAGTGCCTATTAGCACATGGTGAACATTTGTTCTAAGTGTTACAGACAGGAGCCAGAACCTCTTTTCCACATCCAGCTGCACCCTTGGGAAAAATGGCCTTACTTCTGTATTCCTCAGCTCCCTCTCTCAGATGAGGGGGGTCAGGCCAAGATAACACAGAACAAAAGCTCTAGTCTATTAGCATAGGAATGCTAACTTCTAGGTTCTTAAGGAAACCCTGTGAGAGAAAAGTTTCCTTTCAACTGCCTCTAAGGGAGGCACAATTCCAGAACGGCAAGGAGAGGGAGCAGGAATTGAGGTAAAGACAAGAAATGAAAGGGGTTGGGGGCTGTGAGGTACTGTCCAGACAACTGGCCCACACTCCCTTTCAAAGCCAGGCCTCACAGAACATCTCCAGATAGGCCTCACAGAAAGCACAGGCCTGAGAACTGCCTAAGGCAAGAGGACTCCCTCCTGCCTTGTGCCTCCTACTGGCTAGAAGTAGCCCTAGGAGAGTAAATGCCCTTGCAGCTTCACGGTCTCAGTTGGTTCTTTAAGCAACATGGAAGGGAGCCAGACCCTCAGCCCTCTGGAAGACTTCATCCCAGTCTGGAAACAGCAGAGCCTGCAGAGGTTGGCCCTAGGCTGCCAGGAACTAAGGAAGAAGGGTTGAAAAGAGCCAGTTCTTGCCTGTAGACTGTAAAGACCCCAGCCAGGTGAGCCAGCCAAAAAGGTGTCCAAAGCAGGATGAGTCAGAGAAACTGCCAGATTGTGGAGAACAGAGGTGGGCGTAGAGCTGGCCAGAAGTCCTGGTGGTCTCCAATGGTGGAAGGGGGCTTAGTAGCCCAGTGAAAACATGCATGGGTCATCAGAGCCAGGGGACCTGGATTTACCTTTGACAGCCCTGACAGAAAATCCCCCGTGCTCGGCAGCCAGGCCTTGTGAAACTGTTCTAGGCCTAAGTCCAGGTGTGTGTGAACACCTGGACCGGCTGAAGGTCCAGCTGGGACCAATTCCACAGCAATGAAGCAGTAGAAGCCCAGGTCCTCCCCTCCCCCTCCCATGCTGCCCAGCCTCCCACCAGCTCATCACTTTGCACACCCTTCCTCAACTCCCACCTCTGCCAAAGCTGCCTCCTCAGCTAGGGGAGGGCATTGCCTGCCACCACTCCCCTTTTGGAGGTCGTGTTTTTCTCCTGTGTAAATTGTCACCTTGGATTATGCTTCCCCTTCAGGGCAGACTCCTCTCTCCAGAGGTGAAAAGACACTGGCAGAGTCAACTGCCCAGTGTCTCCTGGGAAGCAGTACTAGCAGATCGCACCACTTGAGCATGGGGAAGGGTGTCTGTGGAGCTGTGGTGAGGTGAGACTTGCTGCTGGCTGCCTGCAGAGGCAGCAGGAGGCTGATTATAGGGCTGGGTCCCTTGGCCCTGGCTGTGGGTGCAAGAAGCTGTCTATGACGCTTAGCTGTCAAGGTGGGGGTGATGGTTGCCCTGGTGACTGGGCTGGGAAGTGGGCTGGCTTTGTAGGCACAAATGCTGAGAAGAAAATATAATAAGCCCAGCTAGAGATTTTGGGTCCCCCCCTTCTTTCTTTTCTTTTTATTAATCGGAACTTCATTTGGAGGGAACGTTGCCATTGTAAAGGAAAAATGACCACCTGCATTCGGACCCCTGTCCCAATGCCTTGTGCTTCTCTGTGAAAACTCTATTCTTCTATCCCCTCCTTCTGAGTCCATTGAGCTAGCCTAACAAGTTAGCCCTACAAGGATGGATAGGTCACTTCCGTTCTCCAAGTCACACAGGGATGAAGTGGCCCTGCAGACTCATTTTGGGCTCAGTTCCTGGGCCCCACCTCCAGACAGTGATTCAGTCCAAAGCCCAAAGCTGGGAATCTGCATTTTAGCCTCATTTTAGCCTTTTTGCCTGCTTCACCCTGAGACACACTGTACCTGCATTTCTGAGCCACAGGCCTTGAGCACAGAGAGCTACGACTTTCGAATCAATTAGGACAGTTGCTCTGGAGTCCACTTGAACCTGTCATCATCTAGGATGGCCAATCACACAGAGAGGATCAGACAAGATGAAGCCACAAGCCAAGCACAATGTCTGGCACTAAACCCACAGTGGCTCTACCATCCTCTCCTTGTCCCATATGCTTGTTGTCTTCCAGCCAAATCTCAGACCCCGGGAAATGATGTGCGCTTAGCAGTGTGCAGAGTCATCAGACTGGCAGGCAGACAGCAGAGGAGGCAGCTCTAACAGCTGGGCTCCACACCAGAACTCTAGCTCTCCCTAAGCTGTTACCATGGTGAGCATAGCCACGACAACCTCTGTGTGTGTGTGGGGGGGGGGACCTTCTTCCACCCTCAGAGGGCTGTAAAAAGTCATTTTACAGAATATAAAGAGGTTGGGAGCTTCCTACCCACCCACATTGCACCCACCATTCAGAATACAGTAATGACTAGGACTTGGCTGAACCTCTCTCTGTAAAGTTCCAGGGCCTGACATACATCAGGCCCTCAATAAAATGCTGGCTGGGTGGATTAATCAAAGGCAGCTTCTCCCAAACCTCTTAATCAAGACTGAGTTTCATTTAAGAGACAGAAAGCACATAATTAGGACTCTGTTATGATTTGCACTTGAAAGGCCCCTCTCCCAAAAGATCACACCCGGAAGGCTTGGTCTTCTGTGAAAAGATCAGAGGTGCAGCTCTGGGGAAGTGAGTCAGACCCTGAGGACACTGATTAATTCACAGTCTGATAGCACCATTGAGAGGTAGTAGAGATGAGGAAGGGGGCCAGGTTAGAGGTAGATTGTTGGAGGCGTGATCTTGAGTAGTCTGCCTTCTTCTCAGTTCCTTCACCCTCTTTGCTGCCTGACTGACATGCAGTGAGCACCTTTGCTCTACTGTGCCCTTTTGCCACGACACTTAGCCTCAGTACCTCAGGTTGGAAATAACAGAACCAGCCACCCATGGTCTCAAAAGTCTCTGACACTGAGGTCCCTGTTATCTACATCCTTATGCTGTTTTTCTCAGGCATTCCCACACTGAAAAACTCATATTGTTTCTAGGGATTTTTCCCTGGCTTTCTTCATTACCTATTCCCTTTGGACAGGTGGTGACTTACCGCCTTTATATAGCTCTTAGTCCCTGGGCATTAATACTAGCCCCACCTCCCAGGAAAGCCTAAGTATAGACACAACCTACTAGCCAAGCTCCAAACGTTTAAAGTAATTTTGCTTGCCTACATAAATTTGTTCAGGTGAATCCCTGTGGACCAAAGTAGTTATTAATATATCAAGTTCAATATAATGAAAAAATTATTTCCCCAACTGTGAACTTTTCACACTTCTGTCTCCATCCCCTTCTCTCTTGAGGACTGCCTAGCCCTTCCTCACACCTTAAGAATTGGTAAAATTCAAATTTGCTGCAACTGACCAATCAACCTTACACAAGAAAAAATAATAATTTAAACTCTTGGCTCTGAGAACTTTAAAATTTTATCCATAGAATTACTATGTCTATTCTTGGGCATCAGTTCATAAGGTTTGTGCTTGAGAAACATCTTTTGGGCCAGATGAAGTAGTACACACCTTTAATCCCAGCACCCGGGAGGAGGAGACAGGGGCAAGTATCTCTATAAGTGAGTTCAGTACTAGCCTAGTCTACATAGTGAGTTCTGCATAAGCTGACAACATAGCTGCTCTGTGGTATGATTAAAAGGAAGGTTTTTATTGTAGATGTGAGTGACAGAACCGCCAGAGGCATCTGGAAGAGTCCAGAACAGAGAAAGAAGTAGACTGAACATGGCCAGCAGACTGGACATGGCCAGGGCTGTTTGCAAGAGAGGGGAGAACAGAGGCTGGAGAATAGAGACGCACAATGAGAGAAACAGGCCTAGCATAGAGCCCAGTGAACATCCGGGTTATATGAGTGAACATCCGGGTTATACGAGGGAACATCCGGTTACGCAAAGGGTTGTGAGCAGCTAGGAGAAGGAAGCTATGAGCCGGAGTTTAGGGCAGAGGAGGTGAGACGAGCTAAGAGTCTAGCGGGGACATTGAAATGTACAAATGGGACTTGTGATATGGAGGATTTGATATGCTGATTGGCGTCACAGGTAGCCATGTGTCCCTTCTGCCGGAGGTAAGGGAAATGACCCACTTTGGTAGACAGGAACCAATTTCACAGTTCCTGAGAAATGCTGGCTTTTATCTAACTGCCAAAAATACTCCTACAATCCAGACATTCGGACAGCCTTTTGGAGTTTGGGGAATGGGCCTTTCTTTCGGACCTGACAAGTTTCAGGACTATAGAGAGACCATGTTTCCATACCAGAGCAGCCACCGAGGATGGGGGGTGTGGGGGGAGGGAATGCTAATTAGTCAGATATGTCCAGAATACATGGATGTACTTGAGCAATGAGATGTTACAAGACTGGCTTTCTGCTGTGAGGGCCCTGCTGTTTCTTTCTTTTTTTCTTTTTTAAGAGTTATTTATTTATTTTATGGATACGAGTACACTGTCGCTGTCTTAAACACACCAGAAGAGGGTATCAGATCCCATTTGGTTGTGAGCCACCATGTGGTTGCTGAAAATTGACTCAGGACCACTGGAAGAGCAGTCAGTGCTCTTAACCACTGAACCATCTCCCCAGCCCAGTCCTGCTGTTCTTAATCTCAGCTTTGAGCCTGTGTTTTGGCCTATTCAGACTCGGGGCATTAATGTAAACAGAGAAGATAGGGCCCTGTGTGTGTGCTCCAGACAGATACCTCAAAGTCACCTGAGGTGGAGAGAGTCAGTACAAATACCCATAAAACTGTCTGATATGGCTGGGCAGTGGTGGCGCATGCCTTTAATCCCAGCACTTGGGAGGCAGAGACAGGCGAATTTCTGAGTTTGAGGCCAGCCTGGTCTACAGAGTGAGTTCCAGGACAGCCAGGGCTACACAGAGAAACCCTGTCTCGAAAAACAAAAAACAAAACAAAACAAAACAAAAAACCCAAAACACCTCAGAAGCAAGCCCATGTAAGCCAGGCTCCCATTCGGCATGGGATGGACTGAGCCAGGATGTGAATGCCTCCTCTGCATCTTCTCCGCGTGCCTCTGAGAGGCTCCTGAGAGCGGTGCCATCATGGCACCTGTCTTGGCATAAGGAACACAGAGGCAGTCCATCACCACCTTTCCACTGCAGCACACACCACGACACTTCCTAAGACGCAAGCCTGACTCGCACTGCCACACGGTTTCAAAAGAGGGGGCAGCGCCACTCCTCTCCCCGTGTCACCACAATAATTACAGAGAACAATGATTTGAACAATGAGAACTTATAATTCTCTAGCAAGAGGCAAAAGTAGTGTCATTTACAGAAAAATAATCTCCTGAGTATCGGGTAACAGAAACCATCCTGCTCTGCCTTGGTCTGTATGGCCAGCTCACTAGGAACCCCGTTTCCACTTCTCCCCCAAGGCTAGGACTACAGGCTGCCAGGCCCACACATCATTCACAAGGGTTCTGGGAATCTGAATTCCAGTTCTCACAATTAGGCAACAAGCATTTTATCACCGCTGTGAATCAGACGGGGATCTCTCATTCACTCATCCAGCACAGACTGTTAGAGCCCCAGTGACGTGGCAGGCAGTGCGGACACTACAGCCTACAATCTAACTTCATTTCTTCCCATCTCTTCACCCAGAAGGACCTGCTGCAATACTAACCATCCCATGCTGGGCTTTGAGATAGTGGGGACAGACATCCAGGAACACCATCTTTGAGATGTCACAGCTCAAGCCTCAAACCAGCAACCTTATACAGACCCATGCCTGGTTCAGAGTGGGCAGATCTGGGGTCAAGGAAGAATTGAGATATATAGAAAAGATATACTTTCTCTAATGGGTGTGCTATGGGGGTGCACATATGTGTTTGGGTGTAAGTGGGAACTGGAGAGCAACCCCGGGTGCTGTCTTGGTCTCTCACTGGCCTGGAGTTCACCAATTCAGCCTCGTTGGCTAGGCAAGAAGCCCTGGGGATTCACCTGTCTCCACCTCCTCGAGGCTGGAATTATAAGCATGTGTCATCACATCTGGCTTTAAATATATATGCATGTTTACATGGTGTGTGCATGTAAATGCAGGTGCTTACAGAGGTCAGAGGTGTCAGGTGCTGAAGCTAGAGTTACAGATGGCTTGTGTCACTCAATGCAGGTGCTGTCCTCAGCAAGAACAGTATAGACTCTTAACCACCAAGACACCTCTCCAGCCCCACCCCTGCCTATTTTAAATGTGGCTTCTAGTACACAAAGCCAGGTCCTCATGCTTGCAAAGCAAGCACTTGACTAATTGTTTCCTATCCCTAGATATGCTTTTTAACATAATGATGGGGGGGCAGGTAGAGGAGAGTCTTCAGGGACCATAGTTGGACCAGGTAGCTGTCCATCAAATACAGGCCTGCCCAATCATGACCTTGGGCGTCTGCCTTCTCCTCCCTGTAACTACTGCAGGAGGTCAAATGAAAATGAGGTTTGACTCAAGCAACAGAAAACAGGGATGGATAGATTTAGAAGCTAAGGCTGACTTTAAACTCTTCTGAGCTACTACAGGAGACTTGCTATGAACCTAGCACAGTATAAGAAAGCAAACATACATGGATAAGACTACTTGCTCATGAAATTTGCTCATCCTACGAAGCTGTTTCAGAGTACAGCAACCTCTCTGACTCTGCCGAGCCTCCTGACTACCGTGCGTTCTGGAGAAACCACTCTGTGCTGACTGAGCAGCCTTCTATCTCAGCAGCAACTCTCACCCTTCTCACACACAGCCTGGATGAAAACACAACTTGCTTCACACAGCTTCTTGTTTGTTGCTAAGTAACCACTTCTTCCTGGTATGAGTGTGTGACCGCTGTTTCTTACTTCAACTTAATTTCATGACCCTAACACTGGAGAATGGAATGGGGGCAGGGAGAGGGGCTCCATTTTTCATCACCTACACTGTCTATTATTGTCCATGACCCTGAAGAACATTTTCTGGGGAAAGGTGAAAACAGGGAGGGGCCCAGGAAGAACTGAGAACAGGAGGGAGGTAGGAGGAAGTATGATCTCCACACAGCCACCCACAGAGACCTCCTGGTGACTGCATGAGCCAGCCAGCAGACAGCCACCTTCTGTACCCTTTCTCCTTCAAACACTGTTTACCTTTCACAGGTCAAGCTCAACCGTTCACAGGTCAGGTATGGGCACAGAGGATGTGAAGCTGTGGAGTACATAGACCAGAAGAGTGAGGGGGTAATGGTCACCTCAATCCTTGCCTGAGTTCCAAGCGGCACAAAGGCTACCAGCAATATGGCAACAGTCTTCTCTTTCGAGAGTAAGAGTTTTCTCTTAGGCGCTCTGTCACACATTCACCATGTCCCTGAAGCTGGGATCTATGAGGCTGTTGGTGACTAATATTTCCCAGAATTCCACAGTCATTCAGGAACCTATCACTTCTCTCGGGAAATCAAATGGTCTATCCCTAGACAACTGTAGGTTATCCACTACCACCGACTTTCTAGGGATATGACTGAGAAATAAAGGTTGGGTGCAGGCTGGGGACATGGCTCAGCTGGGAAAGCTCTTGCGTTGTGTGAATGTCCCCAGAACCCACGTAAAAGCTGGGCATGAAGGTCCATGCCTATAATCCCAGCACTGGCAAGATGGGAGACAGACAAGGAAGATCCTGGAAGCTCGTAGGCCTGACATCCTGGCCTACTTGGTGATGTTCCAGACCAATGAAAGAGCATGTCTCAAACAACAGGTGGAAAGTGTCCAAGGACTAATACCTAAGGTCATGTCCCTGACCTCCACGCATGTGCACACTGAGCTCACACATGCACCCCTCCCACCCACATACGTGCACACTCATCTGCATGCTTCCACAACATTGCATGCACTTAAGACGTACATCACGTTTTGCTCACCGCTCTCAAATGATTAGCACACTCAGTCTATTTAACACACCTGTTACCTCTCCTAGCTGTGTGTGCGTGATAAGGCCTCACACCTATACCCTTAGCACATAGCAATGATGTAATCGATGCATTACTAATAAGTGTGGTCACTTTGCTGTACCCTGGTTCTCCAGAAGCCAGTCATCTCAGAACCGCAAGTCCTCCTGTGTCCTAGACTCTTGGGTGAACATCTCCCCGACTTACCTTACCTCTGATCCTTAGTAACCATCCTTCTGCTCTATTCAGTGGCTCTGACATTTTCAGATCCCACTTCTACAAGGAAATCATTTGCCCCGTGCATTAGACAGTCTTCTCATTGCTGTAACAGAGGTAATTTAAGGAGGGGGAGGGGCGTTGTGCTTTAAGAAGACATGTAGGCTATCATCATAGGGAAGGCACTGTAGCAGGCGTGGGAGGCAGCTAGCCACATCGCATCTTCAACTGAGAGGCAGAGAGGAGATGTAGACATAGTGCCAGGCTTTAAGGCCTGCCCCCAGTGGCCCACCTCCAATGAGGCTCTATCTCTTGAAGGTTCCACAGTCTTCCAAAACAGCACCATTGCCTGGGAGTCAAGTGGCCAAGTGTACAAGCCTCTGCGGAATGTTCACATTTAAATAACACCCTGACTTACTAGTCAATCGTTTTTAACACCTAGATCTCAGCAATGCTGACCAGCATCAACACCCAGGCCTGTGGGACCTCTCATTAGACACCTATCCCTGAATAAGGTAGAAGGACCCTTGACAAAGCGACACCCCAGGATCAGCAACTATGATTTCTCCACTGAGCAGCACAGATTTGGCCTCAATGGCCTTCTTCCCTGTAATGAACACAGCATCTCCTGAGGGCCAGACATATTAATAATAACCACTGGCTTTTTCTATTGCCTGCCCAGATATCTCAAGACCTGCTTATCGGCTCAGCAATTCATTCCACCTTCCTCCTGCTCCTCACTCATCAAATCTCAATCCCCCCAGTAAACATGTAAATTTAATTCGACAATTTTGTTAGAGCAAAAGCAAACACCACATCAAAACTGTCTTCCAGGCTCTCACTTTGTCTCGGTGAAGAAATTCCTCCACTGTTCTGTCTAAACTGGGTGAACACATACAAGACATGTGAGTGCATGTACAGACACGGGGGAGGGGAGCTTTAGTTGTGAGCATGTATTTCCCAGGTAACTAATAGCAGTGTCCATTAAACTCATTAAGTCAGAGAAAGAAGCAGGCCCACAACCCCAGCTGTGTGTTAGCTGTGATTTCAAGATTGGCCCTCTGTGCCACGTGTCTGACGCCACAGGAAAGCTCAGGCAACACCAGTGTTCACAAGCCACCTGTCATGAGGAGCTCACTTAACTCTGTTGTTCTCAATGTCTGGTCTGGGCAGCACACTGTGTACCTTGGGTTTTAATCTCCGCTAATCGCCGTTGTCATTTTTCTGTTCAAGAACTTGAACTGATATCTAGTTCTTCCCCACTTCTTTATTTATTTATTTATTTATTTATTTATTTATTTATTTATTATATGTAAGTACACTGTAGCTGTTTTCAGACACACCAGAAGAGGGCATCAGATCTCATTACAGATGGTTGTGAGCCACCATGTGGTTGCTGGGATTTGAACTCCGAACCTTTGGAAGAGCAGTCAGTGCTCTTAACCACTGAGCCATCTCTCCAGCTTCCTGATATCTAGTTCTTAACAGAAACTAATCCAAAGACTCTCCCCAAACCTTACATGGTAAAGTCCCTCGCAGACCTAGACTCTGGCCCTAATGGGGGTGTCCTTTGCCACGCTATTCCTGCATCTACCATTTGCTTTGTGTAGCCTCTCCATGAATGAGCTTTTCCTTCTGTCTGCCAATGGCCACCCAAGTTGCTCCGTCAAAGCACAATGTACCGTTCTCCTCAGTGTCTCACACCCTCGCCCTACCTCTCCTAGCAATTTGAGTAGTCTTCCCTCCCCCCAACCCTTCCACTCCATCGTCCATAATCCCTCATTTTAGATCTTTGTTTCCAACGTGGACAGCAACGCAACAGGAAGCACGTTGTGTTGGGCACCGAGTCTTTGTCGCCTTCTAACTGTGTGACTTTGGTAAAGTTCTTTAATCTCTCTGGGCCTCAGTTTCCTCATCAATAAGAAGTGGACAATGATGCTTACCTCACAGGTGTTTGGTGGTTAGCAAAGGGACTGGGTGCAGGTGCTCCTGGTGTGCACATAAGGAGCTCAGTGATGGGGACTGCCACAAGTACCCCTGACCTCTGAGTGTCCATTTCTGACCTTCTCAAAGAGAGTGGAGTCAGCCAGCTGCCGCTTTCCTTCTTCCAGTAGTGACATCCTTCCTCCTCCTCTACCCAGTCCTGTCTGAACACCCTTCCCACCCCAGCCTCCCTCCAACTGTACACACAATGCCACTGGTTACTACTGGGTCCTGAGAGTTATTGCTCCTTTTGTTCCAGAGTGCTGTTAGCTCCTCCCCTGAGCCTCATGGGGCATTTCTTGTACATACTCCTCTGCTAGTCACTTCCACAGAACCCAATTAGAAGCCACCACTCCCAGCATGTCCTCCCTGGTCCTTTTGGCAAAAGCTGTCTTGCATGCCCTCAGCTCTCACCCTGTATACATACTGTTCGCAGCCTTGTCCAGAGACCTTCGAGCAGCTTCAGAGTTGATCTGCTGGGGGCGAGTCCTGAAGAAGAGCTGATATTAGCTTCCTCCATCTGTTACTCCAGACTGTGCCTTCAACAGGTCCTAGACCCCCTGTTCTCTGGCCTCTGGCTTTCTAGTTGGTTCAGCTGAGGATGAAAGAAGAAAATTGACAAGAGGCAGGCGGAAGGGGGCAGTGTTGTCAGGACACTGTTTTCCCTAGGCCTTCATGTCAGAGACTGTGGCTGAGGCAGTCCTCAGTCAGAGACTCCATCTTCACCACACTCTTTCTAGTAGCTCCTCTCAGCCCCTCAGGCTGCCTGATGTCCTGAGGGATGGCTCATGGCTTACCCCCACCTGATCTCACCTCTATGAACGTTCTTTTCATCAATTTCACCTGATGATTTCCCAAGATGGCAATGTCAACTTCTCTTGCCAGTCCTTGACTGACACTGCTCTTCCCATATTATGTAACAAAGCTTCGTGTAGACAAAGGTCATGGTTCTCTCGGGCTCCCAGATCTCCCACAGATTCTTCTGGATGTTTCTGGTTGGTTTGTTTTGTTTTAAGATCATCTTAAATAGATATTCTGACAGTTTTAGTGCCATTAGCAGGAATTATAAAACATTTGAAGCTATTAAATATTTATCTTCAAGGTTCCCGGAAAATATACCAGGGTGTCTGGGACACAGAGATTCAGTGGTCCTCTAGTCACACAGTGCCCGAAAGCAAAAGCAAATAAAAGGGCCCTGGGTGAGGGGTGGCTGAGAGGACATTGCATGGACCCTGATATGAAGGTTTGGCTGTCACAGCAGGGCAGGCAACCCTGTGACCAATCCCTAGGTAGTTGTTGTCCTGTCCCCTCTTCAGAGCCACAGTGCCCTCCTCAAGGCCCTGAGCAGAGAAAATATGACTCCCAAGGTCTAGTTGCTCTGAACAGCCAAGGCAAGTATGTGGAAGACAGTCTGGTAGTCAGCCAGGCCCAGACCTTGACTTCGGCAATGCCAAGTCAGTATTGATTTGATTTATTTAAATTTTCACTACATTTTTTTTATTGTGTACATATGGCATACAAGACAGTGCAGAGGTCCCTCCATCTTGTATTCTTGCTGAGACCATTCCAATTTTAGCTAAAATTTAATCTTCTTGATGGAGGATCCCCTATGGAAAAGTTCCCAACTCTGTTCTATGAATCAAAGGTCAGGATGTTCTAGCTAACTTCTCAGCTTCTGTGAAACTGTTGGCTTGTGCAGACCTCCCCTTGTAAAGCAAGGTACCAGGATGTGGTGAGTTTTGCCTTTAAAGGCCTCTTAGTCTGAGTGCTTGGGGCTACACTTAGGTCCTGAAACCCTGAATATAGTCCCAGCTGGTTGGAATAAAGACTTTCAACTAACTATAAACTGTGTCCAAGTGGTCATCTCTGGTGGGCTTCCTGTAACAACATGTGGAGATCAGAAGACAACTTTCAAAAGTTGGTTTTCAACCTGATAGCCCAACACTTGAGAAACAGAAGTAGGTGGATCTCTGAGCTTGAGGCCAGCCTGGTCTACAAAGCAAGCTCCAACCAGGCCTACAAAAAGAAATGCAGAAGTAGGTGGATCTCTGAGCTTGAGGCCAGCCTGGTCTACAAAGCAAGCTCCAACCAGGCCTACAAAAAGAAATGCTGTCTCAAAAAACAAAACAAACAAACAAAAAAGTTGGTTGGCTGCAATCACCTTTACCCACTAAGTCATCTCACCGGTCCCTGATTTAGTTTTAATAATTTATTTTTATTTTATGTGCATTGGTGTTTCCTGACATCATATCTGTGTGAGGGTGTCAGAATCACTGGAATTGGAGTTACAGAGTCTCAGGGACAAAGGGTGCCCATGCTCCTGAGGTTGTGCACAGAAGAACTGAGAGAGGCTAAGCCAGTAATGTGCTGTGGATTCTGTTATCTGAGGGCTTTGATGGGGAAGCCATGGGGGAAATTTTTCATAAGAGAAACACAGAGTGCTATTACCCACAAAGATAATAAAAAGAAAGAAAGAAACAAACAAACAAACAAAGAAAAGCACTATCCAAGCCAGCAAGAAAGCTCATAAAGAAAGAAAAAAAATACCATGGTTTTTAAAAATGCACAGTGCCAAGTCCAGGACCTGTTTTATAGACAACAAAAAATGAGCCAGTTTACCAGAAAAGAGCTTGCACGCACAGTTCATCCCTTCATTCAGTCAACAAACATGGCCTCAAAGCCAGACAAACACAAAGCAGATTGAAACGCCAGCTCAATAGAGGCCAAGAAGGGCTGGAGAGATGGCTCAGTGATTAAGAGCACTGACTGCTCTTCCAGAGGTCCTGAGTTCGATTCCCAGCAAGCACATGGTAGCTCACAAACATCTCTAATAAGATCTGATGCCCTCTTCTGGTGTGTCTGAAGACAGCTACAGTGTACTCAAATAAATAAATAAATTCTTAAAAAAGAAATAGAGGCCCCCAAAAGAATCTATTCCACACAGGGACTGAACGGGGTGCCAGCCTGCTGGAATGTACTAACCTCCACCCCCGGGGCTGGAATGTACTAACCTCCATCCCCGGGGCCATGTCCAAGACTTGGCCTTCTTTCATGTGTATCCCCTTGGGTTAGTCAGAGGTTGCCATGACAAAATAACTTCTGAGACAATCAAATTAAAAAGAGGGAACATTTCTTTGGGCTCATAGTTTCAATAACCTCAGCCCATGTTGCTTTGGGTGTATGACAGGTGCTAAGAAGGGTGCACGAAGTTGGGGCCCCATATCACCTTCAAGAGCATACATATTCCCTCTAATGGCACTATCTAAAGCTTCCACCAGCTCTCAATATTGTCACAGGCTGGGAACCAAACTATACCACGTGGGCCTTCAGTAGCCATTGATGATAGCACTCCTGAATAGAAACCTTACAGATCTCTCCCTGGTCTCTTAACTCCAGATCCCCTTTGAACTAGTTAAGAAAAGTCAGACAAGATCTAGTCCATGAGAAAGAAGGTGCAGAGGTAAAGCCAGGTGGATGGCTTAAGACTACAGTTCAGGGGCCCGAACCGTGACTTCGTGGCTACCTACAACAAGCAGGAAAGCCTGGACCAGCACCCTCAGTCTTGGGACCAGCACCCCCATCCCTGGACCTCTGTTCTGCAGCTAGTCTGCCATATTTCCAACCTTCCAACCTAGACATTCTCAGCTGCCTGGGGGCTTAGCTGTCACTCAGGGTTTTTCTTTCTTCTTTCCTTCCCTGAGATCTAAACCCCTGAACACATGGTCCTTTGTCAAAGGCTAGCAGCCTTTGCAGATAAAAGCTCAGGTCCTGCCTGATTGGAAATGTAGACGTTGAGCACCTGGCTTCCACCTGGCCCCTTTTTTGACTATGCTCAGTGTGCTTGGCGCAGCCCACAGTTCTCCTACAAGGAGTCGTCATTTCTTCCACCAAAGAGCTCCTGGCAGATCTCAGCAGCCTCTGCCCTTTTGCTGTATCATCTATCTGGTCCACTTTCACTGCCAAGGACAGCCCTCCGAGTGCACTTGATCCGGCTCAGGAAAACAGTAAGCTTCGCCCTCTAGGACGTGTGTGTTCTCCACCTCCAGACATTTGCAATGTCTCCAAGGGTTCTTTAAAAAAAAAAAAAAAAAAAAAAAAAAAAAAAAACTGGGGTGTCTCACTAGGTCAGGAACAGTGAAACCTCAGAATAATAGAACAGTTGTCACAATCTCAAGGCTGTTTCAAGTGACAATTGAGGTAGGCTTCAAGTGACATTAAACACTTGGGATGGTTTGCAACAGCAACAGGGTCGCGTCTGGCAGTCTGGGCCCACACTTTATGCATCTTTGCAGCAAGAGCAGGTGATGGGCCATTTGCCCATGCTCACTCCTGGATGTTGCTTGCTCATCAGGGAGTTTCAACCATGGTCGAACTCTCTGGACTTTGGCCAAGCAGCCCATAAAATATTAATGTGGGCTAGGGATATGGCTCAGTCGGTAGAGTGCCTGCCTGGTATGCATGAAGCCCCAGGTAAACTGGGCATAGTGGCTTACACCTTGTAGTCTTAGTAATCTGGAGAAAGAGGTGGAAAAAACAGAAGTTCAAGGTCATCCTCAGCTACATAACATAGCAAGTTCAAAGCCAGACAAAGATACACCAGACCCTGTCTTAGTTGTTTTGCTACTACAGTGGCAAAATAGCATGACCAAGGTAAGCCATAGAAGAAAGAGTCTATTGGGGCTTAGAGCTTCACAGGGTGAGTCCATAACCATCATGGTAGAGGGCATGGCAGCAGGCAGGCATGGCCCTGGAGCAGTGGCTGAGAGCTTACATGTTGAGACAGCAACCACCAAGGCAGAAAAAGAGAGCTGACTGGAAATGGTGTGGGCTTGAAACCTCAGAGCCTTCCCCAGTACCACACTTCCTTCAAGAAGGTCACACCTCCTAATCCTTCCCAAACAGTTCCACCAACTGGGGGCCAAGACTTAAAATATATGAGCCCATGGAGGCCATTCTCCTTCAAACCATCATAGAACCTGTCTCAAAATTAAAAAAGAATGGGCTGGGGAGATGGCTCAGCAGTTAAGAGCACTGCCTGCTCTTCCAGGGGTCCTGAGTTCAATTCCCAGCAACCACATGGTGGCTCACAACCATCTGTAATGGGAACCGATGCCCTCTTCTAGTGTGTGTGAAGACAGCTACAGTGTACTCATATCCATAAAGTAAATAAAATAAAAAAGAAGACAAGACACAAATGCATTCACTCCACCCAGCCAGTCTCACTGGGTTACAGTAAGAACCAGGAACATGTATTTAAAAAAAAAAAAAAAAAAAGATAAAGCAACACATACTTGCTAGGCAAAGTTTATTTCAGAAACTTCTTAGAATTGGTGAGATAGGCAAAATCCAGGGCTGAAGAGATGGCTCAGTGGTTAAGAGCACTTGCTTCTTGCAGAAGCCCCAGGTTTGGTTATACTATCCACGTAGCATTTCAGGGGATCCAAAGCCTTCCTCTGCCCTCTGCTGGTACTGCACATACATGGTACTCACATATACATGCAGGCAAAGTATTCACACACATAGAATGACAACAAAGAAATCTTTAAAAAGAAACAGTATGAAAAGAAAAAAGATGTAAAATCCCAGCGCCCCCCCCACTACTGATTCCGAATCTACACTTTCTCCCAACTTGTGTGAGTACCACATACATAGCTATGACCAAGAAAGTGGGGTTTGAAGCCTCGCACTCTTAGTTTGAATTCAGCTCCTCCATAGAAGACCTTCTTGGGCTTCCCTAACCACCGGAGGCTCAGTTTCCTTAGGCACAAACAGACAAGGTTGCCTTAGGGTACACATGTGGAACACAGCCCTTGGGAGAAGGAAAAGCAAGAGGTGGAGAAGGCTGGCGGTAGCCAGGCAGGAAATGGATACAGAGGAGATGAGATGGCGAAGATCAGAAATAGAGCAGGGCTTCCTGCTGCCAACCCTGCTGGCCCTTCCCAGTCACCAGAGCTCCTTGGCACAGACTCACAAGCCAACTGTTGGCCAGATTCCACTGAAGATGCAAGCGCCTGGCTCTCAGACCCCAGAGTGGTACTAGGAGAGCTGGAGAGCTTGCATCTGTCCCAGGCCACAGAGTGTCTCCCAGACGGTGGCTGGAGACCCAGAACTGGAGTCAGTGAGAGAAAGGGGGAGACAGGGAGCAGCAGCGGATCCTCCCAGGGACAGAGCTGAGGGTGGACACATTTATTGACCGAAACACACAGCGCACTGGCTCTTCCGCCAAGCACTTGCCTTACTGTAACCTGACAAAAAGGGGTCCTTGCATGACCTGTGTTCCTAAACTCCCTAGCAGTGCTGGGAAATGTCCCCCACAAGAGTCCACCCAAGTAATTACCACGGGGGTGAGGAAATGATGGAAGCCTTCACTCCATTTCAAGGTTTTAAGACGCCAGCTTTACGGGGCTGTGGCGAGCATCACAGAGATAATGTGTGAAGCCCTCTCGGCACAGGCTCATTTGTCTGTTCGAGATGGACCTAAAGGGCCCAAAGGCCCCTTCCCCAGCCGTGGCCTTGCCTGACAGTTGCTGCTTAATGGCCCTTCTAATGGATATTTCAAGTCCATAGTGGTAGAACCGACCCTGAAAGCTTAACTCCCGGCTGCCACTGCTTCTCAGAAAACGCCCCCTGATCTTCACAAGTACCGTGGGTAGCTTGGCCCTCTGAGCTTGCCATAACTAAAGGAAGTCAAGTTAAAGATGCTCTCTCTGACAATCGCTTGATATGCTACTTAAGGTACTTTCCCTTTTTTAAATTAAGGGTTTTTTTTATTTTTTTATACTAGCTTTCAAAGTAATGGGTCTCATTACGACGTTTAATTCTTTTCTTTCCTTTTTTTAAATTAAGATTTAAGTATAGCATTTCCCTTTGTTCCTTTCTCCACCACCCCCTTACATATGTGCACATTCACATACACACACACACACACACACACACACACACACACACACACACACACGCGAGGGGGGTCAGAGAGACAGACAGACAGACTGACTGACAGACAGACAGACTGACTGACTGACTAGCAAGATGGCTTGGCAGGTAGAGTTCTTTGCCATGGATCATACAGTCAGTAGAAGAGAGAACTGATTCCTACTAGTTATCCTCTGACCCCCACCCCCACTACACACACACAAACACAATATGGCAAGTACACACACACACACACACACACACACACACACACACACACACACACGGGTTTTTAAGCTAAGATGCTGAGTGTGAGCGCTTCTGGGTGTGCTCAGCCTGCATCCTACATCAGCAGCCAGAATAAAGCAGCAGCGACTTTGAAGGGGCGTGGATGCAGGCATTTTCCTCACAAGTGCCTGCCTTGCCTAGTGGCTAATGTGAAGAGGCTGTGTCTCTCTGTAAGAACTCTTATCTGGCTGGACTTTAGAACACAGGGAGCAGAGCCACAGAACATCTGTGAGCCTTGGGGCTGCTGAAGCCACCACAGCTTGACTCTGATCACCCAAACCATAGCCCAGCCAGGCTCAGCCGGGAGACCCTCTGTCAAGCGGCATCCTTGTGGCTGCTGCAGTCTGAAACACTGTAGGTCCATGTGACAAAATAAGATGGAAGAAATGTGGAGGGAGGAAAGGAGGCCAGGACAGAGAGAGCCAAGGAGAGTGCCTCGGACATCTCTGCTCCCTGCCAGGATCCAGTCCTTGGACCCAAGCTGGTGGAGTTGGGAGAGGGTACCCCCACATACTCCTGGAGCTAGGTCTCACTATCCCCTCAGGAAGGCTGGGACAGCAGGTGACAGGATTTTGGCAGAAGAGCGGAAGCATCAGGGTGTGGCTGTGCAGGGAGAGACTGCTCCACTATTGTCCAAATGAGGGCTTGTGGCTTGGGATTCACTTTCCATGACATCGTCTTTTATAGGTTAATAAAGTGGGAAAATGGGTCACCGCTGACTATTCCAGGTCACCTGGTACCCGGCCATTGCTGTTTCACACGTTTCCTGGGAAGGCTCCTGAAACAGGCTCAGTGTCACAGTTAATGCAAAATGGCTGAGTGTGAGCAGTATCCATGAATAGTGGCTGAATGAGCAAATAAATGCAGATCAGATGTGGGTTCTAATAACCCAACAGCATCCTGAGATACTCACCAGCCACTGAAAGCACCACATGATTCCTGAGGATAGAGGGACATAAAAGGGAGCCTTCAAACAAGCCAGTCTCCTTAGTCCAAAGGCGAGGGAGGTGCTTCATCCCAAGGGAACCCCAGAGTGTGTGGAGGGGAGTATACAGGAAGGACTTTTCTCCCAAGGCAGGGAGGCCCAGTCTGGTGACCTATAAGCCATGTTTTTCTGAGGTTGGACTACCCACAGTGCGCTTGTTGTGGGGTGTGTGTGTGTGTGTGTGTGTGTGTGTGTGTGTGTTTGCATGTGCATGTTTTGTAAGACTCTGCGGAGTCTTAACTTACCGAAGACCCTCCGCATGGTCACACGGAGTCAGGGATTGATGCAAAATGCAAGAGAAATGTATTGATTCATCAGCATGCTGAAGTCGCTCTACATACCAAGATCAGAGGGCAACTTTGTGGAGCCCAGTCAGGGACCTTACATAGAATTTTAGAGCAGCCGCCATTAGGCACAATGTGATTGGCAGAACAGTATGACTTTTAGACTGATTGGTCTTTAGGGAATGAGGTAGCAGGGGCTTAATCAGCCCCTCCCTTCCAGCCTAGTACTTTCTAACCTGTTTCATCCATGTGCTCGGAGGGGGGAGGGGACCTGGTGGAATATCTCAAAGTTCCCGAGCTGACCTCTCAGTCTGTGTGTGTGTATGTGCGAGTTTGTGTGTGTGCATGTGTGTGTATATGTGTATGCATGTGTGTGTATGTATGTGTGCATGTTTGTGTGCGTGTGTGTGTGTAGTGTGTAGGCTAGAGGACACATTTGGGTGTTATTTCTCAGGTGCCACCCACCTGTTTTTAGTTAGTTTGTTTGCTTTATTTTTGTTTGATTGGTTTTGGTTTTTCCTTTTTTTTTTTTTTTTAAAGTGAATATACAATTTTATTTAACATTCAAACTTCATTAAGACATGTGCAATATGGCAATTTTACTGGGGGGTTAACCCTACCTAGGATGATTGCTTGCTGGGGCTTAGCAACAGGGTCCAGTTCACACTTAGCACTAATTAAATACTTTATTGAATAAATACAATACCAACAAAATGCATTCAAATTTTCTCTAAAAAAAAAAAAAAAAAAAATCACTTTTTAAAGGCCTTTCTAGTCAGGCTAATGGGTTTTGGTTTTTCAAGACAGGGTTTCTCCGTGTAGCCCTGGCCATCCTGGAACTGGCTCTGTATAGACCAGGCTGGCCTCAAACTCACAGATCCACTTGTCTTGGCCTCCTGAGCACTGGGATAAAAGGCTTCAGCCCTCACTGCCTGGCTTTGTTTTATTTTTCACACATTGTCTCTCATTAACCTGAAACTCTTCAAGGAAGCTAGGTTGGCAATCCCTGACTGTCACCACCACTCCAGCCCAGAGATGCCAAGTGTGTATTATCACATCTGGCTTTTTTATGTGGGTTTTGGTCTTCGTGTTTATAATGTGAGCATGTTACCAACAGAGCCGTCTCCCTGGTCTTATTGTGATTGACAACACTTCTTCCTGTAAGACTTCTCTCCTCTTCTAAATTCAGAAAATCTTGTTCTTAACGGTCCCACATCCCACAGGGCAGAAAGTGTCTCTATCCTTCCTTAACACAGGACAGAGGCAGCTCTTTGAGTTACCAGGGTCCTCTCCACCCCCCTTCTGTCTAAATCCAGACTTGCAAAACACAGCTTCTCAACATGCAAATCCCCCCAAAGTGGGACAGTGACATTGTGCTGAGATGACCCTGAGAGTCAATACATTGGGAAAAGGGGTGGGGTTGTGGGTTTGAGAACAGCTCTCATTGTTTAACTTGTAGACACCAGGCAGTCTCATGATTGATCACTGACTGGGTATAAGCCTCCAGCCTAGGCAACTGCAGTCCCCTCTTTCTCCTGCCTCAACTTCCCCTGGGGTCCCTCCCTCTAAGCACAAACACCTAGCTCTCAGTCTCATGGAAGAAAGAAGACGAAGCTCACAAAACAACTTGAGTGGCCGGAACCAAAACCAGCCTGTTCTGACTGAGGTTCCAATTTTCCAGGAAGCAAATGCCAAAGCAAGTTGAGGCCTGGGCCCACACACTCCAGCACAGATGCCCAGCGGCCCTGGGGAGCGTTTGCAATCTGAGTCCCAGATGGGTCTCCCCAAACACCAAGATGAGCTGGCAAGCCAAGGCCTCGATATTCTCTTAAAAGTAAGTCAGTAAGGTCGTGACATCAACTTGAACCTTTTGAGTGCCCATTCTCCGGGTATGACGTGCCCCACCATGCTTCCCTGGCTACTCAGAGCCTCACTCTATGTCCCGACCACACTTGCTTCTGCTCTTTAACCCCATTTTCCTCAGGGCCTTTGGGCCTGCTCTTGTCTCCACTGAATGTTTTATCTTAACATGTTCTATGGCCCCCTGTGCCCCTGTAGTTCCTTCAGGTTCTGACTCAGCAATTAGCTTAGGTGAGAAGCCTTCCTGTCCTTTTAGCTTCTGTTGCTTGAATGTGTCCTCCCCAAGAGTCAGCCAGCTGCTGCCACTGTGACAGCATTAAGAGATGGGCCCTCCGATAGGCGATTGGGACAGGAGAACTCCTCTGTGGTGAATAGAGTGAGGTGTCTTTCTGAAAAGGCTCAGTGGAGTTGGACCCCCTGCGTTTCTGCCTTCCACCGCAAGGTGGCAATGTTCCCCCTCTAAGCTACAGACTTCAGGCGCTAAATGTTGGTGGGCTCAAATGGGACTTCAGACTCCCCAGGTGGAGAAAGCAATTTCTCTTCCTTATGAGTTAACCAGCCTCGGGTATTTGTTACAATAGCACACGCAGACCCAGACCCTATTAACACAGCAGCTCACACTGCAGCAGACACGGTCTTCCTCGGCTTGTCTTCAGAGCCCTGGCACCGTCTGGCAGGTTGTGTTTTTGTTTGCTGGTTTAATGGCTATCTCCCGGACGTGACAGCAAAGATTTCACTTTCTCCACACTGCTCTTTTCTCTAAATCTGGAGCAGCATTTTTACATGTAGAAAGTCTCAGTAAGGGTTTTCTGACTGAATACATGAATGAATGAATGAATGAATGAATGAATGAATGAATGAATGAATGAATGAGGCACTAAGAGTGGCCACCAAGAAGAACTTTGTTAGGACTCTGGTGGCCTGCAATGCACACGGGATGGTTAATACAGTTGAGGATCCGCGCTGGTTACTTTTCTCATTGCTACAACAAGATGTCTGAGAACAGGAACTTAAGGAAGGAAGGGTTTAGCTTGGTCCACAAGCTAAGGGCACAGTCCATCATGGCTGGGGAGACTTCGGTGGCAGGAACATGAGGCTGCTGGTCACAAGGCATCCACGGTCAGGAAGCAGATTGACAAAGACCAGCGCTGGGGTCACGTTCTCTTCTTTCTGTTTATTCAGCGTGGGATCCAGGACGTAAGAGGATGACGTCATCACGTTCAGGGCTTGTCTTCCACAGACACACATTTCTAGAAACTTGCGCACGGCCGCGCACACATACACACACTCACACACACTCACACACACGAGAGAGAGAGAGAGAGAGAGAGAGAGAGAGAGAGAGAGAGAGAGAGAGAGAGAGAGAGAGAGAGAGAGAGAGAGAGAGAGAGAGACTGAGACTCCTAGGTGACTTCAATCCAGTCAAGTTGACAGTGAAGATGAACCATCGGGAGCCCCACAAGCTGTTCACTGCCACGCCTCAGAGCTGACTAGCAATGAAAAGGCAGAAAGGGGTCTTTGGGCACTCTGGCTTCTCTGGGAACGTTTGTTGCCTTTCTTCTCAAAGGATCATCTCTCTCCCCGCTCATCCCACGTTCAGTGCAGACTGTGGCTGCCCCACTGTAATGTGTAGTTCATTGCAGATCCAGCTAGCTGGTGATTGGCTCTGTAATTTCTCTCCTTCCAAATTCCCATGGAAAGAACATTTGTTGGAGTGGATTTTCCGAGTTCCCCTCCATGTGGTCTGAGAGGTGAGGTCACGTTCACAGTGTGGTTTGCAGAAGTCTGTACCAAACGGGGAAGAAAGCACAGGTGGGGATGCTGGGTGAGCTGAGAAACTTCCTACAGGAACATACGCATCGTTTTACAAGGCTGAAGGCTCTGCTTGCTGGGTAGAAACAGGTATTCCAAAGAACACAGCTGCCGTTGCAACCATTTCAGTCTGAGGACAAACCTGGTCAGCCCTTACAACAGCCTCACCTCATCCAACCAACTATCGTCCAACACATCCGCTGCTGTGCTTGCAGTTCCAAATATGGACACAAGAGGGCACTTCAGTACAAGAAGCAAATTCTCCCAACCTCACAACTCAGGCCACTATTAGCTGCAAGACTCCAACCCTCTAAAGGTAAGTGGTCTGTAGGACTGGCAGAGGCTGTTAGCCTAGCACCTAGCACACACACACACACACACACACACACACACACACACACACACACACACACACACACACGAAAGGAAAAAGTCAAATTATCCCTATTTGTTTTATGTGTGATTATGTATATGTGAGCGGAGGTGGTGGGGTCATGGTGCCAGCAAAGATCAGAAGAGGATTGGCCCTCTTGGAGCTATGGTTACATGCCACGAGCCCCCCTGTCCGGAGAAGATAGTGGCGGAGTGCACATAGTAGGACTCTGGTGTGGCTTTAAAGTCTGGGGGTCTCAGGACTTTCTAGCTCTCTAACTGTACTGAAAGGCTGGTGATAACTTGTAAAAAATCCTAAAAACTTTCTTGCTCTTTCTGTGGGTAAAAGGCTGCTGGTTTAGGAGACTGACACCTGTAGCCATAGCTGCATGGGATTAAGTAATGTAGCCTTTGTTCTATCTGAGCAGGAATTGCTGAGCTCTAACTTTCAGCCTGCTAGTCTGAAGTAGCAGGAAGAAAAAAAGACACTTAGAAAATGATTACAGCATTTATTACTAAGTTGTAAATAGTTTCCTATGAAAGCTATCTAAGGCGGAAAGCAGAAAGAACCTAAGCGGGGAAAGGGAAAACTTCTAGTAATGGAAGAATTCTTCCAGAAGGGGAAAAAGAAAGGATTCTACTCTAAGGGGAACAAAGAAAAGATGTCCCCTCCCAATCCTCTTTGTCTTCAGTACTTACACGTCTTTCAGAATACATGGTCACATGTTACAAAGTTCATCACAAGTTCACACAAAAAATCAAATCATAAATTGAAATAGAAGTTTGCAACAGAGAATGTTTACATGCATAGCCATTAGGAGGAATTATCTCATTAAACAGCCATCACCTGTCTCGGCTCCACAGGTTCACGGAAGCATAACTAAGTTATTAGTGAAGATTTGTATGATAAACCCAGTCAATATTTTATCTCCGGTCCTAGCACCTAGAGTAAATTGTTAGTTCCCTTTTTAAGACCTTTGGTTAATTGTTTTACAACCTCTTAGAATGTGCTCTGAGTAGAAGAATGTCTGGTTACTATCTATGAGCAATTAACTGGTGACACTTGGGAGACTGGCCGAGTTCTCATCGAAGTTTCGACTATCAGAAAAGGACCTAATAGCAGTCCCACTATAAAAGAGTTTAATAATCACTGATATAATTTTAGGAATTCTTATAGGATCATCATAAAGACTTAAGTCATCTATTTGCCTATATAGCATCACTACAAGACAGTACATCTTCGTGGATCTGCAGAGATCTGCTCCAAAGGGGTGTGCTACTACTTAGTGATTGTTTAATAACGTTTAATAATAACAGGAGAAGCATATTAATAGCAGGAATCTTTCCTAAAATAAATCCCTTACAGCCTTGCTTAATAAGGGCTCACCTGTCACAGATTATATAATAATCTGAAGCAGGCCATTTCAGGACAATCACCTGCTAGTTATTAGCTTGTCCCATTATGGCTCCCGACAGTTTCAGGCCATTGTAAGCTGTCTGACTTAAGTGCTGTTTGGTCCTAGGTAAGAACAATATGTTCAGCTCTTAATGGCTGAACGGTCTCCAGCCCCCTTGAGGTTTTAATAGAGACATAATTGCACTGCAGAAACATATGTAAATGTATACAAATTATACACAAACATCTGGAAACATTTTTATAAAGCCATAGGCTCCATGTCCCAGAAGGCTGCTTCCTGTTTCTTCTCTTCCTCTTCCTTCCCTCCCAGCCTCTTCCCTCCCTTCCCCAAGGGTGACCACTGTTCTTGGCTTCTTCAAGCAACATGGTTCAGTGTTACACGCAGCCAAACTTTACTGTCAAGAGAGTGTGTGTGTGTGTGTGTGTGTGTGTGTGTGTGTGTGTGTGTGTGTGTGTTGGGGTAAATTAGGCAGATAAATCCTTCCAGGAGGTTGTGTGGCACCGTGGTTTGTCCCCTCTGCTGACTCACTCTCTCTCCTGGAAACACACTCAACTTCCTTGTCTATTGTGCTGACAGCAGCTTATTGGATCTGTCTTCCCCAGTGTGTGGCTCTTCAGGACTCCTTTGCCCATGTCTTCTGGGAAATACAATCTCTTGTCCAGTTGTGTGTCCTTGGAGGCTGTGGTTGGGTCCTTGATGTTAGTAGTCTCAGCTTGTGTAGGACCCAGGTTGACAAGAACAAGGGTGATGCGGCAGATTGTGGGCCCTCTTTAGACTTTGGTCTTAAGCATCCTGCTTCTGCACTGTAAGAAGTTGCTGCTCTTTATAAGTCAACTAATCTCAGGTATTTTACAGCAGGAAGGGACAGAGTCAGGGGCCTCTTGTGTGCATGTTACCTTATGGAGAGAGCATAACAGTCCAGAGCTAGGAGAATGCCCCCAAAGTCTCCTCTGGGCTACACTGGACTCTGGATCACCAGAAGACCTTTCTCCCTTCCAAGCTGTAGACCTGAAGTTTTCTAGAAACTACCGGCAACCCAACTCGTCCTAACCCAGCATGCAAACCTAGAAGCTCCTAGTTTTGTCTTCAGATTATAATCCCACCCTTAGAGATAGCTACCCTATATAATCATTAGCCAAAGAGAGAGAATAAGATCTTAGCAACCTCTTTATATGTAACTTCAGAACCACTAAAATGGTAAGTGAGCACAGCAAAACCACCAAACAAGACCATTCCAGTGGTAGAAAAAGGGTTTACTGGGGGGCAAACTTCCAGGCTGTCTCACTAGAGTAGAGAGCAGCAACCTAGCCAGGGAGATACATTTGTTTTTACAGAGATCCTTGCTGTGGGCCTTTCCTGGGGACCTTGGGGGCATGGCGGGGAAAGTTGGAGGGTCTCTGCTGACAGGACCTGGCCTTAGAGGAGATAAGGAGTCAGAGGAGGAGGGACAGCGCCAGGTGCTATAAGTCAAGGGAATCTCTCCACTGACTAGCAACCAGATGCTTCTTTATACAAGTTTCACAGAACAAAGACTAATGACTATCCAAGTGGTACAGAATATGTCTGACTTTTCCTTATGTGTCCAGGGTCACAAATTCAGTCACAATCAGAAAATGCAAACAGAACAGATTATTCTCTTTGTTTTGTTTTGTTTTTGTTTTTTGGAGACAGGGTTTCTCTGTGTAGCCCTGGCTGTCCTGGAACTCACTCTGTAGACCAGGCTGGCCTCAAACTCAGAAATCCACCTGCCTCTGGCTCCCAAGTGCTGGGATTAAAGGCGTGCACCACCACTGCCCGGCCCAGAACAGATTATTCTTAATAATTGCCCTATAACGCCAATGTAAAGAATCTAAAGAATGTCTCTTCTAAAGCAAGCACAGTTTGGGCCAGGAATGTTTGCAATTGGAAGGCACTCCAGACAAACAGAAGATATCTGAACTGGTCTTTTTATGAGTAGAAAATATTAACACCTAACTCCTTTTACTGTATGTTACATCATGGATGCTATAAGGTAGGAAAAGTTTACTTCAGTCAATCTCTCTAATTTACTGAGTTTTACTCCTTCAGGAGTGTGCCCTGTATGACTCCTTAAACTACATTTTTATAGAGACCTCTAAGCCTATAACAGACTTGGAATCTGTAACCTATTCTCTTGGGCAGTTAAGAGTTTGTCAGTCGTCTGTTTGCCCTGCATCCATTACACTGTTTGAGTTTGCTCAGAGGCAGACACCCCAAGAAGATTCCTGGAGTAACGGTCTCATCTAGCCCTGTGCTTATCTGTGCTTTATCTCCAGGGCACAAGGAAGACTTCCAAATAGTGGTCAGATAAAGTTAATTTTAGGATTTTCCTAAAAAGACTCAGACATATTTTTTCTAAGGAAAAAGACATAAAATGAAGCATAATGCAGGAAGTCCCCAAGAATGCAGCATGTACAGACCAAAACCCACAGGTTAGAAGATGGAGGACAGCGACTGTAGCAATCCGCTCAGCTTTGCTGGAACTGTCAAGTGTTGCCTTCACAACTCTACCCGACTTGGTTGCCAGTGGGTATGGTTGTGCCAGATCTTGAAAGCTAAAGGGCCGATCCCTTCCTCCCAGATTTGTTTTCCTGCCTTGGATAGAATAGGGCCTCCAGGTTGTGTCTGCACAATCAGGTCAGTTTATCGGTAGATGACCTTTTGCCTGTGGTGGATGACCTTTTAAAAAACCAGAGATTAGCTGATAAGAGTTCCCCTCACCCCCAACTCACAGGATTTCTGAGAAATGCTGGCCTTGGGTTTCTGTTTCCCAGTGGCCAGCTCTGCTGGTGCGGCTCAGGCTGTTTCCTCTTAAGGGCCTTGCTTTGGGACCTTGGCAGTCCCTTTTCTGTTTAGAACACACCCACTGAACTGAAGAGCCAGAACTCGTTTTGTACCATAGCACAAGGGACAGGAGGACCATGATTTAACCTGGATTTTAGACTCATCGCTAAGCAACAGTATAAAGACTGAAAGGAATTTACTAACCCCATCGCTTTTCCTTGCTCCGAGAGAATCATATGGACATAAAAACTAACCACTACGAGGGGAGTCTTGGAGCTGTGCTCATCCGCCTTTGCTCCCTGGACGCTGGGTAGATACACTCCTACACCCATGGCCCCTTCTCCTGGAGATAGTCATGTTCTACACAGAAGCAAAGACATCTTTCCAGAGGAGTGTCTGTAGCCATCGTCATGGGAACCCTTTCCCTGACTGTCGGAGTGGGGGAGGAGAGAGTGCCAGAGTCCCTGCTGAGAAACGAGGCTATGACCGGGCCTCATAGGAGGAGGTGGGGTTAGGTTAGCTCTGGGGCAAAGCCCTCAGAGGGCTATCTGGCTAGACATACTAACCCAGTTGCCAAAGCCAAGTGTGTGTCTTCACTGGTCAGAAAAGAAATCCAAAACCAGGAAAACCCAAGGATATGTTGTTGGGGCAAGTACAAAGATTTATTTAGAAAGCCACAAACCAAGATGGCAGACTATCACCACAGTAAAGACCATCTTAATTAACCCAGAAAGCCCCAGCTCCCCTCAGTGAGCAGAAAAAACTCCTGGGGACACTGATAAGCAGCAGTTGTAAAGGTGGCTTCTGGATCTAGAAGCTGGCAGCTGGCACATACTTTGCCATTCAGCTCCTGGGTAGCTTGTAATCTGTTGACTCCATTTCTTCAATCCTGCCAACCTGAGGAGTAATAGGGAGGTTTGGGGTATTAACTGACACAGAGAATTCTGAATAAAGACTCCTCAGATGTCGAATGAGTATGCCAGGCTAAGGGGGCAGTATTAGCAAATAGGACAAAAACTCAATGAGGGCATGATTGACTTTTGACCCTACCTGACATGTACATACACGGGAAAGCATATTCGAGTAACCTAGGCAAGCATAATCCCTCATACCCCAAAGTTTCAGAGGCAGAATGTATGGCAAACCCAAAACTATAATACTTCAGTCAGATGCCCTAGAACTGGATTTACAAATGATTGTGAGCCACTATACTGGTGCTGGGAGCTACTACTGGGTTCTCTGAAAGAACACCAAGTGCTCTTAACTTCTGCGCCATCTTTCCAGGCTCTCTGTGACTTTAAACAGTCAACTCAAAGAAGGAAAATTAGAGTTTCTTTTGTCTGCCCTTCAGTAAACCCCTTCTCTCAGCCAGTGGGTGTGGTCTGTGCTATCTCCCCACCTGGAGTGTTTTGTGCTTGAGGGATTCTCTCCTCCCATCAGCTGGCATCCCAAGGGTCAGCACAGAGCCAGGTAAACTCTTCCTATGACCGCCGAGCCCTCATTTCTACACGGGAAACAAAGACATCAGAAAACAGTCTCAATCTTAGTCATCCTTGAATGATCTCTCCAGAGTGTGGTAACCAAAGCCCCCGAGCACACAGTGTCTGGAGCCCATGCACCTACAGGGTGAGGTTCTTGGAATAGGCAGCCTTTGGAGGCTCTGCACTTCCTGCTCAAAGATGGCCCTTTCACATGTGGAGCCTAAAAGCAGACACTTTTAAGGCGAGGTGGTGAAAAACTGCCACTTGCAGAGAGCCACCAATGACATTCATGTCATGCTTGCTACATGATAGAGGGAAGAGACTTTCCTTGAGTGCAGTAGCAGTTCTGTTCAGTGCTCAGAGACTCTCCTAGGAGCCAACACTAGGAGTATACACACAAGTGACAGGCATTTCCTCTTAGCATTCTGTCTAAACTCCACCACACAGTTGCCTGGCAACAGCCAGGTATGCGCTGCCCCACAGTTGCCTGGCAACAGCCAGAGGTGCTTGGCCCACTATAAAAGGGGCTGCTTGCCCCTCCTCTCTCTTGCCTCTCTTGCTCTTGCTCTGCTGCCCTACCTCCTGGCTCCCCCTCTCTCCCCATTCGCTTCCCCCCTTCTCTCCATGTGGTCATGGCCAGACTCCACTTCTCTACTCTTCTACTTCTCTACTCTCTCCCTCTCTGCCTTTCTCTGCCTCTACTACCCTCAGAGCCTCTCTCCCCATGCCCTGAATGAACTCCATTCTATACCATACCATGGTGTGCTGGTCCCTCAGGGGGAAGGGATGGCTCCACATGGGCCCGCTGAGGCACACCCTTCCCCCACACCGCCCTCCCTGACACACCCACAGAACACATATATCCCTTTATCCTTTTATAAACACATCATTTCCAACACACAACGCTCACCAGGTGGTTGGCATCTGAAACCTAGAAACTGCTTAGGGAAGTTCTGCTCTCAGTGAGTCAGCACTAGCCTGGGCTTCACCCTTGAGATCCTGGAACACTGGGAGGCTCAGGCAGGAAGGCTGGCTGAGTTCAAGCCCACCAGAGCTACTATTGTTGAGAGATTGCCTAAAAACAAAACAAAACAAAACAACAACAAAAACCCAAACCCAGAAAAGAAAATAGAGGCCTCCCCACAGGCGCAGGAATGCTGCTCTAGTGAAGAGGACACAAAGTCCTCACACAGGAGCACTCCATTCCTCAACCCCAGTCCCTCCTGGCAATTATGAGAAATACAGAAGTTCCCATGAGCCCCTACACCACAACCCCAGCTCCCATAGATAAGGCACTCAGCAAGTCAAGTGAGACACCCTTGTAAATCGGCATGCCAAATGAGGCAGCCCAGAAACACTGGCACACAGGAACCATTGGCTGGGATTTGGACCATTTTAAAGTCAAGGCAGTGATGAAAAAAAACTGGAGTCCATTCTTGTCTATAATCAAGAAATTTCATTTATATCTAGACAAGTAAAATAACTAACGTCTCTCCTCTCTCTCATCTCAAACTTGTAGTCTGTTCGATTATCACACAAGACTCAAAACACAGTCAATGAAAGTGTTCTACTCCTAACCTAATGTAACAATTCCTTGCTATATGGCAGCCCAGACCTTGTCACATGTAAACATCCAGTCCTCATCCTTTGGGCTAATGGGTTCAATTTCAAGCCATCTGGTCCTTTGAGGCTTCCTGAAGTGGTGATCAAGACTGGAGCACACAGTGAGTCACCTCCCTGTGTCCTTTCCCAAGGACTTCCTTCTCCTGTCCCACCTGCTGTCACTTTTCCACTCAGGCCCAGCCTGAAAGAAGACAAGCTTGAGAGAGTCAATAGCCCAAGCGTATGCATTGAGCATGTGTATAAACCATCTATAGACAGGTTTCAACGTACCATGAACCCGTGTCATAGAACATAGGGCACACACTGTAGCCTCTGGCTGCCATGAAAAGAGGCAGCAACATTGCATGGATTGTTAAGCAAGGATTTTGCAAGGAAGAGTTCTAAAGTCCCTACAGATTGTTCTGAAACACAAACCTGGTGAAGGACCAGCTCAGACCTTATAGAACAATAGGGATTTAGAAGTTGTTCAGGCCTGGGGCTGCTCTGATTCTCCCCTACCACAAACCCTGGATTGCTTGTCACCTGGCAAAAGCTGGCCTCCCCTCAAGCAGCAGACCCTTGTCCTGGACCTCATACCACCTCAGCAGGCCTAGGAGCATTGCAGAGATGCAGATCAGGTCAGGGTTTTCCTGAGGAGATAAGAGGTTCAGGCTTACCAGGGCTCCCATGGGGTAGGTACAGGGCTGTAAGGTGTGAACTGGGTCACACCTGGTGGGAAGGTGCTTGTCCTCCTACCTGAGAGGAGACTCAGGAGCAGCCATCATCTTTCAAGGGTCAGACAAGGGTCAGAGGTTAC
>CM052705.1:104547846-104609280 GCA_028551405.1 Uromys caudimaculatus | reverse complement strand
AAAAGCAGAACCATTATCTTATCCACTTGCCTTGGGCACTCTAAACCTTCTTCTTGGAAACCATGGCAGCTGCTTCCTGCTTGGTGGGGAATGTTTCAGCACATCTAGGAATGTAGCCGGGTGGGATTTTTGCCCGGGCATGTCTCGGCTCTAAGTTTGCTAGGGGTCTTTGCCCGGGCATGTCTCAGCTCTAAGTTTGCTAAGGGCCTAACCTTCCTCATAAGGGGTCAGATCTTTCAGCTACTTGCTGGGCTCAGTGTCTGTCTTGGTCTAATGCTGGGATAAGAGAGCTGCCCTCAGTAAGTGTTTCTACAGGAGAACATCTTTCCCAGGCAATGGACTTCAGTGGATCCCAACTGGAGTGACTGGAGGAGGCCTCCCACAGCCCTGCTGGGTCCTCTCTGAGCATGTCAGAAGCCACCACGATGATGGTGGGTCCTGAGTGTTTAGACCTGGATAACTTTCTTGTAAAGCCAGGCATTTGAGGCTGTTACTAATGTTACAAGGGACCTTTCTCCTATGCTGGGATTACTGTTGCAAGGGAACTTTCCTCTATGCTGTTACTATTAAGAGGAAACTTACTCATACACAATTTCTGCATATTTTAATGTTCTCTGCTTTGGAGTTTTTAGAAACCAATCAAAATAGACGTCAGTTAGAACTTCTTTGTACATGTAACCTCAAATAAGCTTCAGCTCAAACCAATGTATAGCACACTTCCTGCACATGGCTGTGTGCTTTAATGGTTTTTGCCAATATAAGATGCCCCGGGTATAGACTCCAACAGAAAAGGAAGATCTGCACCAATATAAGAAGCCGTGCGAAAGAAGACTTCCACCTTGAGTCAGGGTTAAGTAAAGTTTTAAGTTCCCAAGACCTCCCAGAGACTTGACATCCTACTGGCAGACTAAGACATGAACGTGAGACAAGGCAAGTCCCCTACCACACTTGATCACCCACACCCAGTGGGAAAGGGACAAATGTACAACAGAGACATGTTCCTAAGGAAGTCTCCTCACCCTAAATCTTGATTGGTAAAATAACTTGGCACAGATGTTTGTGGATTTCAGGCTTGAGAGCCCTGTAGGATTCTGGCTCAGGGCAGCAGTCAGTTCCTGAGTCTAGCCTGAGTCCATGATCAATCAGTCCTGGAGTGAATGCTCAACCTACCAGCCTTCTCTGAATGGGGTCAGTGTTCCTGTGGTATGGGAGGTGACCCCTGGACCCCAAGACAAAGTAACTCTAGTGCATTCCAAATGCTTTTCTCCTTCCTAGAGCCCCCTTGGTAAATACTAAACGGGATAAAGAGTCCTGTTTTGTCTTTCAAGGTAATAATCTGAGATCATAAGAATTCAAATCATGCACCAGGCCACCAGGTGACTGCTCTCACAGGAGGAGGTGGCACCTGAGGAGGGTGTGGCCTCTCCTGCTAAAAGACCCCAACCCTCATTTGTCTCCTTAGCAACCCCTAGACAGTTTAGAGCCTGAAATAAAAATAGGAATGAAAACTCTGTGCCTGACTAAGCCCCCCTGACCACACCATAGTTCAGAGAAATAAATGACCCTGGCCTGGCCACTGGGCTAAGATACCCTGTGCCAGGAACTGGCTAACTGTAAAAACAGGTTTCACCACTACATTGTGGCTTAACCACCTTATGATTGATTTAGAATAGCTACAAGAATGCTTTTGTAACTGCCTTATGACTACCTCAAGACATTCTGTACTTTTTCATGACACATGTTTTTCACCTCAACCCCTTACTTCACCCCCCTTGCTTTGTGGTTTTTCCCTTTAAATACCCCTGACTTCAGTTGCTCAGGGTCGAGCTCCTCTGCCCCTGTGTGGGTTATGAGCTCGGCCCCAGTGCACTGGTCCTAAATACACCTCATGTGATTGCAGCAAGGACAGTCTCTCGTGAGTTCTTGGGGGGTCGCACTATCCTGGGACTTGAGTGAGGGTCTCCCCACTTTGGGGGTCTTTCACTGCCTCTACACCACTGCACCCCTTCCTTCCTGTTCCTTCTTTCAACCTCTTCCCTCATTTCATCACCACCTTTGCCCCACTACCTCCAGGAAAGCATACTGGGACAAGATGGGGTGTGTCCTGGCTCCATGCTTACAGGGAGGGAGAGGAGGAGGGGACCTGCAGCCATTCCCTGAAGTCACTTACCTCCCCCAAGCACAGCAACAGCAGCCTTGACTAAAAAGAAAAAAAAAATCCTGTGAGAATGGTCACTATCTCCTACCCTGTCCAGCTCACACGAAAAAATGAGCCCTGTGTGCCCTTCCCTAAGAGAGAGACCCCAGTGCATATCTCTGCCCTGAACAAGTCCTGACAGCTTACCTCCTGAGAACACAAAACACTTCAGATAGATTTTGCCTTGTCCTTTCTTTACCTGCCTGTTTGCTGTTTTGTCTGCTGTGGAGAAGTCTGAAGTTAACTTTGTTCTCTCCCTACCAAAGCATGGTCCTGTCAAAGGAAGCAAAACATAAACAAGCTAGAGCCTCAGGGTACAGGTTGGTAGTAGAGTGACTGCCCTGTAGGCATAGCTAGAAAATGTGTGTAGCCTCCCAGTGAGCACAGAGTACTGGCTCTATAATTTAGGACTGTGGGCTTGACTGACATAGGGAGAAGCTACCATTGTGACAGGGTGCAGGGCAGTATGCAGGCATTCATGATGGTTTTGAAACTCAAAGACCACCCCCAGTGACACATCTTCTTCAACAAGGCCACACCTCCTAATCCTTCCCAAGCAGGCCCACCAACTAGGGACCAAGCATTCAAATATACAAGCTTTGAGTTCCATTCTCAGTCACACCACAGTAGCTAACATGATGGGTTCTTTTCCTCAGCATACGACTACTAGTTGATTTGAAGCAGGGTCACTGTTTGCCAGTGGGGATTATCAGACACACTCCTTGGCCCCACACAAGGCAGTAAATCTCCACAGCAGGAAGGGGTGCTTCATGATACAGCCCTGCTTATCTGTCCTTAATATGACTCAGTGAGAAAGTTTATGTCTAGAGTAAGGAGTTCTGCTCAGGGGAATCTGAGAAAGCGTCTTGAAGGAGTAAAGAAGGACATGTGCCTCAGTTCATTCAATCATGGCTTTCATGTAGCATTCAGATAAAATGTTTGCATCGCTGGCACTGATCCTCCAACTGGCTGTAAGTAGTGGCCTTGGGGTAAAAGGTAGGGGAACAGAAACCAGGCTTGGCCACATCAGCTGCTATGTGGCCAGAGGTTAGAAGGCATTTGCTGCTCACCGGTTCTGACAAGCAGGAGTGCAGGCTACTCATCTGTCTGGCAGCTGATGGCACATGGCCCATGAGACAAGAAGGTCCTCCCCTAAAGAGGGAAGTTATCTGTCTGTTTGCCAGGGGGCTGGACTCCTCTGGTGGCCTCAGGGATAGCCTAGACTCATGTGGGGCTTCAGAACTTCTGCCTTGGCCTCTTTCCACTGTCACTCCCACATACATGCTGAGTGTACAACTCTGAATTTCCTTTCTATTTATTGTCCCTGGCAGAAGGAAAAGCCCTACACTTCCTCCTGCCCAGGACTTTGGGAGAATGGTCCCCACTGCTCAATGAAGAATACTACTGACAGCCTTGTTGGTGTCAACACTTTGAGCAGTCAAAAATTAGAAAGATTGTCACAAGCTTAAGGTCAATTATCCTGGGCTACTTCCATAGTGCTCTCTGAGCTCGCCTGGGCTATACAGTGAGCTCCCTGAAAGACAGACAGAGACAGAGAGAGAAAGAAAGAGAGAGAGAGAGAGAGAGAAAGTTACCTTCCTCTGAGGGCATTAGAAAAACTCAAGGAACTAACCAATGTAACAGGCTAGTAATTAAGATGTGAACTTAGGCCATAACATTCTACTCGCCACCATTCTATTGATCTTATGTTACGTCCTCTCGTGGCTTCCCTATCCATCTGAATCCCTGACAACCTCAAGGGAATGTGAGAGGTGGCTTGTCATAGTTCTCCATGTAGACCTGGGTCCCAAGCAGGAGTGTTGGATATGCAGACCTAGTTACCTCTAATGAGGGAAACAGCCAAGGCAGAGGTGGGGAACCCCGATAAAATGGTGCCAATCTTCGTTGCTCCCAATGCAGAGCCAAGTACAGATGCTCCAGAGCTCAGGGCACTCTGGGGTAACGGGGTGAGCACTGGAGGGTGAAATCACAGATCAGAGAGGGGTCACAAGCCATCCCTCATGAAGGGACTCAAACCCTTATGAAGAGACTGCTGTGGGGGCTGAGTGTGTCTGCCCTGGGCGACAGAAAGGAAAAGAAGCTACACAAAAATTCTGTATAGATTTAGAAGGCCTGATCTTTTCTTTTCTTCTAGGGACACTGGTGGGTTTTTGAGAGCCTCATTCTCAGGGCAAGAGAAGCGACGGGATGACCTAATGTTATCCATTGCCTCTTCAGCCCGGCAAATGATAAAGTCTCCACAGCAGGCTGGAAATTTGGGGCAGAGAGGGAAGATTTGTGCAAGGGAATTAAATAAATAAAAACAGAGAGGCCTTCCCAATCTGGAAGAAGGAGAGAACTTTGTTTAAGTTGATGCTATGCTTGTACACCCAACAGAACCAACAGTTCTACAAAAGGTGAAGTCTGGTGGTTAATCCATGAGAACAGATGGGAGGACCCAGCTCCAGGCCCCAGGGACCAAAGTCTCAGAGGAGGACCCTATGAAGCATGCAGGTCTGAGTTTTTAGGGACCCAGCCTCATACACTAGTCTTGGCTCCCTCAGGGCTTTCTCGGAGACAAGACTGTGTTGGATGTGAGACAGTGGGCAGCTCTGAGGTCAGGCTGCTGCATGCTCCATAACTGTCCCCTCCCAGCCCACTCTCCACCCTTCCATGGGCACTCTGTGATCCAGCTAGAATGGTGCCAGAGACTGCCCCTCTAGCTTTGACAATGGCTGCTGAAGATGTCATCTTGGAGACAATAGAAGCCACCAGTGTACCTGTGCCAGACAATGCCATGGGGACCAGTAAAGGTTCCAAACCTATGAAATGAATTCGAACTTTGATGAGGAGATTGGAGACCCAGAGCTGGATGTCCACCAACCAATTTGCAAAGCCTGAGGGGCTCCAGGCTGGATTGATAGGCTGCTCAGAGTTGGTGGCCACAGTGGGCCACAACATAGGGCCCATGATCCTGCTTCTTGTGGGGAATAAGGAGCCATTTCTGACAGTCCAAGTGATATGCTCGAGGGCAGAAGGCTCCATAGCAAAGACATTAGGCACCAAACTGGCCTGATCTAGCAGCTTGCAAATAGCAGGCTCTGGTTACATTACTCTTAATACTTACAGCTCACTCCACCTACCCTCTAGCCTGCAGTGGGGCCTGGGGTCCCTTCCTTCTAGGAACACACCAACGTTTGGTTTCAGACCCAAGGACAAGAGACTGAGGTGCATATTTTACATAACAAAGCAGACCTACCTCCAGGTTCCAGACCTGGCCTCCAGGTTCTCACAGCACCGCTCAGTCCCTCTCTGGCCTATCCTACCCCAAACCCTGAACTGTCCAGCCCACAGGCTGGGCTGCCCTTCCCCCAGGCCTCTTTCCTTTATGATCCAGACTCTCTGGTGTCTAACTGTCTCTTCCTGGACTTGTTCTCTCTTGCACATTTCTCTCTGTCTCATCCTCCTATCCCCATAGTGAGGTCTCTGAATTTGGTCCTTGTTGCCAGTGATCTTGCCTGAGAGCAGCTTTCCAATAAATCTGCCTATATATAATTAATCTTGCTTGAATTGTCTCATTGCACCAGCTCAGGAAAAATAACCTATTACCTTTACAGGTAGGTGCCTTTGTGAGAACTAGAGGACTTCTGAGAGAGACTGTACATTGGCCTCCCTTTAGCCTCAGAGGACTTTTGCCTCCTAGGCCTAGGGGTATCTGAATAGGGTCTCTGTCCTGGCCCTACCTGTTAGCATTCTGTCTAAACCCCACCCCACATTTACCTGACAACATCCAGGTATGCTCCACCCCACAGTTGCCTGGCAACAGCCAGGTGGGCCTGGCCCACTATAAAAGAGGCTGCTTGCCCCCTCCTCTCTCTCTCAGTTGTAACCAATATATACAGTTCTCAATCCTGTCAGAAGTTTGATAATTATTAAGTGTATAGCAGACAGAATTCCCAAAGTCTTAACAGTTGGCTCAGGATGGTCGATGGTCTCAGAAGATGTGGACACAGCTACAGGATTCTGCCTAGATTGTGATATGACAATCACTGAAAACGCAGTGGACAAAACCGGATACTTTGGGTCAAGGGGCTTGGCTACTAAACCAAGGTAAGCTTACTTCCCATGTCACGTGTATCCATTCCACAGAGAAAAAGCCCTGCGTCTTCTGCACTTGAAAGTCAGACTGACTCTGCCCGAGTTGCCACAGAGACCAGGGAACTGTTGACTATTGGACTCTGTCATTTTTTAAATAATATAATTGCTAGATTATTATTTATTTCTCAGACTTCTGACAATATTGACAGCTAAGCTTTCACAGATGTAATCTGTTATCTCCTTACCTTCCTCTTCTTGCTATACCACTGTCCTAATGTTATCTAAGTTCCTATAATTTGCCTGACTCTAATAAAACATTCCACTATATGATCCGACTTTTTCAACTTTTAATCTTGTCCCTTCTGCTCCACAAAAGGCTCATCTTAAGACTGTTCATGTTGTTAACTCATGTTGTTATCTATTTTATAAACTTATAAGCTACTCAGATCTGCCTCTCCTGGACCCAATAGACTCCATCCAGATAAGTACATCTACCCAAAGTTCCCACTTACTACCTATTCCAAAGGGTGGGATTCCTCTGGGTTTAAAATGTACATCTTAAAAATTTTTCTTTCTCCCAAATGTACTTAACCTTATTTTTCTACCCATAATAATGTGTTTCAATATCTTGTCAGGTCCAGGCATTTACTACACCCAGGACAGCTCCAGAGAAGCAACCGTCAGATGCTCCAATCTCCTCTCAGACACAGACGCTTCTACTGGACCTGTTCCTTCTGACCTACCCTCAGATGGCTCCACAGACCCTGGACAGCAAGGAAACAGTCAACTCTCCTACCACTGGACAAACATCCCCCACCCCCATTCTTCTAGGTTCCCCAGAGGCACGTCGCCCCCAATGCCAGCATGAAGCAGTCAGAGATTACGACGACCCTATTCCTGCTTTGCCATTGCCTCTTTCTAATTTTTCTTTTTAATTAAACCAAAATGGGGAAATGTTGGCATTCTGTCTAAACTCCCCACAGTTGCCTGGCAACAGCCAGGTGGGCCTGGCCCACTATAAAAGGGGCTGCTTGCCCCTCCTCTCTTTCTTCTCTCTTTCTCTTGTCTCTCTCTTACATCTCTTATCCCTTACCTCTCCCCATTCCCTTCCCCCCTCTCTCCACGTGGTCATGGCCGGCCTCCACTCCTCTACTTCTCTACTCTCTTCCTCTCTCTGCCTTTCTCTGCCTCTACTACCCTCTTAACTCCCCACCCCATGCCCTAAATAAACTCTATTTCTATACTATACCTTGGCGTGTGGCTGGTTCCTCAGGGGAAAGGGATGCCTGGACTTGGGCCTGCTGAGGCACCCCCTTCCCCCACACCTTCCTCCCCATAACCCCATATAACATATATATCTCTATATATGTTTATAAACACATCACTCCCCACTGAAGATTTCCTAAAGATCCAGACTCACACCCCCACCCTCACTACTATCACCAGCTGGATCTTGGATTTGTTTCTGGAAACTCCAGTTCTTTTCAGAGTGGAAAACTCTACTGCAGTTGAAGAAGACATCCCCAATGATATAACCTAGAGGATGAGATAGGTTTTGGTTTCCCCAGCTCTCTCCAGGCATGATAAATCCACTCTGCTTGAAGATACACCCAGTGACAGAAGACAGCCAATGAGATAGGTTTCGATTTCCCCAGCTCTCTCCAGGCATGATAAATCCACTCTGCTTGAAGATACACCCAGTGATGGAAGGCAGCCAATGAGAGAGGTTTCCTTTCCCCCTGCTGTCTCTAAATCTGTTGGGCTGGAAAGAATGACTTAATATTTTTTTGCTGAGGGTTCTGAGTGTTAATCGGTTTGGAATGTATTGTAAAATATTACGTTTGCCAGTGGGGTTTTTTTTTTTTTTTTCCTTCTAATGACAGTGCTGCGGGAGAAACTTGAAGTAATAAAATTGAGGCTATAAACATTTATTAATAATGTCGCTTAGGAAAGATGAAGTTTCACGAAGTCGAATTTAATATTAAGCTACACAAAGTGGAATGTCTCCAATTTGAAAGGAATGTAAGCAGAATATAACTAGGTTTCTTATACATTGTAAGAAATAAAATTTTGTACAGTGATTGAAGTTTAGGGTTGCTGAGAAAGTTTTTGCTGTTGCTTACCAAGAATGAACCCAAATCAGGCTCCATTCCCTTAACAACAGGGGACAACCCCTACTCACAGTCAGATCTTAGTTCCCTCTCCATATCAAAGAGGCTCTAAAGGGTATCTCCAGGGAAGCTTCTCAAGGTCACAACCACCTGAGTTCTGATCTGCCTTAACCTCTTATTAAGAAAAGCTGAATTCTGCAGGCTGGCAAGAAAGACCTGGGTTACAAACATTCAAAAGGAACAACACTGGTGTCATTAAAAATAATTCCGACAATACCTTTGCTGTATAAATCCCCCATCTGCCCAAGCTGCCTGACTTTCAGTCACCTGTCTCTGTTTAAATATTCAAAGTGTAACCTGGGGCTGGGACTGGAAGAGATTGAAGGGTGACAATCCTGTCCTGTGGAATGCTAAGCCTACAGTGTAAATAAGTTAGTAAAATCTTCTATTTGTGGCCAGCTCCTCTTTGTACATTAGCTAGAGCCTATTATTATCGCTGCTACTACAACTAGTAGTAGTAGTCCTAGCCTTTTCCTTAAAAACATGTAGATTTATTTTTACTATTTTATGTGCATGAGTGCTGTGTCTGGATTTATGTCTGTGTACCACATTTGTGCTTGGTGCTGGAAGAGGTCGTGAGCGCCATGGGCATCTTATGCAACAAGAAGTGCTCTTGACCACTGAGCCAATTCTCCAGCCCACCTTTTCTTTTCTAAACCTCAAGCGTGTGGATGTTTTTCTCATCGGGAAGGCATATAATTGCTACAACCACAGAATATTCAAACAGGACAATACAGGAGCTTACAAAGGCAAAGAGCTTTGTCCTTCTCACCTTCACCCAATCAGAGGCAAGCATATATCCAAACTGGGGAAGCATACATCCAATCAGGGGCAAGCATACATCCAAACAGGGGCAAGCATAGATCCAATCAGGGGAAGCATACATCCAGACATCCTTTCTGTTTATGTACTTTCTGTCTAACTTCAATCAAGCACAGCCTGTGCAGTTAGGGTGACCAGCATTGTTTACTGAAGTAAAAACACACATGCGTGTTATCTTCCATAAACATCAGCCCCAGGCCTTCCAGGAAGTTGTCTGACCTTGGGCAAGTGGGGCTTATTTGGTATCATATATCATATATATTCTATATCTCTGAAGCACAGTAATTTAAACTTTAAACAGATCTTAAGCCCTTACAATGGTTATGTCAACAATAAGAAATGTTGTAAAATTTGACAGAATAAATGAATTTTAGCCAAGGCTAGCTTTAAAATAAGTATGCCTCTGAGGATGATCTTGAATCTTCTGCTCCCACTGGGAGAGTGCTGGATTACATGCCTGGTTTCTTCCATACTGGGGTTAAAATCCAAGGCTCTGTGTACACTAAGGCAAGCGTTCTACCATTGAGATGCATCCCCAGCCTGGAAGAGTTTTTCTGTAGTATTATTTTTCTAATCATTAGATTATTTGGATTTGCTTTTTTGTTTGTTTGTTTGTTGGTTGGTTTTGTCTTTGAAACAGGGTCTCTCTACATAGCCCCAGCTGTACTGGGACTCACTGTGTAGACCAGGCTGTCTCCAACTCATAGAGATCCACCTGCCTCTGCCTCCTGAATGATGAGATTAAAGGTGTGCATCACCATGCCTGGCCTGATGTGTTTGATTGGACAGTTAGAAGAAGCAGTGGGTATGGTGATGTATTCCGGATATCCCAGCGTTTGTCAAGGTGTAGCCTGAAGTTACAGAGATCAAGGGCAATCTGGCTTTAATGTCAGGGCTGTATATCAGACAGCCAAAAGTTAGTGATAGTCTTGGTGGCAGATTTCTTAGCTTGCATGGACAGGATTCATCCTCAGCGTTGGGAAGAAAGGAATTTTGTAACCAGAGCACCAGAGTTTCATATGCCTGACACTATAAAAACCACTGAATAGGGACAGGATCCCAATTGTCAGGCCACGTTTTATCCAGAGATCTGAAGATATGAGTAGCAGGTTAACATAAAAAGAAAATACCTCATTTATTCAATTTGTGTGTAGAGGTGTTTTGTGTATATGTATGTCTGTGTACCACCAGTAAGTCTGGGGCCCATGGAGGCCAGAACACGGCATTGGATCCCCCAGAGCTGGAATTATAGTTGGTTGTAAGTTACCCTGTGGGTGCTGGCAAGTGAACCCAGGTCGGCTAGAAGAATAGCCAATACTCTGAACTGCTGGGCCATCTCTCCAGCCTATACCATGTTGACTGTTTTGTGGTTTTTGTTTTGTTTTGTTTTGTTCTGTTTTTAAGATTTATTTATTTATTATATGTAAGTACACTGCAGTTGTCTTCAGACACACCAGAAGAGGGCATCAGATCTCATTTCAGATGGTTATGAGCCACCATGTGGTTGCTGAGATTTGACTTTAGGACCTCCGGAAGAGCAGTCAGTGCTCTTAACCACTGAGCCCCTGAAATTTTTTAAAAAAAATAATCAAATGTACAATTACCAAAACCCAGGGCTGGGGGGGGGGGGGGCAGTTGGATTAGGCCAGTGGTTAAAGATCTAGTAGTGCAGGTGCGAGCACTGGAGTTGGGAATTCAGCACTCAGATAAAAGCCAGGCATGTGTGGCAACCTCTTGTAGTCCCAACACTTGAAGGCATATGTTAGTGTTCCCCAGAGTAATCTGGGTAGCCAAATTGGTAAGTTCTGTGTTGGGTGAAAGACCCTACCTCAAAATTTAAAGTAGAGACCCAAGACAGAAGACACTTACCCTGATCAACTTTGGTTTCTCACATGCACACATGTGTGAGCTTTTATGCCTGCACAAGTACACATATACAGACCCATACACAAATATCACACACACAGAGACACCTGTCTAATTTCTAATATCTTGTCTCCAGTCAGCAACAGCCAGTACAGCTTTAAAGGATGGGGAGGTGGGAGGCAGTGGAGTTGGAGATGGGCAAGAAGGGCTGGCACAAAGACAATCAGTTAGTTTGGAGTTCAGTCATGGTCCTAGGGTAGGTGGCCAGTCACAGTCTGAGACTTGTGATATCCCGTGTTTGTGTCTCTCTCATCCCTCATGCTCTTGCTGAACTCCATGGATATTTGGGATCAGACTTTGAAATGCTAAAAATTTGTGTCTACTGGTGTCAGCTCTATATTCCTCAAGGGGCATCAGGACTAGGAGAGGTTAACATAAGATAAATAAGCCATTGACAGTGTGTACATGACAAACTAATATTAACACACAGCTTTCCTTTCACAATATGGAACACAGATTTTTTTTTCCTTCTTTTTATATTTTGCTTTTTTCTAGAACAGGTTTCTCTTGTAGTCCTGCTGTGCTGGAATGGGCTCTGCAGACCTATCCACCCTTGGCTTTGAACTTAGAGATCCACCTGTGACCAAGCCAACTCAGTCAGTCAACAGGTTCTCCAGAGCAGGAGCAAGGATTAGAAAGAAAGAGGACAATTAGACAACATTGTAACATAATCCCAGCCAGTTCTGAGGCTGAGGTGGGTTTATTTTTTCCCAATCTGCTTTTATACTATTTTAATTACATGCAAGTAATAAGGTCAAGCAGTACAATAAACACAAATAGTCAAGGAACAAGCAAGGCATTGTTTCTAAGGGCTTATCAGGATGACCAAGATATCTGAGCCTACTTCCCTGTCTTAGCCCAAAGTCATATTCTTGCCTGAAGTCATATTCTTTGTTCTAGCCTAAAATCAGATTCCTCCCTGAACTTACTTCCCTATTCTAGCCTAAAATTAGATTCTTGCCTGAACTTACTTCCAAGGTCTAGCCTAAAATTAGATTCCTGCCTGAGTTTACATCCTTGTCATGACCAAATGTCAAATTCCTGCCTGAAGTCCACTTGTCCTGGCCCAATGTCAGATTCCTGCCAAACAGCCCCAGAAGCTCTCCATATCTCCCCCTTTTTTATTTTATAAACAAGACTGTGTATGTCTTAGGTTGTTCTGACAAGAATGCCTTCCCTTACCTGTTGGGGAATATGCATTATCAAAACCAATGCATTCTGTCTTAGGTTGGTAAGGCTCTGTGCAGAACTTACCAGTCTCTGACTGCCAGCCTGTTAAATTAATAAGTCTGTCTGGGAGTCCATTTTTAGTTTCAAGTCATGTAGTTTGGCCACCAACATATTGATGTTGTTAAAGGCAAGTTTTATCACAATGAGCAGGAATAAAAGTATTCCCAGGAAAGGGTTAGCATGATCAAGCTATACATGCTATTCTTGAAGCTTGACCGAGATGGAAATACTGACTCAGGCCATGAATAATTTTATCAGCAGAGCAGCATTCTTTAAATTCATAATCTCACTATGCAAAGTTAAAACAGAGAAGTATTAGAATTATGCCAAATACCCTATAAGTGTCTTTGAACTTCTTCACAATTATAGTGACTATCATTGTAAATTTAAAAAGTAACACAAATCCATTGATATTTAGAATGACACTCAAGATGGCTTCTTACTCTTAAACTCTGAACCTCCTCTCTGATTATTTGAATAGTATCATAAAGAGCATCAATCCATTGTTCCAAACGCCTATCTAAATACTCTTGAATACTCAGAACATTAGTAACTTTTTTTGCTAAATGACTAACAAAAGTAGCTGTCCTACCTAACTGCTTGTGTCCAAGCAATTACAGAAGCAGTGGTGCTGGCTATTAATGTAATTAAAGCTGCTATATCAGCAATAATCAAGTCCACTACCCTCTTGCTTCTGTTTAAAGCCTGACTCACTTCTAGCACTTGCAAGTTTTTTTCCGAATACCAAGGTCCTACAATACTCGCAGACAATAAAACAAAAGCTGGTTGATAGACCACCAGAACAGACATGCCAGTTTTTAGTACATTGACACAAGTAGAAAGTGTACAATTCATACAACTTACATTAAATATTGTAGAAGAAACAAAAGTAATTTTAACACAGCCAATTAATAAAAGATTAGTAGCTTTAACACATGCATTAATCTAGATCCTGTCCCAATTTTATCCACTGCAAATATAACTTCATACAAGGCAGTGGTCAATTTTCAATTATGTCTCTGAAAATGTCCAGAACCCGTCTTCCAAATGAAGACTGTTATTTCCAATATTGGATTGTTATCTATACCAGTCCATGATTGAGTCAGAGTAACTGATATCATTAAAGGAAAGAGAAGAGTCATTATAACTTCACTTTTTGATTCTCTGTCCCACAAGGTCTAAAAGCTTGAGGCAAGGCAGCTTGTCAAATCTGGGATATAGGCAAGCAAAGGTGAGTCAGAAACATATTGTCAAATACAGCTTCCAAGTCACCATTGTCAGGTACTCAGCAAGCTCACAGGTCAGCATCATTCTTTGTCCCAGCATCAACATGTCTCACCAATTGCTCTGGCAGCTAGCATGCTCCTTCAGCATCCTGCAGAAAAAAAACCACAAACATGCTCTCCTACCCATATTAAATAACTGATCAGGACTGCCATATGCCAGTATGTGGATCCTTCCATTTCACCCAGGTGTAAGTATGCCTAGTTGTAGGGTGTCATAGACACTCAGAGTTCCTTGGCACCCAAACTTTAAAAATTTTTAAATAAAAAGAGCATGATTTAAATAATTGTATGGTGTACAGGGATATAACTCCCCATTTTTTATTGTATGAAGATACTGTTTTAAAGTTCTACAATACCTTGTCCTTGAGAATTATAAAGAATCCCAGTAATATGGGTAATATTAAATTGTCAACAGAAAGTCTCAAATGCTTGACTTCAATAGCCAATTCCATTATCTGTTTTAATCTGATTTGGAACACCAAGCATAGAAAAACACGTAGGCAAGGACTAATTACATTTTTATGCTTCACCTGCTAAAGCAGTTGCAACTAGAAAGGTGTCAATAATCACATGTACATATTTTAATTTTACAATATCAGAAATGAGTAACATCCATTTGCCATAATTGATTAGGTACAAGTCCTCAAGTATTAACACCATTATGTGGTACAGGTAGAACTTGAGGACAAGTCTTTACAACTTGACTTGCACATTCCCTAGAAATACCAAATTGTTGTCTCAAGCTATTATTATTTTGATGATGTAGGAGATTGTTTGGCTGATTGTCCCTGTATAAGTGCTGGAGACCAAATGGCCTTGTTTGAACCTAAGGCCTAGCTCTTAATCAGTTAGTCAGAGGGTCCCAGGCTTCAGCAGACATTCCTTTGATTCCTCCCCTCTGCAGGTGTCTCCTGCAGGCTATAGATGGTTTGTTTATAGTAGCTTGTGACTCCAAAGAAACCTTGAGATATCCCATTATATTGAGGCTTGTTATGCTGATTTACAGCGGTGTAATACTTGGCTGCAATTAAGCAGCCCTGAGAAATTTCACTCCCTCTGTCCCCCCCCCCCTCTGTAGTGACCTCTAGTAACCTTCCTGCCCCTGCCCCTTTCCTTCCTAAGTGCTTATATATGGACTTGGAATAAAGGCTGGTCGGAGCTTGATTGGACTTTCTGACTTGCTCCCAGGCATTTCTTGTTTCCTGTCGTCTTTCCATTATTCGCATCCCCCCTCAGCAGCTGAAAGTCCTGCAGGCAGGACACTTCGGAGGCTGGTTGACAGTCCCACCCAGGAGGGCCCCCCAGGAGGGAGGGGACAGTTAGCTCTTTGCATATAAGGCCTATAATATGCCTGGTATACAAATATGCTATGGTATTGCCCTCACTAAGGGATCCAGGCAATATAGTATGAGCTCTTAAATGTCCTATAAAGTAAGGAACAGTACATTCTCTTAAATTGTGTTGTATTTCTATAAATAATTGCAAAATTTGAGAATTAGCAGTATCTAAAAACATAACAATTTCAAGCAATTGCAAACCATGAGCTCTATATTGGCTATCAGTATACAAATTAAAAGCTTGATTTTTCACCATTTCAAAAACAGCAGCTACAGCACATAGTTCAATTACTTGTGCTGAAGCAGGGGAAACTAAAGATAATGAACATGTGATCCAATCACATGTGCTGCCTTCCCAGTAGATGAGCCACCCGTAAATACAGTAAGTGCATTTTCTATGGGCTGCATGTGTAAATTTACAGGAAATACAAAAGCATGCATAGAGGCAAATTGCAACAACTTATCTATTGGATAATGATTATCAATTTTCCCTAAAATGTTTGCACATGCAATAGGCCAAATATCAGTAGTTTGCAATAACCAATTTAATTGCTGTTTGGAATAAGGAATAAATATTTCTTTTTTTTTTTTTTTATAGGAATAAATATTTCATCAGATTCTTTTCCAAAATGTTTTGATTCTATCCTACAATTCTGTATTAATACAGCAACAGCTTCATAATAGGGTGTTAAAACTTACTTGGAGATGAAGAAAGGTGAATCCACATTAATGGTCTCTTTTGCCAAAGAACTACTGTGGGCACATGAGCAGCAATATAGCAAACAGCCAACAATTGATCATAGTCTACATAATGTATCTGTTGTTGGCTAATAGCTTTCTTTTTTTTTAAATTTTATTTTATTTTTGATACTTTATTTACATTTCCAATGTTTCCCCTTTTCTGGGTCTCCTCTTTGGAAACCCCCTATCCCCTCCCCATCCCTACCTCTATGAGGGAATTCCACCTCCCACCCGCCTGCCCACCCATCCCCCTATTCCCACCTTGACATTCCCCTTAACTGGGGCCTCTAACACCCTCAGGCCCAAGGGCCTCTCCTCTCTCCCGGATGGCCATCGAGGTCGTCCTCTGCCTCATATGTAGTCCGAACCATGGGTCCATAGATGTGTATTCTTTGGTTAGTGGTCCAAACTTCAGGATGACGGGGGGGGGGGGGTGTCAGGCCCATTGGCGCTGTTGCTCCCTCCATGGGGCTGCAATATTCCCTCAGCTCCTTCAGACCTTTCTCCAACTCCTCCATCTGGGACCTCACTCTCAGTCCAGTGGTTACTGTTAAGTGAGGCTAATAGCTTTCTCTACCTTCAGCAAAGGTATTCATCCTTCAGTTAATTGTTCAGGGGAATTAGGATTTGCATCCCCTTTGAGAATGTCAAACAGAGATTTAAGTTCTCCTGTGGTAAGCTTAAGATGAGGTCTTAGCCAATTAATATCTCCTAACAACTTTTGAAATTCATTAAAAGTGAATTATCTTTTCCTATTTGAATTTTCTGTGCTACAATTTGTTTAGGATATATAACTGAGGCTCCAAATATTGAAAAAGATATTGCCTTTGAATCTTTTCTGGAGCAACAACTACTCCAAAATTTTAAAGCTTATTGTATAAGAAGAGCAAAGGCTTGCAGTAAAACTCCATGAGAGGGATCAGCTAATAAAATACCCTCCATATAATGAATAATATACACTGAAAGATTCAAAGTCCCCTTCTTGTATTGAAGCAGTGACAAATTTTTCACATAAGGTAGGGTTATTAGCCATTCCTTGAGGCAAAACTTTCCAATGATATCACTTCATGGTTTCTTTAAAATTACAAGCAGGCTCACTAAATGCAAACCTCCCACAGTTACCAGAATGCAAAGAAACAGTATAAAAACAATCCTCCAAATCCATAATAATTCTATATACATTTCCTGGAATGGCAGCTGGAGTAGGCAAGCCAGGCTGCAATACCCACGAGTTCCGTAGCCTCAGCAACCCTTCACAAACCCTGCAACAATCTCCACCTGCTTGATTTTTTCTTAATTACAATGTGTGTAAGTTAGAATCCTGAGCTTGTGATCAAACTGTAAACTGCAGCGAGTGAAACACTGGCAGTTTAACTATAATTTTCAAGATTCCCTTGCAACACCAGAGCACAACCATAACTTTGGAAAGCAAAACTCAACCTCCAACAAACAATCCAGTCTCTCCAAAATCAACACCAAGTACATCACCCCCATGCTACAAAATTTGGCTGCCTCCTCCTGTCCCTAGGAGAGCTCTGAAACAGCTTGCATTCATTTTCCTTCTCTTTTGCTAAAGCATCCCTGAATAGTTGGGGAGGACTGCTTTCCTCAAAACCATTCTCTCTCATGTATAGGGTGTAAACTGTCTCTAGACAGGGTCCAAAGACTAAAAGCATCTATGAGAATTACCTTCACTTCTCTAGATTTTAGCATAACTTTAAACACATACACAAAACACATTTTACCATTACCTTGTCCTTCTACAAGGTTTATTCACTGCTGGCCCAAATCTTTATTTTTTCTTTGAGCACACTCTCCGCAGTGTCCTTCACTGTATCCTGCTTACTGGAGCCCAACGTTGAGGTGCCATCTGACCAAGCCAGCTCAGCCAACAGGTTCTCCAGCGCAGGAGCAAGGATTAAAAAGAAAGAAGACAATTAGACAACATGACCCCAGCCAGTTCTGAGGCTGAGGCAGGTTTATTTTTTCCCAATCTGCTTTTATACCATTTTAATTTACATGCAAGAATAAGGTCAAGTAGTACAATAAACACAAATAGTCAAGGAAGAGCAAGGCAATAAACAAATTCTTGTGATCACTTCTGTGATCTCTGTTTCAAAGGGCTTATCAGGATGACCAAGATATCTGAGCCTACTTCCCTGTCTCTGCCCAAAGTCATATTCTTGCCTGAAGCCTACTTCTTTGTTCTAGCCTAAAATTAGATTCCTGCCATGGCCCAGTGTCAAATTCCTGCCTGAAGCCCACTTGTCCCGGCACAATGTCAGATTCCTGCCAAGCAGCCCCAAAAGCTCTCCACACACCTGCCTCTGCCTCTTCAGTGCTGGGATTAAAGATGTACCCCCTCCCATGCCTGGCTTCAAGTATGTTTTTCTAATACAAAATATTAATGTGGTGGGGCCCATACTTCTTGACTGCTGTAATTTTCCTGCAGATGCTGTCTCCAGAGTATGCTGAAACACAGAACACTTGAACAATGACCGATGCTAAGCACCTCAAAGGCTTCATTAAGACTCTACAAAGGCCACAGAGATGATTCTGCACTTAGGCACACTAGCTACTCTTCTAGAGCACCCAGCATCAATTCCCAGCACACACAGATGACAACTTCTTTGGAAATGAGGCATACATGTGGCACACTCATACACAAAATAAAAATGAGTAAAACATTTAGAAGACTCTTTAAAAAGTGTTCTTTTCTGGTTGAAACTGAGATTTTATTTTTCCTGATGGATTTGAGGTTTGTAATATCTAATGAAATTGTAGAGAGCAGACTGTACTGTCTGCCAGGAGTTGATTGCACAGAGAACAGGAAGGGGCCACGTGGCTTGTTATGTTCAATTTCAACACATGTCAAGGTGGTGGAAGACTGTGGGTAAACATCCTTCTCTGCCCTCTGCAGTAAACCTCCCATGGCTGTTTCCTGTAACTCTTTACAGCTTTCCTGTGGTTGTCTGTTTCTCAAGCTTACCACTTTGGTTATTTTGGGTTTGGGTATTTGTTGCTGGTTTTGTATTTGTTTCTGTAAGACAAGTTGTAGTGTAGCCAAGGATGGCCTGGACCTCTCTGTATGGTCGAGGCTGACCTTGAACTTTCCACCCTCTTACCTTTACCTGCTCAGTGTGGGGAAGAGAGCTGTGTGTCCCCCGTCCCTGTCTACAATTCCTTAAGTAAACCTGAACTTCTTCTTCTTTTTTTTTTTTTTCTTCAAGACAGGGTTTCTCTGTGTAGCCCTGGCTGTCCTGGAACTCACTTTGTAGACCAGGCTGGCCTCGAACTCAGAAATCCACCTGTCTCTGCCTCCCAAGTGCTGGGATTAAAGGCGTGCGCTACCACTGCCCGGCCTGAACTTCTTTTTTCTTTCCTTTCATTTTGAAACTTTAAATATGTAGGACTGGGGAGATAAGTCAGTGGATAAAGTGCTCAATACACAAGCTTAATGGGCCTAGCGGTCAAATCCACAGAACCCATGAGGATACTGGATGGGTATGGCAGCCCACCTGTAATTCCAGCCCTCAGATGGGGGAGACGGGTGATCTCGAGAAAAATAATTAATCATAGGAGCCTATACTAGAGAGCTCCAGCTTTATTTGAGAGACCCTGCCTCAAAATATTAGGTGAAAAGCAATCACGGATGAGACTTGTCAACCTCAGGCCTCCACTCGTGTGCACACGTGTGCACCCACACAATACACATGAAAAACGAAAATAATTTATCGTAGCGGCTACATAAAAGCCACAATTGTGCACATTTGCAGTGTTCCTTGTGGTGTGGTGAAATGCACGTAGACTATTATGTTTCCATTAGGGATTCATGCCTATGACCTCAAACATTTATCATTTTAAGGGGAAATATTAAAAATCAGTTTTAGTGATGTTCTGAAAATAAAGTGAGTGACTCTTTATTATCTGTGGACGCCCTGTGGTGCAGTCCATGATGGAACCTCTTACTTCTGGTTGTAACTAGTACCTGCCCTCTTCTGTCCTCATCCTCCCCTATCCCTGACCTCCATAACCTCTGTTCAGTGAGTTATCACATGTCAGTGTCTTAGTCAGGGTTTCTATTCCTGCACAAACATCGTGACCAAGAAGCGAGTTGGGGAGGAAAGGGTTTATTCAGCTTACACTTCCATGCTGCTGTTCATCACCAAACGAAGTCAGGACTGGAACTCAAGCAGGTCAGGAAGCAGGAGCTGATACAGAGGCCATGGAGGGATGTTCCTTACTGAATTGCTTCTCCTGGCTTGCTCAGCCTGCTTGCTTATAGAACCCAAGACTACCAGCCCACAGATGGCACCACCCACAAGGGGCCCTCCCCCTTGATCACTAATTGAGAAAATGCCTTACAGCTGGATCTCATGGAGGCATTTCCTCACCTGAAGCTCCTTTCTCTGTGATAACTCCATCCTGTGTCAAGTTGACACACAAAACCATGTATGTAAAATGTATGGTTAACACAGAAAAATACTTCAGCTTTAACATTTTTACTTCTATGTACACTTGTGTATGATCTACATGTGTACCAGTGTCTGAAGGGGACAAACATGGTTGTCAGATCCCCTGAGTTCAAGGTCATCTGGGACAAAGCAAGTCCCAGATCCAGGCATGGTGGTATACACCTTTAATCTGGGCCACACCTTCTGCTGGAGACCTACATAAGGACCTTGGAAGAAGGAAGATTCGCTCTTCTTCACCTGTGTGCCTTGTGGGACTGAGCAGCTGCTAGATTCTTGGACTTTCATTCTGCTGCTGACCACTGTTGGGTAGTTGGACTACAGACTGTAAGTCATCAACAAATTCTCTTACTATATAAAGACTACCCATAAGTTCTGTGACTCTAGAGAAACCCTGACTAATACAGTCAGGGTACACTCGAGTCCAGTACTATATTAGGGTTCAGAGGAGTCCAGTACCATGTCAGGGTACACATGAATCCTGTACCATCTTTCTACCCAACCTTATTAGACTTGACATCAAGATCTCTGATTATAGGCACATTCTAGCAGAAGATTTCATTCGTTTGTTTGTTTGTTTGTTTGTTTGTTTGTTTGTTTGTTTGTTGAGACAGGGTTTCTCTGTGTAGCCCTGGCTGTCCTGGAACTCACTCTGTAGACCAGGCTGGTCTCGACTCAGAAATCCACCTGCCTCTGCCTCCCAAGTGCTGAGATTAAAGGCGTGCGCCACCACTGCCCTTTGTGACCAAATAGTATTCCACTCTGCTTGAGTGCCACATTTCCCATATCCAGTCATTGGCTGATGGCTCTGTCCATTTCTTGGCTATCTTGAAGGGTTTGATGCATGTAGGACTGTGGGTGTCTCTTTGACAGACTTCACTTGCTTTGGCTGTATTCCTGGTCATGGGCATACATTATAAGCAGATGATAGTTCTAGTTTTTTCATTCTTCAGAAATTTCCATGATGACTGGACTTAGTTACATTCCCCAACAATGTGCCAGGTTGCCGGGCAGTGGTGGCGCACATCTTTAATCCCAGCACTCGGGAGGCAGAGGCAGGCGGATTTCTGAGTTTGAGGCCAGCCTGGTCTACAGAATGAGTTCCAGGACAGCCAGGACTACACAGAGAAGCCCTGTCTCGAAAAGCCAAAAACAAAACAAAACAAAACAATACAAAACAAAACAAAACAAAAAAACAATGTGCCAGGCTTCGTTCCCTGTCCTGACAGCCTCCTCACCAATGCTTGTGTCTGTCAGCACTGGTCAGCATTCTTACTGCATGTCTACCTGTAACTCTAGTTTGCATTATCCAATTGACTAGTGGCTCCTTGAGCATTTTTTCTTGTACCTTTTGAGAAATGCTTATTTAGGTTTATTGCCCATTTTGTAAACATATCCTTTTGCTATTGAGTTTCTGAATTCTTTATTTCCTGCTTTATTAACCACATTTAGATGTGTAGTTTGCAGAATTTCCTTTCTTTTATGTGTATAGGTGTATGTCTGTGCACCACATGTTTGCAGTGCCCACAGAGGCCAGAAGAGGGCATCAGATCCTCTGGACTGGAATTATGGATGGTTATGAGTTGCTATGTGGGTGCTGGGAACTGAACACAGATCCCTTGGAAAATCAGTCTGTACTTGTAACCACTGAGCCATCTCTCCAGCCCAGATTTATTTCCCTCTCTATTCAGGATGCTGTGCAGAAGCATTTTGTTTTGATACAATCTCACGCATCTCTTTTTGCTCTTGTTTATCCTTTTGGCGTGTTGGTGAAAGTCCCTTGCCAATGACAACACTTTGTTATCTAATTCAGTGTTAGGTGTGTATCTCATAATGCAGACACGCAAAAAATAATGATCTAAGTGAAGAAATAAAATAATAAATTTTCAGGTCTGGGGAGATGGCTCAGTGGTAAGAGTGCTTCTAAATGCATGGAAAGACTAGTTTAAATCTCCAGCACAAACATAAAAAACAAACAGACCAAACAGGCAGCTCTATCTTGACTTGCTCTGTGAGGTAGGAAGGCAGGCACTATGGAGCCCTTTCAATCCAGGCTTAGGTGGTTTGTAAATTAGGTAAGGTAGTCAGTTACTCATTAACGTGGGACAGCTACTGAACGCAAACTAGATCAAGATTACGCGGACACTTGCGCTCCCTAGTGCCCAAGAAGGAGCTCCGAAACATCGCCTAAGACATAAACAGGAAGCGTAACCTAGGCCACGCAGGGCACCCTAGCCCTGGCCTCCCGTTTCCGGTCCAAGTCCTGAGGGAGTGCCTATCAGATAGACGCTTCCACACAGAGGCGGGACTTCCTTCTGCAGAGCGCACGCGTGCGTGGAGCTCCGCCCCGGAACTGCGTCCCGGAACTGCAGCAGCTTCTGTACTGCAGTTCCGGGTCGGATTGTCGTAGACGGCCCGGCGTGTGAGGTGACTGCGGCGGTGAGTGTTCTTTGTGGGTTCGGAGCGGAGCGAGTTCCTGCCGGCTGTGGAAGGGCTCCCCGGTGTCTCCGAAGCATAGTGCCTTGGTTCCCGGTGGCTCACGCCTTGCTTTTGGGCATCAAGGCCCAGCAACCTTTCTTGAAGTCTCGACTATAGTGCCCGTGGAACTCTTGCAGGCGGTACAGGTTATTCCCCGCGCCTTATTCCTAGTGACGTTCCCTTCCCCTTGTCAAGGTGGGACCGAGGTGCGGTGGGGGTCGGGGGTCGCCGTGTGTCCCATGCCAGAGACTGCTGGGCGAGCCTTGCCTGCGAGTCAACGTGCCTCTCCACGCAGACGCCATATTAAGCGGTTTTGGACCTGCGCCACTGTTTCGTATTCAAATGACGACCCAGTGGGATAAATATCTCATTATCCTCAAATTGTAGATAAGGAAGCTGAGGCACAGAGATGTTCAGCAAACACTCAGAGCAGGATCCAGATTTGAATCGAGTTTTACCTTATGCTTTCCACAATATCCCTTTTCATTTAAAGAGGGCCAGTGTGGAGCCACTTCCACTCAAATGAGTCATGCATAACTCCCCTCCAGACTTTAAAGACAGGGTCTTGTGTAGCCAAGGCTGGCCTTGAGCTCCTGATCTTTTTACCTCCGTTTCCAAGGGCTGGATACCCACTATGTACGGTTTTACACAGTGTTGGGGATGGAACCTAGGACTTCATGGGTTTTAACCTATCTGGCTAAGGCCAGGATGATGGAAATGGCACTTGTCTTGTTCTACTAGGGAAGAAAGCACACTCTATCTCAGACTCTTAATGGCTTATGTAGATCAAGTATCATTCTGTCACCTCTTTTGAGACGTTCAATTATTTTGTGTACAGTGTAAAATTTGATATTATCACACCCCTCTCATTTAAACAGATTATAACACCAAATTCTGAGAGGAGTAGGAAGTATTGTTGAAGATTGCATACAAATTAAATGTTGGAGCTAGGATTCTAACCAGAGTTAGCTCATGTATTCTTTACTCTATTGCCTGTGTCCCCTCTGCTCCAAGCCAAACTACCTATTCTGTGGGTGTGTTTCATTTTCTGGATGAGAGCATCTTCTCTATGTAAGTTAACCCATCTTCATGTCCTTGGCTGTTTGTATGTAGGGTCTAGTATGTTTTAGGAAAGTGTGTGTTGCCCTAGAACCTGTGCTCCGTAGTCACTAACCCAAAAGAACATTTCTTTTCAGCAACCATGAAGTTGAAGGAGACAAAATCAAAGCCAAAATCAGCAAGCCATCGCACGTTTCAGAGGAAGGGCATCAAGGTTGTGGGCAAATGGAAGCAAGTGACGATCGACCCGAATCTGTTTGCAGATGGACAGATGGATGACTTGGTGTGCTTTGAGGAACTGACAGATTACCGATTAGTCAAGAATCCCTCCCATTTGTTCTCAAATGAGGAGACAAAGAAAAGAAAGGCCCAGGCTGTTTCAGAAAAGGAAGAGGAGGAAGAGGGGGAAGGAGAGTCCAGCTCCCCAAAGAAAAAGATCAAACTGAAGAAGCAGAGAGGTGCGGTACTAGTTGCTGAAGGCAGTGCTGCCCAGGATGAACATGAAGTCAAAGCTTCTGAGCCAGAGGCTCAGGGAGAAGTCACTGTTTGTTTGGATCAAAAGGTAGGAGGAGCCACATCAGAAAGCCTGGCACAGGCTGTTCCAAGAAAGAAGAAGAGCAAAGGGAAAAAGAAACTAGATACCTTTCAGAGCACTGCCCCTAAAGTGCCCAAAAGAGCGAAGACATGGATGGCTGAGGTGCATGACCAGAAGGCAGACGTGTCTGCCTGGAGGGACCTGTTTGTGCCCAAGGCTGTTCTCCGAGCACTCAGCTTTCTAGGCTTCTCTGCACCTACCCCAATCCAAGCTCTGACCTTGGCCCCTGCCATCCGTGACAAACTGGACATCCTTGGAGCTGCTGAGACAGGTAAGGGTTGTTCTGTCTGTCCCAGGTATGAGAGCTTCTGGATCCAGTCTTAGGTTGCTCGCAGGCTGGGAAACTGAGAGACGGGATTGATGAATGTGACCACAAAAGCTGGATGCAACCATCCAGCTCTGGGCTGAAATCTTCCCTGCCTGACTCTGCTACCCTGGCTCTGTCTCTGAGGCCCCATGTGAGACGGAGGCGAGAACACGCCTTCACATCTGCATTGCTGGACTGTCAGGTTGAGAGTGTTCTCACAGCTCCACTGACAGATTGGAAAATCAAAAATGTAAGAGTTTTTACAAACATTCTTATTGGATGTATTCAGGTATGTAGGTTTTTGGTTTTTGTCTGTTGATAGAGGCAAATTACATTGATTTGTCAGAAATGAAAACTAAACATTCCTGAGAAATAATGAGCTTGATCAGTTATCAGAAGTAGTTTTAAATAGTTGGTGTTTTCTTCACCTTTAAATATTTGTTAGAATTCATTTGGGCTTGCTCTTACCTTTCTAGAAAGGTTTTTAAATACAGATTTTAAATAGTAGCATCATTTTCTTTTATTCATTTTTCCCTGAGTGATTATTTTCTACTTAAAATACCATCCAGCTTTTTCATTCATGTGGCTGACAGTCTGTTAGCATTCACTAATATTTATGTGTTAAACATTATGGTGAGTTCTGTGAGGGAGCTGGCCCCTTCTCATTGTGAAATACCCACCTTTATCCCCACAGGACCCTTGCTCTAACGCCCTCCTCGATGTTGCTGTAGTATTCATTCTGGCTGTATTGAGATGTTGCTATGGTCCGTCCTTTCCCATACCTTTCTGCAGTTTTCCTTTGGACAAGCATCGCTTTTCTGTTGAATATGCTTTCTTGTGAGGAGTATATAGCTTTTCTTTTTTAACTGAGTTTTCAGGCCATTTATACTTTTTTCTTTTTCAAAGATTTATTTATTTTATATATGTGAGTACACTGTAGCTGTCTTCAGACACACCAGAAGAGGGCATCGGATCCCATTACAGATGGTTGTGAGCCACCATGTGGTTGCTGGGAATTGAACTCAGGACCTCTGAAAGGGCAGTCAGTGCTCTTAACCACTGAGCCATCTCTCCAGCCCCCAGGCCATTTATACTTAATGTGATTATAGAAAGCAGTTGAGTTTAAGTCTGTTGTTCTGGCTTTCCTTTGTATTTATTTCAGATGTTCTTTGTTGTTATGCTACTTGGGATTGAAATTTTTGGTGATATTACAGACTAAGTATTTGTTACTTGAAATATTTGAGACACTTAGCCGGGCAGGGGTGGCTCACGCCTTTAATCCCAGCACTTGGGAGGTAGAAGCAGGTGGATTTCTGAGTTCGGGGCCAGCCTGGTCTACAGAGTGCGTTCCAGGATAGCCAGGGCTACACAGAGAAACCCTGTCTCGAAAAACCAAAAAAAAAAAATCTAAATCTAAAACACTAAAGTGTTCCCCCCCCCCCTTTTTTTTTTTTGGTTTTTCTATCTTCTCTATCTCAACTCCAGTCAGATGTCCTATAACACAGTTCACTTCTGACAATACCTGGAGTGAAAGTCATTCTCCTACTAAGCTCAGCTCCTAGTCTTACAAGACTTATTGAGTAGCCCCTAGTCCTGATTTATTCTGCTTCAAATTAAGGAGCTCATGATACCCTCTGTGGGTTTAATGCTTTTTTCAGTGTCTCCCAGAACTCAGGGAGATGTGTTTACTGGCTTAAAGGCTATATAACTTGGGAACAGTCTGGTAGAGATGCACAGGGCCAAACGTTGAGGGTAGTAAGAGGGCAAAGGGCTTTTGTGTGCCCACTCTGGGCAGTCAAACGTTGAGGGTAGTAAGAGGGCAAAGGGCTTTTGTGTGCCCACTCTGGGCAGTCACCTTTTTATGTGCTCACCAGCCTGGAAGCTCTTTAAATCCCATTGTTTGTAGTGTTCTCATGGAGTTTCATTTACATGGGCGTGATTAATGAAAACCTCCCTCACTGGGCATTGAACTCCATCTTCAGTCCCTCTCTCTGGGGGTCAGGAGGGGTGTGTGTGTGTGTGTAAGTTCCTGCTCTGCACCAGGAATATAGAGGTGAAAATTAAATACCATAACAAAAGATGATCCTATCAAGTGCCAAAGGTTTCATTTCAGGAACTGAGAGTGAGACCCAGTATACACTCACAGTACTGTCTGCCTCCTCTCTTGTTACTAACCAGCTCCAGGCCTTTGTTGTGTCTTTTAGTGCTTGCTTTAGGGTTCACAGACTATGTCACCACTTGCACACATGTTACTATCACAGTTAACCGTCAAGTGGTGCAGTGCCTCCCTTGTGGCAGAACTTTGAAGAGCTGGTTCCCATTCCCCCTTCTTTTGTGCTTTCTGTTTTATATTTCTATTTCTGTGTTGGAAACTCCAAAATATGCTTTTATTGTTTTCCTGTAAGCAGTTATTTTTTTTTTAAAAAGGTTTAAAAAGAAAACAGTTTCTTTCTGTTTCTGTAATTCCTGCTGCACTTCATTTCCTGTATAGATGGATATTTTTCCTAAGCCACCAGCCTTTCTTCTGCATGGAAGGCTTCAGTTAGCATTCTTCATAGAGATCTGCAAGTGAATTGCTTCAGCTTTTGTAAGATGAAAGCAGCCTTTGTTTTGTATTTGTCTTGAGGAATTTTTTTTCTGGGTAGTTCTGATTGTCAGCTTTATTTTTCTGAGACTGTTAAATACAGAAGCTGTTACGATATCTTTCAGCTTTTAATGAAAAGTCTTTTTTTCCTTAAATTTTCAAGGGTTTTTTTTTTTTTTTTTTTGGTTTTTTAGCTTTTGCTTCTAATGTTTTGCTTCTTTGGTGTGGTTATTTTTCACTTAGAACTTTCATTTCCTTTGAAAACTATTCATAAAGGTTTTTTCTCCCTTTTTCAAAATCTTAAAAACATTTATTTCTGTATGTTTATGCATTTATGTATAGGTTTGTGCAAGCCAAGGCCTAACTATATATAGAGGCCAGAGGACAACTTGTGGAAGTCAGTTCACATCTCCCACCATGTAGATCTTGGGAGTAGCCTCAGGTGCTCAGGCTTAGTGGCACTAACTGAGCCATCTCACGAGCCCATCGGAGCTCTTTGAAGCTTATGACTGGGACTGTTTTTCTTCCAGAGATAGTGTATTGATTTTGTCTGGGGCATTCTTACTTGTCAGCTTCAGTATCCAGGAAGGATACCTTTCAGGTCCCCTAGGAGATCCCCAAAACACAGATGACATAGATGATACTGAACCCTGTTTTTCCCTGAACATTTATAGATTGAATGTGTTTTATATCTTGAGCATTCGTGCTCCGTGGTCATACTTTCTACAGATTGATATAATGGCAAAACTAACATTAACCTCTTTTCAACTTCATAGAAAGAACATTCATTCTTATTGTAGATCTTAGTAACCAATTCATGACTTTTTTTCTGCAAGTTGAGAATTTCTGGCCTTTCAACCAGAGAAAAACACTTTACAGCTTCTCTTTATTTAGCCTGTCTGAGTTGCTCACGGGGTAACTACTCTCAGGTGCTAGAACCAGTGGATAAAGTAAGAACGACCTGAACATAAGCAGGGCGCAAAGTTGATAACTGAGATCACTGAGTGACTAACAGGTGGGTAACATTTATGGTGGGAAAACACGGGACAGAAGGAAGATTCATGTCTTGTGTGGACGGTGCCAGGCAGTGTTCGAGTCCCATACTTGGACTGATAAATGGCTTGAGGCTGTTGAATGCTTATTTATGTAATTTTCAGTTTAGTAATTTTTTAGACCGTAATTGGCCATGAGTAACTGAAATGCAGGAAGTAAAGTGGCAGCTAAGGAGAAAACCTGTACTTGAAATTCCCAGGTTGGGGCGTCCTGTTTGTTTTGACTATTGGGTGTTGTGGGCTCCATATGCCTTCAGACGTCAGTTTGAAAACACTCAGGCATAAAGGCAAACATGCTAAGATTTCTGAAAAGAGTGGTTTATTTTCTTCCCTCCTTCACTAAAGAAGGTGTCAGGGACACGTGCTGTACAGATTTCTCCACAGCTCAGGGCCGACCCTTCAGTCTTTTATGCTTCCGCACTTAGGTGTCTGTTCTTTGTCTCTGGTGACTCCAGGTGCAGTACCAGCATACTGCACCTTTCCTTGCTCTATTCAGAGTCCAGGTGCCGTGTGCTGGAGGAGCCTGTGAGTTGTGTGGCACGGGGCTCTTTCCTGTTTCCTTACTTGTATGCAAAGACAGGAACCCCAAACAATGACACGCGCATCACAGATTCTTGCTGTTTTTGCTTTACTTCTAAGGAAGCGGGAAAACTCTGGCCTTTGCCATCCCGATGATTCACTCTGTGCTGCAGTGGCATAAGATGAAGGCGCCACCCATCCCAAGTAGCACTGGAATGCCACCAAGGGAGCCGAGGATCGGAGCTGCTGCCCATCTTGGATCACCCTGCCGGGATGGATCTGAATCTGGAGTGTTGCCTGAAGAGGCCAGAATTGAGACTGAAGCCCAGCCCAGCGACTCAGCCTCAGCCCGGGCACTGCTCTTCTGTGAGGAGGATGCTGGTGAAGGACCTTCTTCCTTAGTCGAGGAAAAGCCTGTCCCCAGGCAGGATGAGGACAGAGAAGGAAAGTTGGATGCAGAGCGGGTTGGCAAGTTACAGCAGGGGCTGTGTGGCCAGACTGTTGTGTATAAAGGGCACCCAAGGCGCCCTCTGCTCGGCCTGATCCTCACTCCTACTCGAGAGCTGGCCATCCAGGTCAGACAGCACGTCGATGCCGTGGCCAGGTTTACAGGTGAGATTTGGTCTCGCTGACTAAATGTGTCTAAGCAGGTCTTGGAATGCCAGCTGACAGTGAGAGTCGTGACTCCCGTTGTAGGGGGCATTCTCACCTGCTGGAGGGTTAGGTCCTTTAGAAATCACTAGTGCTCAGTCTCCTCAAGGGACGAGAGCTCTGACGTGTTTGTGTGTAACCAGACGTTTTAAGAACAGATTTACTTATCTCTGCCTTGAGATAGAAGCTTAATTCTATTCCTTAGGGAAAGGTTTTCACAGTGTGGTGTTTATCCTAACAAAAGCCACATTGATTGCACGGCTGAGTTCTTCCTCACGTCCAAGGTGCTTGCTCAGTGCCTCAGCTTGTTATCACGTGCATTCACTTCCGTCCAATGGCCCCAGTTCTCTCTTAGAAGACAACACCAGACCCTAAAGGGCTCCTTACAGTGTGTCACAGCATAAACACCCTTCCCAACCCTCTGGTGCATCACTGCTCACCTTCAGAGCTCTGGAAATAAGTGATGGGGTTCAAATCCAGCCTTTCTCTTGTGGTTAGGGAGAGAATGGAAAGAAATGGCAAAGTAGACAGGGTCCAGACTACTTGGTAGGCCCTCTTGGAGTCAGGACGGGCCAACTGTTACAGCATTTCCTTGTTCTAGAAAGCTGTGCTAGGGACCGTGTGCTGCTCCATAGGCTGGGCAGCCAAATGGAATAACTTGATCTGTTGTTTTCTGTCTGTAGGGATTAATACAGCCATTTTAGTTGGCGGAATGTCCATGCAGAAACAGCAAAGGATGCTGAACCGACATCCTGAGATTGTGATCGCCACCCCTGGTCGGCTCTGGGAGTTAGTTAAAGAAAAGCACCCTCATTTGGGTAACCTTCGGCAGCTCAGGTGAGAGGTGGCCCCTTTCCCTTATCTCTTAGCCATCTCTGAGGTGAACCTGAGGTGGCTGCATGGTTGGTGTGTGCAGGGCTTTCTCACTATTACAGAATCCTGTGGCCATCCAGGCCCTATTCTCAAAAGCTAAGTATGCATGAGAACAGTTCATGAGTGCCCAGGCGTGATGTCAGGGTGCTGTGTGCACATGGGTGTGAGCATGTGAGTGGGGTGGAAGCGGGTGTCCCATAGAACCTTCCTTTCCCGCAGGTGCCTGGTCATAGATGAGGCTGATCGAATGGTTGAGAAAGGCCATTTTGCTGAACTCTCTCAGCTGCTAGAGATGCTAAATGACTCCCAGTACAACCCCAACCGGCAAACTCTTGTTTTTTCTGCCACACTAACCCTGGTACACCAAGCTCCTGCTCGAATCCTTCATAAGAAACACGTGAAGAAAATGGATAAAACGACCAAACTTGACCTTCTCATGCAGAAGATTGGCATGAGGGGCAAGCCGAAAGTCATTGACCTCACCAGGAACGAGGGTACAGTGGAGACGCTGACGGAGACCAAGATCCACTGCGAGACAGATGAGAAAGACTTGTATCTCTACTATTTTCTCATGCAGTACCCAGGTCGTAGCCTGGTATTTGCCAACAGCATCTCCTGCATCAAACGCCTCTCGGGGCTCCTCAAGGTCCTGGACATCATGCCGCTGACCCTGCATGCCTGCATGCACCAGAAGCAAAGGCTCAGAAACCTAGAGCAGTTTGCTCGTCTGGAAGAGTAAGTGCAGTCTGTCTCCAGACATCTTGAACCATCAGTCAAGCCAGTGTATTCAGGAGGACCGGGGGGGCAGGGAACTAGAGACCTTAGCAGCACAGGGCAGGCTAGCTCTTTTCTCCTTTCTTCTTTTCCTTAATTTTATTTCTACATTTGGCAAGGTCACTCATTCATTGTGTTTGTTTGCTGTTAATGTTGTACAGAGACTTCCAGTAATTAGACAACAACCTGGGCTTCCAGTTATTCTAACATTCTTGGGAAGCAGCAGAATAGGTTGTGCTTGAGAGAGCGCAGCCTCCAGAACCAGCATCTGAGAGCAGATCCTCAACCCTTCACTTCCTCGCTGGCCAAGTTAGTCAGCGTGTCTGTGCTTCACTGTCTCATACATGAGGTGACACGTGTGGGATTGCAAGAATGGAGTAACCGGGAACACTGTAGGGAAAGTGTTGGCAGTGCCACCCAGTGTGGCCTTTCATAACCATAGTGCCCTACTGCTGCTTATTACTGATGCTCTTCTCACTGCGTAGATGATGTGCCTTCAAAAGGAAATGCAGGCTGGGTCTCAGATTGCTGTCAGGCTCCTGAGCCCATGCCACACCTCTTCATGCGTGTCCGTCTGCCTGTGCGTCAAATGATGCAGGGACTGGGTACATGGTGTCTGTCTAGGGAAGGGTGAGGCAGTCTCTCAGGAGGGAGGAGACTAGTGAGGAGCTAGTAGGAGACAAGGGCAGTGACCCCCAGTGGCTGTGGCTTTTCTTAATCAGAGCACAACATGTGCTTGAGACAGCAAGACCCAGGTTTGGGGTCCTGATTCCACAGCAGAGTAGCCGCATGCACACCATGGAAAATGAACCTCTCAGCCTCGGGTTCTTGACTGTAAGATACTAGTATTACCTTATAGGGCTGTAGTGTGGAGTACTTAGCAGGTGCTAAGCTGACTGGTAATCGCTGTTATTTATAATTATGGATGTGCTTTGTTTCCACACAGCTGTGTTCTCTTGGCAACAGATGTGGCAGCTCGGGGTCTGGATATTCCTAAAGTTCAGCATGTCATCCATTACCAGGTACAGCTCTTAGTATTAATGCCACACAGACACACACACACACACACACACACCCCAACCCCTGACCTGCCTCCTGCAATGAATGGGGAAATGTTAAAGCAAAGGTTGAACAGAAGGAAGGGATATCCCTCCCCAGGTCCCCTGTAACATGTTCTCATTAGCATCTAGTGCCCACTGTTGCTGCTCTTCACTTAGTGAGAGCCCTGTCAAGGAACCGTTCTCTTCAGGCTACTTAATATTGACAGATTACAGTGTGATCTTAATCTGTTTTCTGTTACTATGACAGAATACCTTAAACACAGTCATTTTAAAGATGGTGTGCCTGTTGATTCTGGGGGCTGCAAAATCCAAGAGCATGTCACCAACATCTGCTCAGCTTCGGGTGGGAGCATTGAGGTGGAAGGGCAAGCAGGTGGTAAGCATGAGGGAGGCAGCCTTGGCGTGTATCTCATGGTAATCCAGCCCCTGGAGAGCAGGAACTCTCTCCCTCTTTCTGTCCCATCCACAGACACCTCCCACTAGGCCCCTCCCAACGCTGCTGCACTTGCTACACTGAAAAATTTAGCTTCAGCATGAGTTTTGGTGGGGACAGATCACAGTGGCATGATTGTGGTTTAGGGTTTTTTTGTTTTGGTTTTGTTTTGGTTTTTTAGTAATTTTAGTTTTCATTGAAAATAGATTTTTTTTTTCATATAATATATTCTGATCCCAGTTCTCCTCCTCCAGGTCATCCTAGACCTTCCCCATCTTCCTTACACACCCACATCTATACCCTTTCTTTCTCTCATTACAAAATAGGCAACTAAAACAAAACAAACCAAAACAAAGCAAACAAACCAGAATAGAACCATAACAAACAAACGGGAAGCAAGAGACAAGGATGAAACACAAGAAACACATGCAGATGCAGAGGCACACAGACCCCCATACACAAACATCTCATAAATACACAAAATCAGCAGCCATATATAAACAAGGGCCTGTGAAGGGGAGGAGGGACTCCTGGGTAAAGCGTCATCTCTGCACACACCGTCCAGTTCATCCTGTGTGGCCGCACACTGCCAGGCATGCGGCCTGCCCAGCAGTGAGGCTCTGTTGGAGAAAAATAATCTTTCTTTGCCAGGGGTTGTCAATTGAAGATGGCCTCTGGGCTAGGGATGGGGGCGTGTTCACCCCCTCTTCTCAGCCCTGGGACCCCACCTGGCTTAGATGGCCCTGTGCAAGCTGCTTCAGTCTCTGAGTTCATATGTGTGTCAGTCCTGTTGTGTCTAGAAGGCCTCGTTTCCTTGGTGTCCTCCATCCCTACTGACTTATACAATCTTTCCACTTTTCTTCTTCCACAATATTCCCTGAGCCCTAAGAGGAGGAATTTGATGGAGACATCTCATTTAAGACTGAATGTTCCAAGGTCTCTCTCTGCACATTGTCCAGTTGTGTGTCTCTGTATTTGTTCCTGTCTACTTTGGGAGAAAGTTTCTTTGAATAGCTGAGCAAGACACTGCTCTATGAGTACAGGAGAATGTTATTAAAGAGTCAGTTAGCTGCTGTGTACCTTAACAGAACATAGTATTTGGTTTCCCCCTAGGTCTGTGTCCTGTCTAATTTCAGGTTTTTGGCCGCCTAGCAGTGTCAGACATGGGTTCCTTCTCAAGGTGCTGGCCTTGATTCCAGTCAGATACGGGCTAGTCACTCCCACAACGTTTGTGCCACTACTGTACCGGAGCATCATGCAGGCAGGTCACTATTGTAGATCAAAGGGTTTGTAGCTGGGTTGCTATTTACTTTTCTCTTCTGGTCACATGCAGAGTACCTTCTAGTACCATGAACACCAGTCCACATAGACACTAGTCCCATAGGGACTCTAGTAGTTCCAGGTGAGTTCTAGGCAGGCACCAGCTCGACTTCCCATGTTCAGTGAGTTATGTACATGTTGTCTTTAGAAGAAGGGCTCCACCATCAGTTCGCGGGGAGTAACAGTTATTCTTGGCAATGGCCTAGGTTTGGGGAGTGGGGGGGTCCCTCACAGCAGAATGTTAAGTGGCTAGTCTGATATGCAGTACAAGGGTGGTGTGGTTAATTAAGACTTCCCTTGGCTAAATCCTAGCTACGTGACCTTCAGTAAATAGTTTTTGTCCCTTGGTTTTCTCATAAATGACAGGGTAGTGCATCTCTGGGTTAGTAAGGTACATATGTAAAGAGCTTGGTGTCTTAGTCACGATTTTACTGCTGTGAACAGACACCATGACCAAGGCAACTCTTATAAGGACATTTAATTGGGGCTGGCTTACAGGTTCAGAGATTCAGTCCATTGTCATCAAGGTGGGAGCATGGCAGCATTCAGGCAGACATGGTGCAGGAAGAGCTCTACATCTTCACTTCCAGGCAGCTAGGATAAGGGTCTTAAAGCCCATGCCCACAGTGACACACCTACTCCAACAAGGCCACACCTCCTAATAGTGCCACTCCTTGGGCTAAGCATATTCAAACCATGACACTTGGGCAGCCAAATTGGAAACACTTGACTATGTCTCGGGTCAGTGACAGCAGTAACATTAGTGCTTGTGAAAGCCAACAGTAGCATGCAGTCGGAGCTGGGAGCACGGGCTGGAGGACCCTGCTGCCAGGGACTGACCACCTCTCTGATGCTTTTGCGTTGATAGCTTGGCAGGTGAGAGCCCTCCCCCACTAAGGCCATGTCAGCTGTGGTGTGGTTTCACATAATTTACATCTGCTCTGCATCTTCCTAAGTATTCATAAGGGATGCTGTGATTATCATCAGAAACTGGCCGTCGTTTAAAACACAAAGCCCCCTTCACACCCTGAAATATGTGTTCTAGCAGCCAGCTAAGGCAGCGGGTAGGGGTACAGATCACCTCACTTCTGGGAAGGAGGTTCTGACACTTGTGGCTCCATCTGTGACTCTCCACACACAGTCTGTGTGTCAGGATGCAGAGCCTGTACAGCAGGTAGACTGTTAACTTAGGGACAGTCTGTGTGTCAGGGTGAAGGGTTAAGTTGGTCCACAGTGCTAGAGAGATTTCTGTCGTGCAGAGAGCAGAGCCAGTTTCAGGGTGTGCCTCCGAGGGAAAGAGCAGCTTTGGGCACTGCTGATCTTTGTTGCTGCTTTGCAGGTGCCTCGCACCTCAGAGATTTATATCCACCGAAGTGGTCGGACTGCTCGTGCTACCAGTGAAGGCCTCAGCTTGATGCTGATTGGGCCTGAGGATGTGATCAACTTCAAGAAGATTTACAAAACTCTCAAGAAAGATGAGGACATCCCACTGTTCCCGGTGCAGTCGAAGTACATGGACGTGGTCAAGGTAAAAAGTTAAACCCCAGTATACTGCCTCCTCACAGAGCACCTTACCCTAGGGAACTGAGAAATGGGGCTGCCGGTGGCTAGACAGTGGCTTTTGTTAAAAAGGATGGATGGACGTGCCAGACCCGGGAGAAAAGCAGAAAGGGGGAGTGAGCAGAGAAGGTGTGTTTTGTCCCTCATTCACTTTGATCTCTGGTCCTGAAATCTCCACCTGCTTCTACTGCAGTAGACAGTGCAGTGAGCTCAGCCATAGAGACATCTTTCAGAGAGCTGTGAACAGCAAGGTGAATGCTGAAGGCTTGGTGAACTCTGAAGCAGGGACATTAAGACTTGTTTTCCATGTTTGTATTAACTCAGGAGCATTCACTGTGATTGCTGTGTACCCCAGGCCCCAGTGTATCCAGGACTAATATGGGGTAGTTTTCCTGAGGTTCACAGTGTGTGTATAGGCTAAGCCCACGCACAGTGAGGTGTCCATGAAGCACTGGGCCTGAGAGGTGTGGTTGCGATGTGGCGAGCAGAGCCTTCATCCTGCTGCAGAGATAAAGAAGGGTAAAGAGAAGATGAAGTCACGGGCATTGAGGACATGAAAACGGGGCGATCTAAGGGTGTGTGACCACTTTGGCATGAGTGTTAGTTGTGTAAGGATTTAGATGGGGCTGGTAGAAGATGGGATTGTAGAGAATTCCTGTTACAGCCTCTGGGAGCCACCCCATTTAATGCTTATTCCCACTGCACATGCTCTCTCCGTGTCAGGGTGAGCAGAACATTATGTCACTGCACAGTGACCTCAAGACCCACAAGAAAGAGGACTGAGGAAAGGGGAGACAAGCTCACTCTGGGCCACATATGAGTTGGCCCCTGGGACAGAGCTCGAAGGAGGTGCAAGTAGGCTTCTGTGGTGGGGTGGTCACCTGGGCTATTAGCAAGAACCTGGGTAAGGGTTTCAGTAAGATCTGCTTTGTATCTCACCGGTCACATTGCAGTTTAAGAACTGCTTCAGTAAAGCTTGCTGAGAGGCCCCAACCCTGTATCAGATGACTATTTTGTGTTACTACCCCCTCAGGAACGGATCCGTCTAGCCCGACAGATCGAAAAAGCTGAATACCGGAACTTCCAGGCTTGTCTACACAACTCATGGATAGAGCAGGCGGCGGCGGCCCTTGAGATTGAGCTGGAAGAAGGGATGTACAAAGGTGCGCCGGGCAGGGTGCTTGCTTTCCCCTTAGCATTGACCTGGGTGGGACCATCCTTACTCCTGTGACCCCGTCAGGAGCTGCAAGGCACTCTTTTCTTTCCTTATGGCTGCCTATTCTGTGTGGGCTCGATGCCTTGGGCCTTTCTTGACTATCTGACTGCCTCATGGACAGCCTTTGCACTCCGTGACTGGAGCAGATCACATGCAGGGTATCTGTTAATTAATGCAACCTGTCCTTCTACTGGATGATTAGCCTTTCTGCTATGCCTCTTCGTTCATCTATAAGACAGGTGATAAACTCCCTACCTCCTGACAAGGTTGAGTAAAGGAGACTAAACTGGATAACTTAGACTTGAAAAACAGGAAGTATATGACACTGCTAAGTTGTTAGTTACCATGGTAGTTAATGCTGAACCACACAGCACCTCCGTGTCTCATTTAACTTCTCCAGTTTCTTGGCATGAGTTAAGAAAGAGCTATTATACTTTTTTTTTTAACCTTGTAAATTTATGATATTTAACAAATTCTGACATTATAGAAAGGCCCAATATGTTCACCACTGGATCTGACATTGCACTCTTGGCATTTAAGCTACTGTCCTTTTACATAAGGGATAAAGAGAAAAAGAATTCAGAGAGCCAGGCAATGGTAGACTTGCCTTTAATTCCAGCAGAGGCAGGTAGATCTCTGTGAGTTCAAGGCCATCCTGGTCTACAGAGCTAGTTTCAGGACAGCCATGGCTACATAGAGAAACCTATCTCAAAAAAAAAAAAAAAACCAAAAACAAAAAAGGTTCACAGAGAGAAGGCATTTATACATCAGAACAGTTCTACCACCAGGCATTACCTAAACCCTCTTCTGTCTGTGGGCTAGAAGCCAAGGAAGAGGCCAGGGGTGAGGGGCTGCATGGCCCTGCAGAGCAAAGCTGAAAACTGCATCTGGGGCCCATGACAGCAGTTATGGTTGGTGGCTTTTCTTCCATGCCAACAGCGCAGTTCAGTTGAGGTGTTGACTTCTCAGTACCCAGTGAGCAAGTTTCCAGGCAGACTGCTGCTTAGTGTAGGAGCCAGGAGTGTGCCAACGGTGTGCTCTTCCTTGTAGTTCATGTCTGGGGCTCAAGTAGAGCTGTGAGCCTCTACCTTTCCTTGCTGATGTCAGGCTTGGGTGGGGACTTGGGCTGTGTCCACCTCTGCATACATTCACTGCATTAGTGAGCTACTGGAGAGTCAGGCTGCACTGTCTCCCAAGGAATTTGCGGTCCTCATACCCCAGGAGCAGCGTGTAGGACAACAGCCTTCAGTCAGATGTGAGTTCTGATCTGACAGTTTGCTCTGTGGCCGTTATGTGACTGAGTTGCCTTACCTGTAAATTGAGTTTCTGTCTTTACTGGTTTCCTGAACAATGAAGGATGGTGGTTTACTGTATCCCTCCTAAACAGTTATCCACTTACGGTTCTGAACTGTCAAGCCAGCACAGCTTAATTTAGTCTAAAGAAAGTGTTTCTGTGTAAACATGATCTTATAATTGTGTGTCTCAAGGAGGTAAAGCTGACCAGCAAGAAGAGCGTCGGCGACAGAAGCAGATGAAGATTCTGAAGCAGGAGCTCCGCCATCTGCTCTCCCAGCCACTATTCCAGGAGAGCCTGAAGACCAGGTACCCCACACAGTCTGGCAGGCTGCCTCAGCCTCTGGTGGCCCCCAGGAATGTTGAGTCTGCGCTGAGCTGCCTCTCTAGGCAAAAGAGGAGGAGGAAGAAGCCAAAAGCACATCAGGCGCCACCACAGCCAAGTTCAAGCACAAGCTAACTGCCTGGTCAATGTGGTAACTGTTGAGTGGTGTCCTCCAGTTGTCTGTAAGAGCCTTCCCTCCTTGCCTTCCACTCCACCATCCACCTGGGCACACCTCTTCCATCCTTTAGCAGGAAAGACCTCCCGCACAAGTGCTGTGGAGTTAAGTGTGGCAGGCTACGCTGTGTGTCTGTAATCAGTGTAGGCAGGCTTCTTGTGCTCACCTTGTTTTTCCAAATTAAACCAAGTAGGAGTCAGAGACATCCTGAGGTGTTGTAGTGTTTTATCATTGACTTTGAGATTTCCCTAGGGCAAACAGAATGCTGTTTCCTTGATAGGGGAAATGGTGTCATAGCCCCTGGCCATGAGTCCCTTTATCACAATACTGTCAGATCTTCAGCACAGGCCTCTGTCCTTCTCCACAGCATGCAGTACCAGCTCCTTTGCTCTGTCACACTACCCTCTGCACCTTACCTAAGCTGTCCTAGAAGATGGACAGGGAAGCTCTTGCTGACTGCCCTCAACTCATGAAGCTGTCTGCAGGGTCAAGAGAGAGTGCACGTGATCTGTCCCGAGCTCCTGGACATGAATCCATGTGGTCTTTTTGTCCTAGCTTTTTTGTAAAACAGACTTTTCAGTCTGAACTGTCCTGTGTCCACCCTGGAGTGTGGCTGTTCTCTATGAGAAACAAAGCTCACAAAGCTCAGTGCTACCTGCCTCGCAGTGCTGGCCACAGTTGTGCTCCAGAGCTCCAGGGCTGGAGGTCTCCAGTGTTGTATTGGGGCCTAGTGTATATACAGTGCAGAAACAGTGACCCATGCTGCCCAGCCCACCGTCAGTCTGGCTGGCTATCACTCTCAGGCCTGGGGGGAAGCACAGTTCAGCCTGGACTTTGAGACAGGTGTCCACAGGCCTGCTTCCAACGATTGCTTTGAGGAGTCCTGTGGACTTGAATACAGTACACAGGCATCCCTAAATATCCTAATATCTAAGAAACATGGTTGGTGTCCCTCGACTCTCAGCAAGGTTGGAAGGTTACCATGAGACTTGGATTTTGGTGTCACTGTTGATCGAGTGCCTGGCATTAAGATACTTTCTAACCCTCTGTGCCTTGTGTCCCAGGTTCTCTATCACCAGTCCCCGCCCCAATTTTTTTTTTTTTTTTACATTTTTTTTAACTTAATATGGTGTGTGAGGGAGAATGGTGACTGTTCACACATGGAGATTGTTGGTTCTCCCCTGCCACCTTTATCTGCTTCTGGGGATCTGGGTTGCTAGGCTTGGATTGTTCTTTACTTTGAATGGTTTCAGTGTCTAGGCAGGCCTTGAACTGGGAATCCTCTTTCCTCAACATCCTCACAAGCTAGGAATATAGGCCTGTACTACCAGTCCTAGCTGTTAGATGCTTTCATTGATTTAAAGTTTCATTTGGTTGTCTATGAGGTCATGGTGTATCTTAATACCCTTTTTTCTTTTCTTTCTTTTTTCTTTAGTCAAGGAAGTAAACATTTATTGGTTAAGATTTAGCCAGTGTGACCCAACAGCCAGATGAGATATTGGGGTAACGCAGGGCACCTTCCTTCTCAGTTCTAATATTCTGATTCATGATCCCACTTTCTCCTTTTGATCTGAACAAAGCAAATATGGAGAGCACCCAGGTGGCCCCCACCTTCTAAGTGATCCTGTGAGATGTCAGTTTTGAGAAGCAGAAGGTGGGGTCAATGTTCAGATCCCATCTGTGCCCACCTAGTATGGCAAGGCTCTGGTCAAGTGTGCATAGCTTACTGCATCTGCTCTTTTAAATGAGGGGACTAGGAGCAGCCCTTCGAGTGTAGTCCACTCATGAGTGGCCTGTGGGAAGACGGAGGTCTTCCTTACATAACCAGTTACTCATCATTAAGAAGCCAGACTGAAAGTGGTTTATAGAGCCTGTTTTAATGCCAGGAAGATGGTCTCACTTGAGGGAAGCTGCAGGGCTTGGCCTTGGGTACTCACTGAGCCCCAAGCCCCACTTTCCCAGGCTGGCTGTTTTACTTGGCTCTTAGACTCGGTTCACTTCGAGGTGTCATGCTTCTTTGCTTCAGAGGTGAAGGGGTTTGGCCAAGGTCACACAGTTGAACTTGGGCTGCTGGCCCCAGTACTCACATCTGTTATCAGAAGGCAGATAGCAGGTGCACCACTCTGTTACTGTCCCCACTGGCTGTTCTGGGAGAGTGAGGAATTCGAAGATGAGCTCTCAGCATCTACGCTCCACTGTTGCCTCTAGAAAGAGCTGGCAGGACTTGTAACCTAGCCAGGAAATTGCTATGCTTGACCAGCATGTTCCCAAGCCCATCCCCCTGTCCCCAGACCCATCTGCACTCCCGTGGAGCAGCCCAGGCCATCTATCAGTCAGGCATCCTGTACTCATCCCATTAAACCTGGAAATGGAGAATACTGGCCGGATACAGTCATGGAAATAGGTGCCCACTCTTATGGGCTACCTGCCATAGATACCCAGATCAGGGTGGAACACTGAACACATCAAAAGATGAAGGGCAGATTTCTACTCCTGTGCCAGTGATAGACTCACTTCAAAGGAGCCTTTGGATCTAAATGTTGGCAGAGGGTGGTCTTAGAAACTCCACATTGCCCAGACATCTTGGTGCTGTTGGTTTACACCAAACAAAAGGCCAGATACAAATCTGAATTGTGTAAGATCAGGATCCTGCTCCCAGCCCTGCATGCAGGCTGTCAGCAGTCCCTCACAGTAGCACCAATAGTCTGATTCCTGCAGAGTGAAGCCTGAGGAGAGCCCTGTAACCAAGGAAGGACCAGGGGGTGGTCCCATGGTTGTCCTACAAATGAGGGTGTGTCCTCAGGTAGACTCCTAAAGCTCTTGAGGCCGAAAGGCAAGGCAAGCGGCTACTAAGGGGCACATGCAGAGGAGGAAATGTCCCTGCTGCCAACGTCTATGGCTTGTCTGTCCTTTCCTGCCTAACTTTCTATGAAGCTGGGCTGGGGAGACCCACAGAGCCTTGTGAAACCTGTCCTCAGCCCTTCCAGGCCCATGCTGCACAACCAGCCGACTACCTAGACCCTACTAGAATTCACTGGGGTAGACGGGCAGCTGTGGCCCCTTGGTCCCAGACATGGACACACTGGCCCTAGTCCTTGGCAAGCCTTATCCAGGTGGGGTTGACAGCAGAGCCCTGAAGGACCAATCCTCCAGAGTCAGGAGTTTTCTGATCCCAAGAGGTAGAGGGACCTTACAACTTGAGCTTTGTGCTGAAGGCTAAAGTCCTTTTCTGGACTTTGGTCAAAGTCTTTTTGTTTTTGTTCCCTCTCCTTCAGTGCATGGAAAAGTGTAGCCACCATGAATGAGTACACACACCCTCACATCCAGAGAGTCTACTACCATGACCCACCCAACATAGCCAGGCTGGTAAGTCACCTGAACATGACAGCTGACCTGAGCTTTTCTTCCCTATGAGGGCCACTGCCCTGGATGAGGGCAGGCCCAGTGTGCCCCCCTTTCACACAGCAGCAGATCAACACTGTCGGGAACCTCTTCCAGGTAAATAGGTCCAACGAGGTTCTTGAGGTAAATGGATACAGAGACAGGGTTTCTGGCCTTGTGGTCCAGAGTTAGCAGGCATTATATCATCTATCAAAATAAATACTAAAATTCCTATTAAGTCATCACAGTCCATAGTGGGCACAGGTCAGTTCAGTGGCTTTACCCAAAAGGCTATATGTTTTCTAGTTGTCTAAATCACTTAAAAGATTGCCAAGGCAGAATGTTCCATTCAGAATGCAGTCCATTAGATGACAGGCTCCGGCATGGCCTCAGATTAATCAGTGTTTTTCAGCTGCGTAAAGGATGTTGTAGTGGGATGTTTTATAGAGCAGATAAACGGAAGGGCTGGCAGCCTCGGGGAACACGTGGTGGTTCAGGGCAGTGTCCATCTCGTCCACATACTCCACCTGCAGAGCGATGTTGAGTGCCTGTGACAGGGCTGTGATCTGTACGTGGTCACACTCCATGGCCATGGGCTCTACTTCCTGCAAAGCCAAAATAAAATACTTAGGAGGGAGGCCAGGGCAAGGGGGTGCGTGCAGCCCTGGCTCCCAGCATCACAGTCACCTGTTCTCTGCGGGGGTGGTGATGCCCACCTGTCACAGAAGCAACTCAGCCAGACACTACTGGGGTTGCAGAAAATGAAGCGAAACCATTTTTATTCCAGACCCTTGATGGAATGTGCAAGAGAGGAATCTTTCAGGCCGGCATCAAAAACTTAGAACTAAAAGAACCCTGAAGTCAGGCTTCCAAGTATAAACCTGTAGAAGCCAGAGCCTGGGGGTGAGTTCTGATACTGCAGAGACAATAGAGAAGCAGAGGTTGTGACATGCCAGCATGTGTATCCCACAGAGGGCAGCTACTCTTGTGCCTGTGGTAACCGCCATTTAAGTTAGGGGCCCAGTACCTTTTAATTAAAACAAACAAACAAAAAATCCAGATAGCCATATGAAAATTGTCCATTTCTTAACATGTGTGCCACTCCTTGTTTCAGATAAATACATCTGAAACAAGAGCCCATCATAAGGCAAATGTGGCAGGAACTGTTTGTTACTCTGCAGTTCATCAACAGAATAGTCCCAAGTCCCGCCATCCCAGAGACTGCCTGGGATTACAAGCAGGCTGCTCAAGCCTCAGAGCTCAGGCCACTCAAGGAAGATGTCTCCAGCAGGCTAATCTCGCTAGTTGGCATTGTAAGGTTGTCCCTCTGGGCAGACACAGTGGACCTGGAGTGTGTAAGGGACAGACAAGCAAAGCCTGGTAGGAGCTACATCCCCAAGGAGGACCTTAGGGACCTACGTGAGTGCAGAAGTCTTTGATGTCCATCTCCTCATCGATGAAATGTCGGAAGAAGTCAGCTCGGTTCCTGATGAAGGCCGATGTGAGGAGGCGTAAGAACTGCACAATTCGGTCCGAGGAGCTCTGGTCATTGAACACCTTCAGCAGGCTAGACACCGAGCTATCCTTCTCCACCAACTCTACCACACTGTAAAACTTCACATTGCCCCGCCATCAGACCCGGCTAGCACCCGCCCCCAACACCCCACGGGACTCCTCATTTTGAGACTGCAAGGATTCGTGTTGAAGCTCAGAGACACATCTAGGGCCCTGGCATTGAGTCCCCTTCCACCATCCATTCAGAATGGCAGGAGGCTGACAGTCCTCTGAACTGAGGTCCCCTCTATTCACATATCCCCACAGGTAGGAAATGACCCTGCCCTGTCCCAGCCCCAACTGCAGAGCTGCAGGCAGGCTGTGGACCTCTAGCCTGTCTGCTCCCATCTGCTCTGTGGAGCATGACATGTGGAGGGCCTTGGTCCTCGACCAGTGTGGCTCAGGTGAACTCACAGCATTAAAGAAGTTTCTGAACTTGTGTTCCTCAAAGCCGGCAGCCAGAAGGTCATTTGGGGTCTGTAGCACACGCTCTTTGAACCTGGAGGGAAGGAGACCTGGTGGTCACAGGGGAAACGGTACTGCTGTGACAGGCACCTGCCTAGTCCACACCAGTGTCACAGAAGCACTGCCACATGTGCTGCCTTCCCTGCTGTAAATGACTCCCATTTCTCAGATGAAGAAACTGAGGCTGTCAAAACATTCTCATCCAGATATGGCAATTCTTTTCAAAAGCTTTCTCCCTATATCTGTGGTCCCACTGCCCTGGTCTTTACCTCTTCTCCCTCTCCCTCATAGGGACCTCCAGAGTGACCAACAAAACTTCTCCCATGTCACAAATTTGCTGGCCTCTGCCCATGACACTATGCTCCTCACAGGGATATGTCTCCCTCATCTTCAGCCCAGGGTCATAACTGGCAGTCCATCTACAGCCAACCTCCATTTGCACTTTACCTGGGCAGGGTCTGTTAGGCCCGAGATGCCCCTCTTTGGGAGCTGCCAGTGTGCAGCCCACTTTAAGCTAATGAACTGTTATTTCAAGACTTTTACCAGTCAGGAGTTAGCATCCCTTAGTAAAACCCAAATGGGTAAAGATACAAGGCAATAAACCATTCTGAAAACCAGATGGAGAGATAGCTCATTGTTAAGGAACCCATGTTCTTGCAGAGGATTCAAGCACAACCATCTGTAACTCCAGTTCCAGAAGATCAAATGCCCTCTTCTGGCACCGAGGATACAGACATACATGCAGGCAAACACTCATACAGTAAGTAAATACAATTTTTGAAATAAAAAAAGAATACTCAAAGCCCAGTCTCCTGTTTAGTATTCACTATGCTTCTAGTGAAGCTCAGGAATATTACGGATGTGAGGTGGGAATGCCCTGGCCCCCAGCATGTGCTTCTGCCCTTCAGATCTCTGCTCTGGCTGCTTATGTGGGGTAGCCAGTAATCAGTCCTAATACTAGCGTGCTCACCTGTCAGGTCAGTCCTCCCTGCCCTCAACCCCACTCATGGCTGCTAATACATATCCCTCCAGTGCATAGCTCCGTCCTGACACCAGCCACAGTGCCCTCATGAGCATGGTGAGGCGCCTGACCTGGCCAAGTAAAGCAGTTCTTCATTCACCTCAGGACCAGCCTGGCACTGGGCTCTCTATCAGGGTCAAGGGCCAGCAAGAAGGCTTGGTAAAGTGGGAAGGGAAGAGAAGACTCTAATGTAATCCGCTGGCCTCTGTGCACACACCACAGTGTGCCCTCTGTCACACACACACAAGAACATGACCAAGGCCAGCAGGAACAAGCTTCCTTCTTTTGTATTCTTTTCTTACTCTTCTTCCTTTTCTTCTTTTCCCTTTCTTTCTTTCTTTCTTCCTCGATTTCTTTCTTTCTTCTCCTCCTCCTCCTTCCTTCCCCTCCTCCACCTCCTCCTCTTTCTTGTGTTGGTGTTTGAAACAGGGTTTTCCTGAGTGCCAACGCATCTGGTTTTCATTTTGCAGTAAATACCAAGCGCCCACCCAGTGTTGGTGAGCCATGCCTTCAGGCAACGCTGAAGGAAGTGTCAGACAGATACAACCTTCCTAAGCCTCTGGGCTGCCATCAACACCAGCACAGTGGGCAGCTAGGTTCCCAGGCAAGTCATGCCTCTACCAGGCAGCTCCTCTGCTCCACAAGCCTGGTCCAGCACAGAGAAGCAGACGAGTCTACACAGCTCCCACTCACTTGAGGATCTCTCTGCTCTTGCCCAGCAAAGACTCCAGGTAGGAATAGCCCAAGGCCCTGTAGAAGCAGTTCCCGTCTCCTTTGGTCTTTCGGATTGAGGTGAATCTTTTGCTCAGTTCCTAAGGGGAGAGGATGACACATGGGCCTCAGCGGCAGCCCTGGCATTGATGTGGGTCAGCCACTGGCCTGGCCACAGCTCCCTCCCTTCAGGGTTCCCACCCTCATCCGTCCCACAGATACACAAATACACTGAGGTGTCAGACACAGGATGTCAGCTTCTGGGCACCAGCCAGCCTTCAGTTGGGGTAAGCACCACAGAATTAGATGATGGTGACAGAGTTTGAGGACTTGAGCTGGGGTGTCGTGGGTCAGAGATATCCATACCAGACTTTGGCAATCAGGGAAGGCTTCCTGGAGGAAGCTGGCAGCCGAGTGGAGTGGGTGACAGGGAGGCTGCAGAACACTAAGCAACCTCAGCAGTCTTATAAAGGTTTCTCAGTGGTGTGAGAAATGCTAGACCACGAAGAATCATAAAGACTCAAGCAAGAGCATCTAGCTCTTGGACGGGTGCTTAGCTTTAAAATGTATGGTGTTCCCACAAAGAGAGGCTCTCCTGAGGCAAATGCACAATGTCAGAATGGTCTAAGTGTGTTTCAGTTTGCACAGGAGCCTGGCCTGAACTCCACACCTACCGAAAGCTGCCCCCTTTACTCCCGACCTTGGCCCCCTTTGCTTACACTCTTGGTCCCTCTACCCTCTGCCCCACCTGGATTTTCCTCTGGTAAATCCTGTTTTCAGGATGGTCCCGAAGAATGGATAGAATGTCACATTTTTCTGATATTAGGTTGAAAGATGTTTCACTCTGAAAGAGAAAGAAGAAACACTGAGATGGCTTCAAAGACACCCGCAGGGCTCACAGAGCTGATGGCCTCTGAACAACCAGGCACACAACCCGGAACAGGCCCTGTTCTTTCTTAAGGGATGTGTGAGCATGTGACCAGCATCCTAGAGACCTGCCTGAATGGTCCTGGTCCCTGGGCAGGGACAATCGGGACTAGCACCACCATGAAGTGACCTGGTTTTAAAGAACTAACTTACAACTTACTAACAGATTCAGTTCATAATATTTAACACCTCGGACTTAATAAATCTCTATGCTGGAGTATGCTTCCACCTCATTCATTCATTCTTTTCTTTACTCACCCCCTCACCCCCCAATTCCAGACAGAGCGCACACCCCGTGTCAAGCCTGACATTACCACATGCTGGCAGTACAGGGCTATTCCCCATCCCTACACAAAAGCCAGTAATACCACAGGGTAAAGGTTAGCCGTGAGGTGACCTTGTGACACTGGAGGGGGTGTATGAGACGGCCAGGGAGAGGGTAACAATCTGAGTTTACACAAGGGCTGAGGCATTGAGAACATCTTCCCATACTGCCTACCAGAGTTGCCCAGCTCTGAATCAAGGCCCGAACCAAGTGTGCGCACATGCCTGTGGGTAGCCAAGGTCTCCAAGCCTTGGAAGAAGGAAAGCAGGTGGGAGACAGGGCAGAGGATGCCATGGAGCGAGGAGTGGCAGCCACCTCTCCACCTGTGCATTTTGGTTTTGGTTTTGGTTTCTCTCTTTTTCAAGACAGGGTTTCTCTGTGTAGCCCTGGCTGGCCTGGAACTCACTCCGTAGACCAGGCTGGCCTCGAACTCAGAAATCCACCTGCCTCTGCCCCCCAAGTGCTAGGATTAAAGACGTGCACCACCACTGCCCAGCTCCACCTTTGCATTTTTACTAGGCCGGGATGAGGGTGCTCAGGGGTAGGGGCTCAGCCAACTGGCCATGTACGCTTGCCACCAGCCACCCAGGAATGATGCTCTCTGCAGAGTAAAATACAAAGTGTTGGGCTGCAGGGCGGTGGTGGCACACACCTCTAGTCCCAGCACTCAGGAGGTAGAGGTAGGCAGATCTTTGTGTTCGAGGCCAGCCTGGTCCTGGTCTACAAAGCAAGTTCCAGAACAGCCAGGGTAACACAGAGAAACCCTGTCTCAAAAAACAAAAATAAACAAAAATTGCAGGGCCTGTGAAATGCCTCAGATTGCTGACAAGCCTGACCACCTGAGACTGCCCCCAGGATCCCACATGGGGAAAAGGGAGAACCAACTCTCACAAGCTGTCTGCTAACTTGTGTCAGTGGTGGTTTGTGTATACATACACACATTCTCTCTGACTCACATAGTCACACACTGTCTCAGACATGAATACACACACAATACACACACACACTCTCACACACACTGTCTCACACACAAATACACATATACACACTTACACAATATACACACAGTCACATACACACTCTCTGCTCTCTGCCTCACATACAGTCTCACACACATACACAATATACATTCTCTGTCTCTGTCACATACACACACTCTCTGCCACACACATATACACATATATACACATTCTGTCACATATACACACACACACACACACACATTGCTCTTTAAGTGCTATTTGACCCACGTAAAGAGTTTCCAGCTTAAAATAAGGGTTCTCCCCCAGTGCTCCCAGAGACTGGACCACCAACCAAAGAATACACATGGAGGGGCCCATGATGCTGGCCGCATATGTGGCAGAGGAGGGCCTTGTTGGCCATCAGGGGGACGAGAGGCCCTTGGGCCTGAGGGTGTTAGATGCCTCAGTGTAGGGGAATGCCAGGGAGGGAAGATGGGAGTGGGTGGGTGGGTGGGGGAGCACCCTCATAGAGACAGGGGGGAGGGGATAGGGAGGTTACAAAGGGGAGACCAGAGAAGGGGAAAACATTTGAAATGTAAATAAAGTATCAAAAAAATAAAAAAAAGAAATTAAATCAATATGTTAAAAAAAATTCGAGTTCTGTGGCTGAGGGCATGGCTCTGTAGATACAGCACTTGCCTTAGTGTGAGGATCAGAGTTCAGATCCCCAGAATACATATTCAGGTTACATGGGCCTATGATCCCAGCTCTCAAAGGATTGGTACAGGGAATCCTGGGACAAGCTGACAAGCTAGATTACCAAAATTGACATATTCTAGGCCCATACAAAAGTCTGCTGGGGCTTCTGGGAAAGCTTTCAGTTTGGGATGAAAAGAGCAGAGATGCTGATGCAATGTCTACTTTACAGCAGCCATTCTGTGACCAGAGGTTGAAAGCCAACATAGGGAGGATGGTTTGATTTGCTGCTACCCTAAGCCCAAGAGGTGTGACATGGTGACGGGTGCCATCACTGGGCACTACTGTGTGCCAAGATCAAGAGCAGAGGCTCACATAGCCCCATTATCTTAATTATCACAGCACTCTTATGAAGTGGGATTATTATACCCACTGCCAAGGTCAGGTTGTTTGAACTAGGAAGTGATTAATGCAGGTCTGTGTGAAGTTCCGACACACCAAACTGCTAGGCATGCACAGCCCAGAGGACTCATCTGCCAGACCACAAAGGAGTGTCCTGTCCAGGGCAGTGTGGGGCCTCCTTACCCAGAGGCTGGGTCCAACTTCTCACTTCTGCAGTGCCCCCAGAGACACTGTCCTCCTCACCCCCCACTTCCTGACGGGAGTTCAGTGTGTCCAAGAGCCTGGCCAGTGTAAGATGCTTACTGCAGAGTATCAAGGGACAGTTCCTAAGTGACTCCAGGCACAGCTATTGAAAAGTATCAGCAGGGGCTGGAGAGATGGCTCAGCGGTTAAGATGCCGACTGCTCTTCCAAAGGTCGTATGGCTCACAACCCTCCGTAATGAGATCTGATGCCCTCTTTTGGGTGTCTGAAGACAGCTACAGAGTGAGCAGGGCCAGAGCGAGAAGAAAAAAGTGTCTTAACAGCTACAGCCTACTTACAATAATAAATAAATAAATCATTTTTTTAAAAAAGGTATCAGCAGGCTAAGGGTGTGGCTGAACAGTGGTTGAGCTTCTCTGGCATGTGCAAGGCCCTGGGTTCATCCCTAGCTCTGCAAAGCAAGCAAACAAAAAAACAGGAAAGCAGAGCCCACCCCCCAGAGGGTGAGACAGCCCCTCCTCTGCCTCCTTTGAGCCTTCTACCTGTGCCAAGAAGATACCAGCTTCTTCCATATGTCCTTCCTTCCCACTTTCTAGTTGTCCCTTTCAAAGGTCCACAGACCTCTGGCTCATAGCTTGAACAGGCTCCATTTCATTTGCAGGTTTAAAAATCCTTAGGCCAAGACACCTTTGTTGACTTCATAAATGTGTGTGTGTGTATGTATGTATATAATATAGACACACATATATACATATAAATATACATTTATATATTTAAATATTTAATATATAAACATAATTATGTATATGTTTGATATATTAATAACTATACATATAGCTATATATATAACTATATATTGTTCTAAATCATGGAAGTGTGACATCATTTACATAACACCCAGCTGCTGGTTTGCAGTTAAGCCTGCTAACACTGTGTTGAAGAAACAAATCCCCATGGGGCGGTATCGTTCTGAACAGCCCTCTCCACACCTTGTGTGCATGGCAAGGTGACCCATGGGCCCCTTGCCTGGCAAGTGGCCACATGTTCTGCTCCACCAAACTCCTCCTTGCTCCCTTGTTAATTCATTCATGTCTTGCTACCTGCTTCATGACTATTTGTTTACAGAAGTGTTTTTACAGATGGCTGACTTAAAATGGTACACGGGCTTTCTGAACAACAATCCTGGCCCCAAACAAAACCCAGAAATAAAGATGTCAGGGGCCTAGGGAACACAGAAGGATGCTCAGCAAGCCATATTTACTTGACAGTTTCTGAGAAGGAATCAGAGAACAGGAGAAGAGGAACTCCACCCTCACAGAGGAGGCCTGAGGGGAGAGGCACTACACCAAGGAAGGCTTCCTGGGGCCTGCATTAGCCTGGCATAGTAGGTAAGCTTGCTGCCAAAAGCTATTTGCAGCTGTCACACTAATAAACAGCATCAGGACCAGCTGTGAGCTGTTGAGCTGCACTCTTCAGTTTCAGAGAGTTTTCCAAGTTTATCTCATGTGTCCCTAATCTGTGTTGTGTCCCCAACCCCCTGCCCCTCACTCATGCCCGATCCCCAAGGTCTATGTGGCATGTTTTTGGAAATGTATGTCTTTAAAAATATGGTGGTAAAATGTACATAACATGAAACATACCATATTTCAGCCATTTTTATGCGCACAGCTCCGCTGCCTTAAGTAGCCCCCTCTTCCCCCTCCCTATCTTTGGAAACCATCTCTCTGCTTTCTACTGTCTTTACGAATCAGACTACAGATGAGATGTATTTTCCAATTTTTTTTAAAAAAGGAATTGTTATATGTTTTAAATTTGCATATATATTACACTACACACACACACACACACACACACACACGCACACGCACACGCACATTAACTTTACTGGATACTATTTAAAAACGAGCCCTAGCTTGGTATGGTGATAATAGCCTATAATCCTATTATCCAGGAGGCTGAGGCAGGGGGATGGTGAAATTGAGGCTAGTATAGGCTACACTGCAAGACTGTCTCAAGGGAAGGGTATGGGAGAGGGAAATGAGGAAGGTAGATAGGTCTTGCATTGGCATCTAGTGTCCCCCAAGTGTATATGTGACCCTAGTGCCAAGCAGATTTACACCCTGGCACTGGAAGTCCCTAAAACACCTTTGGAATGGCCCAAGTTCCTACCCAAACATACCAGCATTCCTGGGTGAGACCAGTTTCAAGATCCAGGAAGAACCTAGAAGCCGTACCAGTTCACTAGTCCACTATTAATGAATCTTGGCTAACATTAATTAGTGTTCCTTTTAAAACCCTGGCTGAAGACTTCCAGGTTGTTCTGGAGAAAAGAAACACAGACAGGTCACTCTTGACTGTGCTGTCAGGCCTCACCAGACCCCAGCAAAGACACTGGCTCTTTAATTGCTGGGTTGCAAGTAGATGCTAATTAATTAAGCTGGGGGGGCAGCACCTGGGCTTGGCAACTGTTTCAGCAGTGGGGGTGAGAGGTGTTTCATGGACCAAAGCCACAGCCAGGCCTCAGCTCATACCTCTGCCTACAAAGCGCATCTGCCAGCCGGTCATTCTGTCGGGCATCTGAGCATGCCCACATCCCAGGCTCAGCAGTGCCCGTCAGACCTAGCAGACAGGTCATCTTTCTCTGGGCAGCTTGAGCAGGGTTGACTCCCCAACCAGGCCCCAATGCCACCACTCACCACACAGCCTGACCTCACGGCACCTGGAAAAGCTGGAAATGCCAGCCTCACCTGCCTGCCAAGCAGGTCCAGAGCTTCAACCTCTCCTTTAGGAAGGCTCACGTCCTTGCCAGAGGCCACCCAGAGTTGAACCCTGGCCCTACCTGATCGACTGGAGTTCCCACAGGCACTAGGAGTGTGCTTTTAAATGTCACTTGGGACTGGGAAGGTAGCCGATTGGGAAATGAATTCACTGCTTAAGCATAAGGACCCGAGTTTTGCAACACAGCAACTGTGTGATCTGCACCTGCCATGCGCCTGGACCTCAGCACTGGAGAGGAAGATGTAGAGACAGTCAGCTCTCCAGACTGATGACTGGCCAGTCCAGCCAGTGAGTGAGCTTCAAGTTCAGTGGAGAGACCCCATCTCAGAAGTCAGAGGAGTTGGGGAGAGGCCTCAGTGAGCAAGGTGCTTGCTACCCAGGAAGACAAGAGTTCAGAGCCCCAGAACTGATGTGTGACAGCTACCTGTAATCTCAGCCCTCAGGAGGCAGAGACGGCTAGCTAGAACACCCAGAATCAACAAACTCCACGCTCAGCGAGAGACCCTGTCTAAATACGCAGTGATCGAGGGAAACACCCAGAGTCAACTTCTGGCATCCGTACGCAGGAACACATATGTGCATGCAAACCATATACACATGTGCCCACACACTTATGAAGCAGGTTCATATGCACACTACACACACATGCATGCATTACATTTTTAAAAGAAAAATGATAAAGGAAGATATCTGATGCCAATGTCTGGCCTCCACATTCATGTACACAGGTTGATACAATCCTTTATCATGAACATATACATACAGAAATACACCACACACACACCCCCGAATCTCTCTCCATATATATATATATATATATGTGTGTGTGTGTGTGTGTGTGTGTGTGTGTGTGTGTGTGTATGTATATACATGTATGCACATGTATATGTCTAAACATATTTGTATACATGGATATATACACATATATACATACACACATTCATATACACACACACATTTGAATACATGTGGAGTGTTCAAAAGTCCATTACTATTTTTCTTTCTTTCTTCCTTTTTGTGTGTTTTCTTTTTTTCTCTTTCAAAAGTCCATTATTAATGAGTTGACTTAAGCCACAGCTGCAGGGACACCTGTTTCCCTGGAGGACCCATTCCCACTCCAACATCTGGGGACAACTGTGGTGTCACAGACTATCACCATTCTGACTTCTTTGCAATTGGAAGTCGAATTCCAGTCTCCTCCATCTAAGGGCAAGCTGTGGACAGGCTGTGCTTTGGGGGCCTTCTGGACTCTGCTGCAGTGCAGACTGCTTTCCCCAATCCCTAAAGACTGCCTAGGTGCGCTGCCTGAGTTCGATCTTTGGAACTGATGTGGTGGAAGGAGAGAACTGACTCTGACCTCCACACATACTCCATGGCATGCCTGCACCATGCCCTGACCCCCGACACACACACACACACACACACACACACACACACACACACACACACACACACACACAAATAAATATACACTAAAGGCTGTCTGGCTTCCGTGATGGATAACCCTTTCTCTCACCATGTAACCTTTCTTTCCCAGGTCCCCTTCCCTTCCCCTCCTCTCTCTTGTAGAGACCCTAGTGGTGACCTCTCTGGGCCATCCTTGACAACTAAGGGTAATCTTCACTTCAGCCTGTTAACTGAGTTGCCCTTCGAAACCTCTCCTGCCGTGGTAATATATCCACAGGCGCTAAGGCAGGATATGCTAATCTTTGTTGACAATCACTCGGCTTACTTCATGACCCTTCTCGGTGGGGCCCCAACCCCTTATCTTCGTTGCTGGCTGTTTTCAGAATCCCTGAAGCTGGGCTCTGCATCCCTCAGATAACATGAACTTGTGTAACATCTTTGAGCAGCCTCCTGGTCTTAGTTCCAGCCTCACCTCTCCCTAGGACTCCAGCCTCAAACAGTCGGCAACCTCTCAGACATCCAAAGAGCCCCTCAATTACTCTGTTGCCTCTCTGTCCCCACCGGGTTTCTCCAGCCCCTAGAATACCCCTCCATCCACCAGAGTACACCCCCAAATCCAGGAGCCTTCTCCTATTGTCTCACCCTGTCCCACTAGTTCCTGGGTCTGGCCTGAGAGCCCTCACCATTTCCCACACGGAGGATGCACCCTGCCCAGCTGACCTCACGGCTTGGCTTCCTCTCCCATTCAGTCCCACATCCTCTCTGAGCCGTCCGCACAGGCTGCTTAACAGGCAGGGCCTTTCCTCAGTACTCTCTGCTGGGCTTAGATGTTTGTTTAATTGCCAATATCACAGCACTCTGCCTTCATGACTGAACTAACATCATGATCATGAATTGTATCCAGTGTTGACTCAGTTTCCCTAGCCCCCCTTCTGCCAAGCAATGCCTTCTTCCCTCACGGTAAGAAAGCAAAAAACCCCTGGCCTGATGCTGGCACCTTATTTTAGGATTTTCCACCTTCCCAAACTCTGAGCCTGATAAAGCTGTTTGGTAGAAATGGCCCAGTGATAACCTATTACCGAAATACAACCAGGCTAAGACACAGCCAGGACTCAGGAGCAGAAGCTGCCATAACTAATACCTGCAGACACGAGGGCATCAGGGCGGGGGAGTGGCTACAGCCGGGACACTTCCCAGGTGGCTGCTGGAGCAGCCTTCGCAGCTGTGAACAGACCACCAAGGGCGATTTTGGTGTGGGTAAGACAAGCCGGACAGCAGGAGGGAAAGTGGGCATCTTCCCAGAAGATTCTGTGTGATAACGCCAACGAGAGCTGGCACAGAAGAGGCCGTAAGGATATAGCCTCAGATGGAATGGAAAGGAGGAATGAAGTCCTGGAGACTGGAGGGAAGGACCATCTCCTCAAGTGGCAAGGAACTTGGCTGCAGGGTGTCCTTGCCCCAGGTCTACATGGGAAAATAGAACTTAAGAATAATGAGCTAGGTAAGACCCGGGCGGCCGAAGCCTAAGGCAACGGCGTTCAGGCGGCGGTGTGGGTTTTTGTAATTTCATCTACTAAAACGTAAGAGATGATGTGGGTACAGACGGGGTTCATAAGCGAAGAGAATGAAGGTCTTGGAAAACTCACAGCTCAACTAAGTCAAAGAATGACAGAGCATCTGTATGCCAAGGGTGTGGCCCTGAGGCTGGCCACCCGATAAAGCTAAGAGCACAGAAGGGAGCCAGAGCGAGGTGTCACTCAGGGAGAGGGGGTAGGAGACCCCCCCCCCCAAACATGGCAGAAATCCATAGGCTGGCTATGCCTAGAGAGCACTTTCCAGGGAGCCTCTCAAGGGCTCCCACATTTCAGGGTGGCAGGCCACCTGGGTGACCAGCTGTGGCAGGGCCTGGGGAGGGCTGCTACTCTAACAGCCAAAGCTGTGGTCTCTGTGGAGAGTCCACATGGGCAGGTTCTGAGGCCTGCTGAATGACAGTGGGGTGCAGTGCACAACGTGGGGGCCCAGAGTAACCACTATCTCCACTAGGGTGATTGATGTGAACTGCTGCCTAGGCTGAGTCCAGTGAATTCCGGGGTGGGCAGTTCCAACAGCCACCGGAGTGGCATGGGCATAGCAGACTCAGCAATGATTCTGGAATGTGATTTGCTAAATTGGGTGTGGGACTCACATAGGATGTCTGACTCCTTATTCCTAGCCAACTTCCCACTCTGGGGACTGGAAGGTCTGTCTCGGGTCTGCCCACCATCACACTTGGGTGGCAGGTAATTTTCAGAACTCACAGGCCCTCAGCTGGCAGGAGACCTGCCTGGATCTCATCTCCGCCTGGCTCACCTATGCCACAGTTCTGAAGAACTGTGGATAGAATGGATGCATCTTGTATGTGAAAAGAACTGTGTGTGTGTGTGTGTGTGTGTGTGTGTGTGCGCGCGCGTGCGTGCGTGCGCGCGCGCGCCTTGTGTGGGTGGGGGGGGCATGAGTAGAAAGCTAAGGTTTGAATGTCTTCTCCAAACCAACTTGTAATTCAGCTGCCAATGTGACAGTTTTTCAGAGGTCACTAGGTCTGGGGACTCCCCTCTCACGAAAATGATTAACACAGCCATCACAGGGAAGGGTTTTCTCTAGTCCACTCTCCCCTCCTACCATACCACGGCACAGCAAGAAGACATGTGGGCTCTCACCAGAGGCCAGCACCTTGAGAAACTTCCCAGTTGCCTGCAGAACCAGAAGCCAATAAATGTCTGCTTATTATAAATCACCCAGTCTATGACACTGTGGCAGTGTGAAACCTCTTAGGCCCCCTACTCCCTTGCTTGCTCCATGTTTGACAATGACCTCCCATCTGGCTCTGGTACACCTAGGCACTCCGGTCAGTGACTGCCCTGTCCCTCCAACCGGACATACACTCTACCTCAGGGTCTTTTCTTTCTTCTGTCTCAGTGCTCTTCTGCCTCTTTAGATGGCTTGGGAGATGCCACCTCAGCAGAGAGGCCTCCCTCCCCTCCCCCACCATCCTATTGCCTTATGATCTGACAGGTGGGCTCACTCGCTGACTCGTGCTGTCTCTCTCCACTCCAATGCCAACTCCACAAGGGTAGGGACCTGTCATCTGTCACTGCCCGATCTCCACTTCCAGGAATGTTGGAATGTATTCTAAAAATGTATTCCGAGTGTTCCAACCTAAACTGATGAAGCCCAAGCTCCAGAATGCAACTTTATTTTGGAACAGGGTCATCACTGATATAATTAGTTAAGATGAGGTCACAATGGAGCAGGGTGGGTCACCAGCCCCATGACTCGTTTCCTCATTAAAAGAGGAGTGTAAAAACACACACACACACACACACACACACACACACACACACACACACACACACACGGGAGAGAGCCGCCTGTGGATGGGTCCCTATGTCACAAGTCAGGCTACTGCTGGCAGCTTGGGGAAGCTGGGGGTAGGACATTCCTAAACACCTTCAGTGGGACCCTGCCCCTCCCTGCACATCCACCTGAGACTTCAGCCTCCAGACTCATCAGAAAACCAGTCCCTGTGGATCTCTCCCATGGAAGGCTTTTGTTGCATTAGCCCTGGCAAGCAGGCTGAATGAGCAAGCCTGCCTCTCCCTCCAGCTGGCCACCCACGACCCAGCATCAGACAGAGCTAGCAACCATTTCATATTCATCAAAAATGTTGAGTTCCCTCATGTGCAGACAACCCAAACTCCACAGCCCAGCATGCAAAGCTCTGCACAGGATGCTCAGATCCCACTCAATTTCCCAGATCCACTACCCTGGGCTCCCCGCCCTCCTCCCTGAATCTACACTGATCAGCTGCTTACTCTTCCCAGGATGCCCGCTCTTGAACACGTCCCAAGGCAATCTCCCTGCTGCCTGGAATGTACTCTTTCCCCAGTCCTTCCTGAATACCCCAGCACCAGCTTTTTCTTCCAATGGAGCGGGCCATGCTCCTGAACTGTGCAAGACCCCTGTTGGACTCTCAGGCCATGTCAGTAATTCAGTAGCTGTTGCCTGGAGAGGGCAGGGTGTCATGTCTTTCTTACCACTGCCCCAACATAGGCTGAGGATGCCAGGTTGGCTGATTTAATGCACAAGAGAAGGCAGACAGGAGCATGTCCTTTGACTGCCTATAACTCACACTCACTCTTATCCCCAAGAGCAAAAGCACACATAGTGAGGTGAGCCCCTCACCATTAGCAGCCCTGACTCCCGAGGACTCCATGGCTTCTGCCTGGCACCCACCTCCAAGCTCAGCCCAGTGACACTGACATAGAAATAGAGGAAGATGCTGTCAGTCCCAAGACAGTCTCCTATATCTACCAACCATGCTGTATAGCCTCAGCCAACATTTACAGTAAATCAGCCATGGACCTCAGGACTTAACAAGGTGCCCAACACATGATAGGTATATAATAAACACCATGTAAACAGTCTAGTTCTGTCCTCATGACTCCCATACAGATGTCCTTTTTGGTGGGTTTTAACTATTCATATTTCTCTCTCTCTCTCTCTCTCTCTCTCTCTCTCTCTCTCTCTCTCTCTCTCTCTCACCTGCCACCCAAGTGTGATGGTGGGCAGACCCGAAACAGACCTTCCAGTCCCCGGAGTGGGAAGTTGGCCAGGAATAAGGAGTCAGTCATCCTATGTGAGTCCGACACCCAACTCAGCAAATCACTCCCCAGAAAATTGCTTTGGGTCCCAGCTGCTGGTCTCCTGGGTTCAGGGCAGATCCAGCTACACAGTAAGGGTCAAAAGTTGGGGTCTCAGCCCCTACTGCCGTGGTGTGCTGTCTGCTACCACCAGTGGTGGCCAGAAGCTACACAGCCTCCAGCTTCTGCGTGGCTAAAGCTGTCACTTCCATAGCCTGATTCCCTGGCAGGTAATGCAGAAATCCCTGGGCCACTTTCCAAGAGCAGCAGAGCAGGTAAACCCTTGGGTACCAAGAACAAGCAGAGAACTAGTGGTTCCAGTCCCTCCCCACTGTTTTAGTTACACACACACACACACACACACACATACACACACACTCACTCCTCATAATAACCACTGAGATAGCGTAAACTGGAAGTAGACTGGAGTGTAGTTTAGAAGTTCAGCCTTATCTAGTACGAATGAAAACCAGGGTTCAAAACCCAGCATCAATAAACAAAACAGAAAGAGCAGGTGATTCCAGAGCTAAGGGATCCCAGGCTAACCAGTAGCACCAGGGGTCAGGCCCCCTGGTGCCCTTTGCTGGAAGTTGAATAACTACCCAATCCCCTGTAGGAGGCCTGACCCCATGGCAACCTGGAGGGCACGCTGATGCAACACAGAACACTGGACCAGAGGCTCGGGTCCAAGTCCTAGCTGTCGCACCACCACAATCCCTACCAGCTTTCTCCCCGTCTGTCCTCAGTTTCCCCACTTGCCCAAGCCCTGGGTTTGACTGGGTTTGACCAGCCCAGGATCTCCTCGGCCTGCTCTGCTGGGAAGTTCTTCTAAGTCACTTTTCCTGGACTCCTAACTCATCTCTCACAATCGGGACCGCCTCTTCATGTGTCCTGATTCTACAGACCTGTTGCCATCAGGAAACTGAGCTTACATCAAGGGGCCATAAGGCTCGCCGGGGTGGTCGGATCGTTCGTCCTTGGGGACGGTTGGCTGAAGTACAGTCAGTCTGTGGTGGCTAAGTCCGTGATGGGTGGGCTGCAAGCTGTCCATACGAGTGCTACTTAACAAAGAGTAGAGACCACAACCCCAGAGCTTTCCCATTCCTCCCCAGCCAGGCACAAGCATCGGGACTTAGAGGAGGTGCCTGTGGCCACGAGGCAGCAGGGCGCAGTCCGGGCTGGATCTTCTGGCTGCGGGTCCCCGAAGGGACAGCGCGGCGCACCCCGGTGTTCATCATCCCGAGGGTGGAAAGGGCTAAGCCTCGCGCCCGACCGCGCGCACGCACACGCGCCCTGGCGGCGCCCCCTCCCCGTCCCGCCACCACTGACCATAGTGACCGGAGCCGTCGGGCCACGTCCCGCCCCAGTGAGGAGCGAGCGGGTGCCAGGGGAGGCGCTGGGCGGCTCCGCCGTTGGGTCGGGCGGCGCGGGCCTCGCGGGTGTGGGGCGAGCGCAGAATACACCCGACCGCCCCTCAGACCGGAGCGCAGACCTTCACTGTGTCCCAGCAAGACGCACGCCCCGCGATTGACGTCGGAAGCCAGCAATCAGAAGCCCGGACGCGGGACGTCACAGAAAGTGGGTGGGACTGCACGCGCCTTCGGCCTATGTTTTGGGGCTCATTTGACAGGAGGCCGCCCTCCTTTTAAAGACACAGAGTGCTTTTAACTAGCAAAGGAGTTGCCTCAATCCGGAGAGCCGGTCGGGGTTTGCAAAGACAGGACTTTTAACTAAAACTGCCATTGAAGTCGTCTGGAAGATTAGATAGCCCTCATTAATTAATGAACGAGTTCACATAAATATATTTCTCTCAAGATCAGAAGACATGCACTTAGGAAATACGTGTCCAGTGACATTAAGTTACCTGCCTGCTGCTGTCTAGCTACAAATAATATCTTTGTAACTCATGAATCAGACAGGTAATATCTGTTGAATGAATGTTCAAGATGGGGGAGCGTGGCTCTGGGGCCGTAGGGGTGTGACGAACACACAATACTGAACCAGGTATAGGTGAGTCACCCTGTGTACAAGCTCATTTATTACTGGACATCAAACAGGAAATATTATTTAAAGGTTTGTTTGCCGCCCTTGACCCCTGAAGGAGCTCTTGTGAGTGCCATATGGAGAAGGGGGCTTCTGTACATGGCACATAACTATTTAAGTAGGTTCTGGTACCGACACGGTTCTACTTCGCTGTGGTGTAAACAATATTGGATAGACACTGTTTTGCTCATTTCCTGAGCTAATGACAGGTAGGTCTCATACCTTCAGAAAATTGGATAGCCAGATTGAGTGGCAGCTTCAGTCAGTTCCACTGAAGGAAACAATAGACATCGTGTGTGTGTGTGTGTGTGTGTGTGTGTGTGTGTGTGTGTGTGTGTGTGTGTGTGTGTGTGTGTTGAGGGGATCCTCCTTCCATCTGTGTGATTACAGGGAAGCCTTTATTACTTGTGGGTAAGGCTCTTCAGGTGCCCATTGGGGGAGGGGGAGGAGCACCCACACCCCCGTAATTATCCCTCACCTATGCTCTGTAAGGAAGCCCCATAAACTCACTATTTCCCCAGAGTAAACTTTTGTGGAATTGTGCCTTGATTTGTCATTGAGACCTTGGAAGGAGGAATAGACACATATCTGACCCCTAGGAAGGAATTTTAGCAACTTATGTGTGGGTGCAGGTGTCTGCATGTGGGTGTGGGTGTGAGCGCAGGTACTTGTGGAAGCCAGAAGATGAGTCGGATGGTCTCGGAGCTTGTATTATAGACATCTGAGAAGCTGTCTGACACGGTGCTGGGAACAGAACTTGAGTTGTCGCTCTAGCCCTTCTACCTTAATTTTGGGGACAGAGTCTCTACTTGAACCTGGATCTCACAGATTTCATTAGACTAGCTGGCCAAAGAGCCTCGGAGAACCTACTGTCTCTGCCTCCCTAGTGCTAAGCTTATAAAAGCAAGCAACCATGCTTCCTCTGTGTGTGTGTGTGTGTGTGTGTGTGTGTGTGTGTGTGTGTGTGTGTGTGTGTGCGCGTGCATGCGTGTGCGCGCGCACACTCTGAGGAAATGCTCTGTCCTTATGCTTGTGGGGCAAGCACCTTTCCAACTGAGTCATCTCTCCAGCCCTTTATATTATGATGTTTTAAATTTGTGACTGCTTTATCAAACACTACTCTCTCTAAATATGTATATATATGTATATATGTATATATATCACACAAACACAGAGCTCTCTTCTCTCACTCTCATGTCTTCCATTACCCTCCCCCTCAACCTAGGTTCTTGTTCAGCCAGCATCTGTGTCTTTGATGCCGCACCACACATTGAGTCGGGACTGTGGAATCCGATCGGGGTGTGGAGAGCAGCAACAGCAACTAA
>CM052705.1:104522974-104547346 GCA_028551405.1 Uromys caudimaculatus | reverse complement strand
CTTGAACCTCCACAGCCACTCCTTTCCCACGGCCTCTTCTATCCTTCTGTCCTCCCACGCACTTGTTTACAAGTGGCCTTTGCCATGTGGTCAGAACTGGGCTTCAGAAAGCAGAGCAGGCATTTGAGACCCCGAGTGAATTTCACAGGTCCCTGGCAGAAGCAGGCAAATAAGGCTTACAGGTAACATCCAGGGCCATCCATGCAGGAGCCAACAGGACAGAGACTAAGTGGTTAGGGCAGGAATCACTGAGAAAGGGATGGCTAACCTGAGACTCAGAGAATGACAAGGAGCCCCCTGGACCCTGTATGATGTCCTGAAGCCTGTATGATAATATTGTATGCTCTCTAACTTCTGGTTCTGGTCCTTGGGACTCTAGACCTCTGCAGGGGGGAGGTCGATGTAATGAGTCTAAAGCCTGGTTCAAGGTGGAGAGAGCAAGAGGAAGCCTTTTTGCAGAATCAGCAGAACCTACAGACTGCCTGGCCCAGGGGTGTGTGTGTGTGTGTGTGTGTGTGTGTGTGTGTGTGTGTGCTCCTAAGCTGCGGAGGAGGCGGCAGGCTCTCAGCGATGTGTGACTCCTGTAACAGTCCCATCCGTCTCTATCTAATCCTCTCCTGAGAAAGAGGAACCTGCGTTTGACTTCAGCTGAACCAGCCAAAACAGGAACCAGATGAGCCAGGTCCCTGCTCAGGGTTTCTGAGGCCCCAGCGGGTTGTGGTCAGGGCTAGTTTAGGAGCCTGAAGGCTTTGTTCTCCTCTCCACTGTCTGACATCCCTGTGGAAAGGGCCTCTCAGAACAAGGTGCCCAGGCCTTGGCCCAGCCCGTTGGATACAGGTTAAGTAGCATCAGCAAGGAACAGTGTGACTTGGTGTAAACATTGATGGTTGTCAACCTGGGGACAGGGTTGAGATGGTTCATTTCCCACTTAAGAGTCATGTCTGCTCTGGCTCACCTTAGCAAAATCTGTACATTAAAGTTGGTAGACAAGGAAGCAGAACTTCTGAGGGAGTGGGGGACTTTCCCAAGGTCAAGGTCACATAGGAGTCACTGACTGCTGGGGACACAGGTTTAAGGCCCATGGCCCACAGTCACATAGATCCCACCTGTCACAGCAGTTTACTGTCTGTCCCCCTCACCTTCAACACACACAACCTTGGCTGGGAGTGGGTGAGGGCCGCAAAAGCATCTTCACAATTTCAAAGCACTTGAAGAGCAAATGCCAAGTACTTTTCTGGCTGTCCCTGCAAAGAAGGTGTCCCTAGATTAGTCCTAACCCATCTGGTAACCACTTGCCACATGTAGCCGACAAACACTTGGAATGTGGCATCCGTGGATGTGAAATACACGTGATTTTAAAAGCTTAACAAGAGATAAAGAAACGTTATTTCATGTGTGTGTGTGCGTGTGCACACGCGTGCGCCATGGTACACACATGGAGGTTAGAGGACAATTTGTTGGCTCTCTCCTTTAACCACATATGTTTCTTGGAAGCAAGTACCTTTACCCACTGAGCCATCTCACTGGCCCTTTGTGTAGAATTTTTATTTTGGCGATGAGTACAAATGATGATACTTAGAAATAAAATATATATAAATCGTGAGTCATGCTTGTACATGCCTGGTTTCTCAGTAATGGGGAGACCAAGGCAGGGAGATTCAAGCTTGAGGCTAGCCTGGGCTACACAATTGAGTTCCAGATCAGCTTGAGCTATGTAATTTGGTCTTGCCACAAAACATACAGTTTTATAAGATGATGTCAAACTTCACTAGTTTCTCCTACTACTTAAGGGACACTGCGGACTGTACCGGTGACTTTTCATGTGGCCTCAGGTCCCAGCAGCTGGGAAGATGAGATGTGGGAGAGGGGAGGGGGAGGGGGAGGGGGGCATGGAGACCAGGCAGGATGAGGACGCCAGGCAGATCCCTTCTGCCTTGCAGGTGTGTTTCCTGTAGACATGCTGCCCAGACACAGCTGGAAGCACTAGTCCCACTGAGCAGCAGTCCCCTGCATCCAAGCATAAATCAGTCAGGCAAGGCCAAGCCTGGGCTTTGGAGGTAGTCAAGTCCAAGTTCCTAGCCTTGTGACTCTGGGTAGGTTAGTCAGCCTTAGGCTTCGGGTTCCTCAACCTAGAGACCTTAGGGATCCTTAAGAGAATTTTTTAAAAAATGAAAGCACAGGGAATCTGCCCTGAGAGAGCAGAAGTTCCATACTCGTGGAGTCAGCCAACTCCAGATCAAACATATTTGAAAAACCTGTCTGTAGTGAGCTGTACAGACCTTCTTTTCTTGTCGGTTGTAACATTGTTAGTCATGTGCCATTTGTATTTGTAATAAAAAATGACCAAGTGATGAGTTAAAATACTTAGTGGGGCTACATAAGTTACAAACAAATACGATATTTCATATGAAAGACTTGGGCCACAGGAGTCCTGGATCCCATTCCACTGTGACACCAAAGAGTGACTTTAGATGACAAATGCAGACCGCTAAGGGGTCAGAGACCAGGGTATTTTGTTCAGGATGAAGAGCCGGGGGCGTCTGGAGCTTGAGGGATGCCCAGGGGTCCATTTATCCCCATGAGCTCCCCCCCACTTACCTGGTCCATGGGTGGCAATGGCTTGGCTGGTGGCTGGCCTGAGAGGACACAGAGGTCTCAGCAGGGCCCCGAGTCTTGTCTGCCAGGCTCTGCTCGATGGCCATCTGGAGCAGCTCCTCCTCACTCAGGCTACTATACAGGCTGTATTCCTCATGTCCAATGGCGCGTTGTCTGCCCCGAGTGGAGATCTCAGTCGCCATTTTGGCCACCTCTCCTCCAGCTTCCAGAAGAGAGCCTCAGCAGTAACCAGCACACAGCAAGTGACAAATCCCTGTGAGGAAATCAAACTCCCAGTCACCGAGTGTTTCACAAGGCAGCCATGTTTGCTCACAGGGCAGACTGTGCACACATTTTTAAATGTGTTTGTGTGTGCCTGCATGTTAGTATGTACACATGTGTGGATGCACACAGGCCAGATGCTGACAGATCTCCTGCAGGTAGATTTACAGGTGGTTGTGCCCCACCTGATATGAGCGTTAGGAACCAAACTGGGTCCTCTGCATGAGTGGCAAGTGCTCTTAACAACTGAATCGTCTCTCTAGCTCTCTTGTTTGTTTGTTTTTTAATTTATTCATTTGGCCATGGGATCTGTCTGAGCATCCACCCATGCTCACAGCCATCCATCCATTCAGCTATTTGCCAACTCACCTGTCCTTCAAACTGCCATCCACCTACTCATGCTTTCATGCATCCACCTGTGGCTATGCCCACTGGTCTTCCCACCTGTACTCCCATCCATCCTCCCACTCACTCTCCCACCCATCCTCCCTCCCATCCTCCCACCCCTCCTCCCACCCATCCTCCCATTCACTCTCCCACCCATCCTCCCTCCCATCCTCCCTCCCATCCTCCCACCCGTCCTCCCACCCGTCCTCCCACCCGTCCTCCCATTCACTCTCCTATGCACTCACATGTCCAAACATCTGACTATCATACCCATCCATCCATCTTCCTCCCCACTGGCCAGTATGTGCACTCAACCACGACCCCTCAGCTCTTTCTTCCAGCATCATTCACCAGCCTATCCGGCCCTCCAACCATCCATCTACTCACCTATCACCCCTCTGTCCATCGTCCATCCTTCTGTCTGTCCACTTCCTCAGCCACATGTCTCCCATCCTCCTATCCATTCCCTTTCAAACCTATCTATGCAGAGATCTACCCACTCACCATCTCCATTCCAGGAAGCCTATCTATCTATCCAGGTATGACTGCACACATTAACTGAGAGATTATTTCTTGTGCAACTACTCTGGGTCAGGCACCCTCTGGGAACACAAAGATCTCAACCTCCTGCCTCCTGCCTCAGAGCCCACACCATGTTGGGCACATTCCTCCCAACCAGTCACAGCTGTGTCTCACACTGGCGCATTAGACGGCTCTTCACTGTGGGAGGGCTGAGAATGCCTCGGATGAGTCAGACACGGGCTCATGTTTTGGGACCCCATGTTCTAGTCAAAGCCAGCCATTACAACGAGCTCATTACAGGGACTCTCTCTGAAAAGATACAAATGCTTCGGAGACAGCGGAGCAGGCGGAGTGAAACTCTGTCAGCAGATGGAATCAAATCAGCCTGACCTGTGATATTTACTGGCTTGCAGCGACAGGACCACAGGTCAGTGGTTCTCAGCCCTGGCTGAGCATTCAAGTCACAAGAGGCCCTTGAAAAACATCCCCCATGTGCCAGCATTCTACTCTGGCAAATATTCGTGTCCTTTCCCCCAGAAACAGTGGTCCTTCTTCCCCTAAGATATTGGACCTAAGTCCTTGTGACTTGCTCTCCCAAGGGGAAGCTAGTGGGGACGACACACCAGGCACATGAGAGATCTCTTCTGTCATGCCCAGGGGAACTAAGAATTTCCCACGAGACCTGCTTCCTTGCAGCCTGAGTCCCAGAAAGAAATGCATCAGGTTCCTGAGGGTAGGCAAGCTCCACCCATCAGGGATCCCTGTCTAGTCGATGAGGCATGCCCCCTCAGCCAGTGGGAGGTCAACACCTACTCCCACCCTGAACTACCCTCAAGTGAGTGGGAACCCCTGTGGCGCAGCTCCTATTTCCAGCCTGCAGCTCAGAGAGTCTTTCCCACCTGCAGATATGGACCTTGGCTACCAGTGCTTGGTCTAAAGACCGCTTTGCTGGGTGGTATTCTTATGGCTCTGGCTAACTGGTACCCAAGAGACAGGTCCAGCGCATCTCCAAGAGGACATTCAAATGGCCTACCACCAAAACACCAAGAGGCACTTCATTAATGTTAAGGGGTTCAAATTCAAAGCTAAAGCAACACAGCCTCCCCAGCCCCACATGGCTCATAGGAAAATAGTAGAAAATGTAAGTGCGAGGTAGCATGTGGGGTCACCACGGAGGGTACGGGGTCACTGGGAGCTGTGGTGAGGACTGAAACAGCACCAAGAGATGAGTGAGCCTTGTCTCCTGCTAGTTCTGGGGTCTCCTGTGTGTGACTGTGTGTAGCATTGGGGGCCACAGTGGGAGAAGATTACACTCTGGGTTTCCTATGAAGAAGCACAGCAGAGTGGGCGTGGCTGGAAAGCAGCCACCCTCTTGCACCCAGTGCCTCTGGCCAGGGACCTGGGTCAGATGTGAGGGGGAGATGTGTTAAAGAGGAGCACAGGTTCTCAGGAGCCCTCAAGACTGCTTGCTGACTGGATTGCTTGCAATGGACTTACCAGCCTACAGAATTCATAAAATAGTTTCACATTCATGTCAAAACCCCAGGACCTAACCAAAGGTCAGGCACACAAGAAGTATTTAATAAGTGCAGGAGAATAAACATTAGAATCAGAATAATGTTTAATTCCCTGGAAGATGGACTAGTTTCTGGACTGGGGACCCCTTGCTAGCTGCTGTAGCCTTGCCCTGCCATCTGCTGGACGTGTCAGGGATTGCAGCCTGTGAACTCAGTGCTAACGGTCCTAGTTTGTAGCTGTTTGCAGGATGCATGATATTACAGCAGATGTGGAGACAGCGTCTGACACACAACGAGAGCCTGGAAAAAGTCTGATTATGATTTGAAGCTCCCTGACCTCCACCTGCTCCTGTTCAGGATCTGCCCTACTTGGCAGTTTTCAGAGGGGCCGACTGATGGCCTCACCTTCTTCCTGGATTACCTCCATTCAAAATAAAGATAGGACAAAGAGAAAAGATCCCCAAGCCACCCTCATCCGGCCTGATGCAGACCCCCAGCCCCTCCACCCTCATCCGGCCTGATGCAGACCCCCGGCCCCTCCACCCTCGGTTGTTCTAGACCTTGGGGGACCACATGCCTGGCCTCCCTTCTCCTCACAGTCCCAACTTCATTCTGTACAAGGTGACCATCTGTACAGGAAGTGGGGTCCTCGGGGGTTCTTGAGTTACATAACGGTGCAGGTCACAGGGTAAGCACAGTAGGTGGTTTTCAGTTGGGGGTCACGTGTGCCCTGGAGCATGAGTGTAGAGGGTGGTTTGCTGTACTGCTCCTGAGCAAGACCATGGCTCTGAGCCAGGTGTCACCTCAGAGCTGCACTGCCAACCGAAGAGAAGGCCCCTTGCCACCAGCGTGCAGTCGTGTTTGCCGCTGTTTGACTCACATCAGGAGTATGCGATAGGGGTGTTGTTTTTCTGTCTGACATCGGGGAAACTGAGACACATCCAGGAAGGGGGTGCCAAGAGAAGGGCTAAAAGGCAGCACTGATTTCACACTAGACTCTGGGCTCACATAACTGCTGTTTTTCTTTTTCTTCTCTCTCTCTCTCTCTCTCTCGCATGTACCTGTGTATGTGGGTTCACATGTGTTGGTACAGGTGAGGCAAACATGTATGTGTGTGTAGACCTGAGGGTGACATCGAGTGTCTCAGTTTCATCTGTTGAAACCGGGTCTCTCTATGAACTCAGAGCTGGCTAGCTCGCCCATGGGCCCCCGGCTCTGTCTCCTATGTGCTCAGATCACAGGTAGTTGCTATGCCTGCTGGAGTTTCACATGGGTTCTGGGGATTTTACCACCGGTGCTCATGGGTGTGTGGCAGACACATTTCTCACTGAGCCATCTCCCCAGCACGCCCCCCAACCTCTCCCCAGCACCCCTGCCCTGTTGCCTTTTAAGGTTTTAGGAGAAGCTGGAGACGAGAATAAAGACTGTTTTTAAAAGGTTGTCTATAAGTGTATATGATATGTGCATACATAATAAATGTATACTTACAAAAGAGTTTGTACTTTGGTCATATGCTATAATCCTTCATGTAATGTATACCATATTATAGACATATATGTATGTATACATGTACAGCCGGCTCAGAATCTGTGTGTTCTGCATCTATGAATTCAACTAAATGAAGTTCAGTATTATTCAGGAAAAATGTTCAAGTAACCATGAACATGTGCAGACATCATTCCTGAACAATACAGTGTAACGACCACCTTCGTAGGGGGCTGTGGGTAATCCGGGGATGGTTTCAATGAGCACAGGAGCAGGTGTGCAGGTCTCAAGCATCTTGGACTTAGCTATCCACAGGTTCCACGAATCCATTCCAGCAATGCCTAACGACAGCTATGTATGTAACAGTCACACATACGTAGTGTCCATTCATTTGTTGTGGAAGTTTCAGGGTCTCCCAAATGTCCCAAGATCCTTAACCTCCGGTGATCTTAAAAACAGGCTGCTCTGGGCCTGAACTGGTAGTTTTTGTCAACTTGATACAATTGAGGGATTGCCTCCATCAGATTGGCTTGTGGACATCAGATTGGCCTGTGGACATTCAATTGATGGAAGAAGGCCCCACTCACTGTGGGCGGTGCTCTGCTGGGCAGGAGGGTTTGGGCTGTGTAAGACAGCAAGCTAAGTAAGCCAGCGCAGAACAAGTCGATAAGCAGTGCTCCTCCATGATCCTTGCTTCAGTTCCTGCCTTCAGGTTCCAGCCTTGAGCTCCTGCCCTGGCTTCCCTTAACATTAGACTGCAATGTGGAAGTAAAAGCCAAACAAGCCCTAACCCCAAACCCAGGACAACATGCCAGTTGTTTTCACTGAATATTTTTATCACGGCAACAGGGAAGCAAACTAGAGCAGAACCTGGGGAGTATCCCCTTCCCATTGTATAGATGGGGAGACTGAGGTCCAGAATGTAAGTGGCCAAAGGCACATCTACCTGCCCCTTTTCTCATCAGGCCTCCTGTCCCTAAATGCCAAGAACAATGGCAAAGGTTCCTACAGGCAATTCTTCACCACACCCTTCTGCCCTGGCTGAGACCCAGGTCAAAATCCCAGGGTGGGTCTTGGACAAGTGTATTGTTTCTTTTCCTTTGCTGTGATGAAACACCACGACCCAAAGCAAAGAATTCATTTTGGTTCACAGTTCCAGAGGGATCGTGTCCATCATGGCAGGGAACCATGGAGACACAGGGCAAGCATGACACCAAAATGAGAAAGGAAGCTGAGAGCTCGCATCTTCAGCGACAAGCACAACACAGGGAGCAAACCGGAAGTAGGGCCATGAACTCTCAAAGCCCACCCCAGAGGCGCACTTCCTCCAGTACAACGTCCCTGCAGTCCTGCCCCACCCCAAATGGTGCCACTGATCGGGACCACATTTTCAAATTTATCAGCCTATGGGGGCATGTCTCATCCAAGCACGGCAAGGGGCAGGGCTGGAGGGCCTTTTAGAGAGACCAGTGTAGCAACCATTTGATCATCGTCGTCATCAAAGGAGCTAAGGTTACTTGCAAGTCAAGACCCAGCCTGTTGACCTTCCTTCATAGAAGAGAGAGTGGCCATCATCTGAGGCATCAATTCACTCCCCCTTGTACATTCCTCCCAGCTGTATGCAACTCTGCCCAAACTACACGTGGTCTTCTGTTTGCAGGAGGTACTAGAGCAGAAGTTCTCAACCTGTGGGTCGCGACCCCTTGGGGTCAAACGGTCCTTTCACATGGGTCACCAAAGACTATTGGAAAACAGACTGATATCAGTAGCAAAAGTACAATTATAAAGTACCAACGAAAATAATGTTATGGTTGGGGGTCACCACAACATGAGGTACTGTACCAAAGGGCGACAGCATCAGGAAGGTTGAGAACCGCTGCGCTAGGTCCTTTAGACTGTGGAGGGCTAACAGCAGGTGACTCCATCTACACAGCTATGGGGATGTCTATGCTTCGGGGAGACTTTCTACTGGTGTGGCTGCTCTGGGGTCACCCACATTCCTGAAAGTGACCTGTCACCCACGCTCTGTAAATGACTCATTGGCTGGCCAAGCCGGACTTGGGTGGAGTCGTGTTTTGGACCGGTGTCCGAGGCCTATCTGGAGTGAGTGGACATTGGTTGGTGTCTCTCCAGGAAGAGCACACGGAGCAGGCCTCACAGCTTCTAAGCACAACAGACTCAGCTGCTAGTCTCAGAGCCGGATACTGGTCTCAGCCAAGCTTGTGACTTTGGGGTGTCAAGGTTTTGGGCATTCTGAGACTTGGTCAGTGGTTGTGTGGGGGAAGGGTTGATATGATCTGCTCAGGGTTAGAGAATGCAGTCAACACTACCACATAGGACTCTTCTTCCTTTGTATGGAGGGGAAACTGAGGCCCAGAGAGGTCCCAATGGGAGTTGATCCTACCCAAAGCTAACTCGGCCCACACTCCACCACCATACCAGAGAATTATACAGAAAGTAGAAAGCGAGGCTCCATCTGGACTGGAACACCCTTCCTTCTCTTTGTCCAAATCAATCTCTCTCTCTCTCTCTCTCTCTCTCTCTCTCTCTCTCTCTTTCTCTCTCCTAGGTCTGGAGTACACTGAGAAAAATCACCTCATAAAGACAGAAAAGAAGAGAGAGGATGAGAGAGAGGTGGGGGAAGAAAAGCAGAAAGAAAAATCTACGTTTCTGGGTTTTGCAGCAAATACTGTGTTCTAAGGAGCCAGTCCCTCACAGAGCTAAAGGCCACCTGAGGTGTTCCTGTGAGCAGTAGCAAGAGGACCCCAGGAAGCCTGGTTTCCCCTTATTCCTGCAGCCCCTATACTGTTGCCTCTCCAGGACCGGGTCACCTTTGTCTCACATGCCAGAGTGCAGGGCCTCTCCCCTGCCTCCAGGCCCTGCAGGGACTGGCAGTGTCCCAGGCCCTTGCACTGAATCCAGACACATCAGTATGGCTCAATCCACAGGGCTAGACGCAGGATTCCAGGGCCCTGACCCAGTTTCTGCCTAGTCTTTAGAAATGCCGAGCTCTGCCATCTGCCAGCAGCCTGAGGTGACAGTGATGGGTGGGCACGGCTGGCCAGTCCTCCCCCTCCAGGCAGCAGAGGACTCTGCAGCTTAGAAGAGGGAAGACTCTGGACAGGCTGGAGACATTCTGTGTCCCCTGCAGGAGGATTCTTAGATCTAGTCTTTGGACATACATGGTACCTAATGACACCATGAAGGTATCAGGGAAGGGTCCTACTGGGTTCACAAAGATGCTGACCACCACAGTGTCAGCCTGAAAGGATGCGGGGTCTGTAGCTGTGAATGTGAGCCTTTGAGGTCCAGAAGCTTAGCTTTGATTCCTAATTTCAGCATCTCATTGCTGCCTGGCCTCAGACAAGACCCTTAACCTCTCACCACCTCAGTTTTCAAATCTTGAAAAAGGGTGTCAACATTTACCTCATACCTTGAGAAGGGTCAGGGAAATAATTTACTCATATTAAATGTTGATGGGTACCAGCTAACATGAACTGAATTGTTCTGCATTATAAAACCATTTCAGACCCCATACAGAGGAGAAAGACCATGCTCCCAACTACTGCTTCAAGACTCCCAGCACTGGTGGTCAGTACATACCAGGTCATACACAGACCTCCTTGTGCCAGGAGGGACCAGAAATATGAGATGGTTCCTTCTGTTGGGAATACATCCGTGTTTTGACCAAGAATGAGCTAACAACCACCAGTGGCTATTGTTGGGTTGTGGCTGGGGGCTGGTCTGGCAGCCTGCCGGAGCCTGTCTGAGTTCCCTCAAACCTTGCCTCACAGGGACTCCTTGCAGAAGGAGAGTTTTCCTGCCCCAAGCAGAGCTTGGCCACATCTCTGCTGTCCCTTCATGTCACAGGCCTGTTCATGTCAGTCCATCTCCCTGGTAATGCAAGATGTAGCCCGAGATAAAGTCCTACCTGTCTCCCCTTTGCTCAGACACTTTGCAAGTATGTTTCCTCTCCCCCTGGTCCTGGAGTGAATGCTCCTTCCTCCAGCCTCCACGAAGGCTTCATTTCTCTCTCCCACCTCAGGGAGTCTTTCCCTCAGCAGCCCCATCTTTCCTAATTCGCATCACCCAGAGACCCTTTCCTCCCCATGATGACATCCCGTCTGTCCTTTCCAAGATCCCTGCCTCCTCAAATATGGCCTGTGTGCGTGTACACGTATGTAGATGTGAGATAGTTTTGTATCTCTGCATCCCATAATTTCTCTTCACTCTCATCTAGGTAACATTTCTCATTCCACACCCTCTCCTAAACCTCCAGAAATGACATGCAGAGCCATGGCGTCATCAGCCACACTTTTCATGCACAGCCCTCTTAGTGCAACAGACGCTGAGTACTCTTGCAGGAAAACACCCATCATTGGCTCAGCCTGGAAGCATTTCCAAAAGTCACCTGTCTGACACAGACAGCACCAGAGATCCTATGCACCTGACAATAGCATCAATGCTCACTCTTTTCACACGTCCATGTTTTGCAGCACACAATAGAGTGGCACACTAAACCAGAGTCCTCCAGAACAATAGCTACCATGTGTGCAAAGTGCTGGTTCCCTGCTTCCCTGCTGTGAGACTCAAAGTCTCCTGTATGTGCAGAGCTGGAGAGGAGGAAAGAGAGAGAGACAGAGACACAGAGAGAGACAGACAGAGACAAAGACAGAGACACAGAGAGACAGACAGAGACGGAGACAGAGAGACAGAAAGACAGGTAGAGACAGAGTGACAGAGGCAGAGACAGGGACAGAGAGAGACAGAGAAAGGCACGGGCATTGTTTGGCTACAGGTCTCAGTGAGTCCTGAAGTTGCAGGTCCCAGCCCGCCCAGCAATTCTTTTCAAAGTCTCCATGACCAAGTCAAAAGCAAGCATTACCTGCGAGGCTCTGCAGCAGAGGCACAGATCTGGGCAACAGAGATTTTCTTGACTGTCTGAATTCAGAACATGCTCTCTGAGCTTGCCTCCTGTGCTGGCCCTCAGCTTCCAGCTGTTGTGCCAGGCAGCTCTGAAACACGCTCCTTTGAAGCAGGGAGTTTATTTCGGGTCCACCGCATGACCACGGATGTCAAGCCAAGCTATAAGACGTTATGACTCTCAGATTTCCCTTCTGAAGATTGCACTAAGGAAGCCGTGATCCCGCCCTCCACTCCTCTGGGGGCACAGGAGACAGGCTCCCACTTCAGAGAGCATCCCGGGCTTCAGCCCTCACGTGATGTCATCACTTGTGATCCTTGACATGGAGCCCATATATGGGTATGTTTCTAGAACTACCCAGGCTGGAGTTAGAGAGGAGGGAAATGCCGAGAGACAAGACGGGGAGGGTGCACAAAGAGACACAGAATTGAGAAAGAGAATAAAAAGTAAGGGAGAAAGAAGGAGAGCCTAAAAGAAGAGGCGGGAAGAGGGGCAGAACGAGGGAGGTACACTGTATAAGACCCTTGCACAATACCCTTGAGAAAATTCAAGGGTCAGTGTCGGGCATGTAGCAGGTGGTCACGGCTAACATTTGGAGACACCAGCTGTCCAGAATTGGATGTTCTGGGGTGGAGCCAAGGAACACAGGCCAGGGCACAAAGCAGTAGACCAATGAGGATAGAGCATCAGGCAGTCCTGGACGGGGTCCGCCACAGAAGGGACCTACTACCCCAGGTCTGGGAAAGAGTATCTCCGTTTCTGGACAAGGTGATCTAAGAGAAGAGTACCCCTCTTTTCCTTTGGATGTTTGGTGTCCTTAGTCATGTACTTGGGACTAGAAGGCAGGGGAATAACGTTTGTAGACACCCAAAGCTAGGCAGTGGGACCATTTGTAGTTGCATGCTGTGAGAAAGTCCTTGCATACCACAACCAGGGGGCCTAGGGGAAAGAGTCACAGAGGGAGAGGGAAGATGGCAGTGAAGCTGGTGTCTGAAAACCCTGAGCTAGGAAGTGTTTTGGAAGTGGGCCCTTCTCCATCCCCAACAGGTACTCTAGACAACGGTAGAGGTAAAGCATCCAGGCTGACCCTACACACTCCTGATGCTCAAAATAATGAGGAGGGCCAGGTGTGGTACCACACACCTTTCATCCCAGCATCCTAGAGGCAGAGGCAAAAGCAGGTGGATCTTTATAAGTTCAAGGCTAGCCTGGTCTACATAGCAAGTTACAGGACTGCCAAGGCTACCAAGGGAAATTATCTAAAACAACAAAAACCCTAAACCAAACAAATCATGGCACGGAATGAGATTGTAGTTTCACGTCTCTGGGACCTAGGGCTACCAATATGCTAGACCAACCTCAAATATCTTCTTAAACGTCAGCCTCAAGCTTGGGAGGTTTTTCTAATTTGCTTTTGACAGTTTTATATGTATGCACAATGTGTCGAGCCATCAAGATGGATCAGCACGTAGAGGCACTGGCTGCAAAAGCATGTCTCCAAAAGGCAAACAAACAAAAACCAGGACTCAATGTCATTCTCTCTTCCTGTTCGTGATAGGATGCCGTCTTCGATCATGTCACAGTTTGTGAGAGACCAGCAGCTCCCTGGTTTTAGGAAGTGTTATGACTTCTCCATCTGGAAGGGCCCTTGGATGTTCTGTCCAGATCCCTTGTTTTCCAACTGAGACCCAGAGAGGTGCTGTGACTCCTCTGAGCACTCAGCAAAGAAAGGCATAACAATCCACACACTGAAGACTGCGGCCCAAGGAATCAGATGCCAGTGTCCTGCAGTAGAGACATTCCTGTGACATAGGGAGGGACCTGGGCTTTGGATACCTGACTCAATATGGACGACACAGAACATGGCCCAATAGGAAGAAGTATGCCCCAGCAGGGCCTGACTACTGCATCTCTGATGCCCCAACCCAAGGCTCCAGAGGTCAGCTGTCTTGTACCCCTGAGTGCTGGTAATGGTTCCAGTCACTCCATGTTCAGTGTGTGGGCTTTCCAGTCTCTGAGTATTATCCATTTCTTGATGGATTAATGGTGTTCAGTAGCCATTTTAACTGCAAGTCTCTGGTGACTAATCTTACTGAGCATCTGATAACCTGGACTAGTGATTTCTGGGGCATTCCATGGTCACCAACATCAAGGAAGGTCCAAGAGTAGCCCTAGCAACCATCTTCTAGAGGACATAAAAGGGTGGAAATGGGGACAGACCCAAAAACCATAGGAGAGTCAGCCCTGTAGAAGATCAGAACAAAGGAATTTTCTAGAAGCCCCAGGACCCCTATGGAACTGTGAGATCTCTCCTGCAGGACCCAAAAGAGTGGTGAAGTTTGAAACCCAGCACCCCTTTTTTTGCCAAAGATCCCTGTTCTAGGAAGGATGGAAGGAGCAAGCAAGCAGGGAAGAGCCAGGCAGAGGCCATGAAAACTGGTTCGGGACAGTGCCAGGGCTCAGGATGACGTCAGCCGGAGAGTGAACATCACAGCTAAATTAAGCACCCTGTAGCCCGATGTCCTGGCTGGGGCCCTCACTACCTCGATAGAAATTTATTTTGGTTTCATATAACTGAGATGAAGAGAAACAAACAAGAGTCCAAAGCTGGCTCTAGGAGCGTTTAGAAGGGAGGTCAGGACAAAGCAGACAAAGGCTCAGTCCTGGGAGGCAGGAGGGGCACAGTGAAAGGGATTGCAGAAAGGGGTGCTAGGGTCCTCAGAGGTCAAGGCAAACTCCAGGGAGGGAGCTCATCTTCTCATTGACAGGCTGCCAAAGTAGCACTGTGGTGGCCCTCAGCTGCTCAGGAGTGTGCTAGATTAGCCTAGCACAGACAGGACAACCCTGCAGCAGAAAATGCCCACTGCATCCCCAGTTTCCAACATGGGCCCTGGAGACAGATGACCCCAGTCCATTCTCAGCTTAGGAGCCCATCTGTAGCTTTGTCTTCTGAGAATAAAAGTGAGATGATCAACCATGGTTGTTACAGGGATTCAGCCGGATCTCAGAGCTCACATTGCCCCCCCAGAGCTGAGCAGGCAATGGTCTGAGAACACTTCTTCCTCCCACACCAGAAGAAGAGAAGAGAAGAGAAGTCCTCTACCACTGCTCAGGGATCAGGGGGCCAAAGCAGTCAGGGAGCCTGGGACTGAGTTATTCCAGGGGCTGCTGGTCCTTTCAGTTGGCCAGGACGCTTGGCCTCCTGTGAGGTTGATCCCATGATGCCTGAGCCACCCTGGGAATCTCAGGGACTAAATTAAACCCAGTACAGCCCACAGGCCTGAGTTAGCTGCTGGAAACAGGTTTCCCACAAATATAAATATGTTCAGAGCAGAGCTGGGAGCCTTCTATTGCTCACCAGCTGGAGGGAGGGCCCTAGGCAAGAGCAGAATGTGCAGACCCAGTTCCTTCCCCTGGGACTAGCTAGGCAGTGTGGGACCCTTCTCACCCTGCTGCACCCAGAGCTCCTGATGTTTCTGATTGGCTACATGAGAGCATCCTCTGGACCTCCTGCATAACTCAGAGGGAGAGGCAGGAAGACAGAGATCTTACCAGTCATCATGGAGCTGTACTTGCAGGGAACTGAGCTCTGGACATGCAGCTGTCACCCATTTGGACTTCTGCAGGGACAGTCAGCCATAGGGCAGCTGCTGAGGGTTTCAGCTTTCATCCTCAGTCTTGCTCCCCAGGGAGCCTGAGGGGCTAGAGATACAGCATCCACCATAGAGTGCCAGACAGACATGGCCTTCTGTGGACGGCCCTGGGCTTGCTGGGCTGTGGATGCTGGGTCATAGTGTGAACTTGAACATAGGACATAGGGAAGGGCCAGGGATTTTGATGTCCCCAAAGTGCTGTTTTCTCTGCACATGCAAAGGGATGGCGCAAAATGCTTCCACTTTGGACCTCTTCTGGTGCTACGAGGGAGATGTTGTCATCTTGAAGTCATGGGAGAGGAACCCAAGCTCTCTGAGGACCTCCCAGACCCAGCCACGGTGAGCCCCAGGCATGTAGCTTCCACAAGGAACTGCACTCTTGTTCAGAGGAAGGGAAAATATAAAGTCAGAGGAATGCTCATCCCTGGTCCTCTGCTCAGGTCCTCTGCAGGGTGCTCCCTAACACTCTTAGATAATCCGGTTGAGCTGCAGCCTCTGAGACCTGAGTTGGGCAAATGGGCAGGATCCTTGCCACATAGCAAGGTCAAGAGACAGGTTAGACTTCCACATCTGGGAGGTCAGAAGGTGCCCTCCCTGGTGAGCCAGAAACACTTGGTGATGTCCAGATCTGGATGGGTGACAGTGGGCCCCACGCTCACAAACAGCTGCTTTCAGCTCCAAGCAACCTGAGTGTCAACGTGACTTTGCCTTGTTTCCCACACAGACTGTCAGTCCTAGGGCTACCCCCAGCACAAAGTCATCTGTAAGGTGATGGCTGTTGGTACCCCTGGGAAGCAGTGTCTCAGAGTCACAACCCCACGGTTATCTGCCAGATACAGTTCTTGCTAGCTGTGTGACCTCAAACAACTCATTTGCCCTCTCTGAGCCTTGGTTTCCTGATCTACAAAAAAGAGAGAAAATGATAGAACCCACAGTTTATGGAAAGATTGCAAGGTTTAAATTTTACATATATATATTATAATGCCACAAGCATCCTATATATATTTTTACATATATAGTCATATGTACATATATGGCATGTACATATATTAAATATACATATATTAAATATGGTTTATTATATTGTATATTATTATATATTTGCATAATGTATATATGTACATGTTTACCCCTTAGAATGAAGACTTACAAACATAAAGGCTCTCAGTAGCCTACGTTTCCTCACAAAGACAGAAGGTATGGCCAGTGTTAGAGACTGAGGATACTTTTCCCGAAGAGGACACTTGACATCCCTGAGGCCATCTTGGTTGTCACGATGGGGGGGGGGGGGTGCAGATGTGCCTTCAGTGATCCGAGACAAGGATGCTACCGAAGCCCCCTCATTGCTTCCCACCTCCTGCACAGTGCCCTTGCTGTGCTCTGGGAGGAAGCCCGCAGCAGGAGGGGAGGGACCTCTGCTCAGGGCAGGGAGTTGGATGCTTGCATTTCCCAAGTCCTGTGACTGTTACATAACTGGGCTGGCCATGGAAAGCTCATAAACCAGTTCTGGAGGTCACAAGGATATGAGAGCAACATGGAAGGGCCAACCAGCAAGCCAGTATTGATCATCACGAAGGTGGAGGGGTCCTCAGAACAGGAGGGGGACTCAATTGGGTCTCAGCCTTGCTGGGCTCAGGCCCCATTAGACACGTGCCCATGAGTGCTGAGCTAGCCTGGGTTACATGCTTCTAGCACAGACTTCATTCTTCAGTGAGAAGATAGTCGGAGTCTCTAGTCTACAGGAGATGGGGAGAAGGGGTGGGCTTCAAAATAGAAAGCGTCTGATCAGGTCCCCTTTTTTTTCTAAAATTGTTATTCCCCATCTCTCTCCTGGTGCAGGTGTTGGGGGAGGGGCGTGCATAGTGGTCTCCTGGGTGCCCACACGAGATGTGCAAACTTACATAGTATGTGAGGCACCTGATGCATCGGAAAAAGGTACCTGGTCCTAGCCACGTGCCGGGGTTAGCTTTTCAGGAAAGTTCTGTGTGGCTCTCTTCAGACCTTCTCCTATCAGAAGTCCTGAGGATTGAGAGAAAGTCCACACTCTGCTGTCCAGAATGCAAACTATTCAGGTCACGGTGACGAATTACATGCTTGTAGGCAAATGCTACAGAGATGAGGCAGGAGGATGGTGAGTTCAAAGCCAGCCAGTTCAGGAACTAGTCCTGAACTCAGGACCTCAGAGAAGAGCTGAGCAGCTGCCAGCTGCTGTGCCCACACTCAAAACAATCAACATTCAAGTATAAACCAGTTAGTGTGTGTATCAAGGCTCTTTAACCATTTGGAGAATGGAAACTAAAAGCCAGGGTAATTGTTTAGAATACTCCTTTTGAACGCTGGGACTACAGAATATTGCTGCTCCTTCTTCATCGGGCAGCTCAGTTGGCCTTGTATGTGCCGTGTGCTCTCTCCACCCCGGAGCTCATGCCTGCCTGTGCACGTGTGGCCTCGTGCATGACCCAGTTAAAGTTCAGGAACTGGAGGTTAGAAAGAGGACTTGGGCTGCTTCCTCCATCCCTGGGGCAGAGGTGACATGTGGTCTTTACAGCTTAAGCTCCCTGGTACAGAGGCTCTGCCTCCCTGACTGTCCCCAGCTCGAGTAGCTAATGTCAGGGTCTGAATACTGCAAGTATTTCTTTTTCTCTCCGCCCTCCTGCCCGCCTTTCCCTTGCTGGCACTTCTCCTGATGGTGCAGAAGCCCCCAGTCTCCCCTCCAGACTGCACTGTCATAGTTCCTGGCCTGGCCCTGCAGAGCATGTGACCAGGCACACAGGTCCTGGCCTGCTGACAGCTGGGGCATATTTAAGAGGACGGTTGCCCTGATATATAAGAGAACTGTCAGACAGGCTCCAGGAACCAAAGCTGACTCTGACTTGGTGCAGGGCCTGTTCTCGGACCTTCCTGGTGGCCAGCTGGCTGCTTGTTCTATGTCCTGCCCTCGGGCCCCTGGCTCTATATTTAGTGCCACTCCTGCCCCAGCAGGATCAACTGTCTGTTGTGCCACAGGCCCTGGATCATCTCTTGGTCACTGTGTCCAGTGGCCTGGTTTCTGACCCAGGTATCTGTCAGGCTCAGGCAAAGGCTGCTCACAAAAGCAGGTTCCAGCTGGTTGCAAGGGCCTTGGAGGCCTCTGGGTCGATGCAATGACTTCCCCTGAGTCCCTAGCCTTGCCCCACCTCCCTGCCCCTTACTGCCCATGGTCCCAGTGAGGATGTCTCTGGCAATGACTGCTTGAGGCTAACACCCAATGAACGCAGCTATTATTATTTTTATCCCTGAATCATAACTCAAATGTCACAAGCCCTACTGGGAGCCAGAAGCAGTGTCAGCTGATGGGATGTTGGCCCTACCAGTCCTGCAGAGAACAGAGGCAAATGGGAGGAGATATGGGAAGGAGAGGGGTCAACAAGGATGAAGGGGAATGTGGAGGCGGGCAGAAGGGCTGGGGGAGGTGAGAAAGATGGAGAGGAGGGATATGGAAGGACCAGGGAGAGGGTAGAAGGGATAGGGAGGGGACCAGAAGCTTCCCACAGGCTGTCCTAAGCGTGGCAGGTAAGTCTTGGTACCAGCATGTTATTCCAAGTTGTAGACTATTCCTAGTGCTACACCATGGTGTCCCTAGGTGTGTCTTGGGGTTGGGTGTAGCCAGAAGGCAGGGAAAGGGAGCCAAGTGTAGACAGAAGATGTCTGGGCCATGTGGACACTGAAGTCTTGCCTGGACTTGGGCTGCATCCCAGGAAGGCTGTTGGGGACACTGGGTCAGGGGCTCTGCAATCACACCCAGGTCGGGAGGCGGGGAGAAAGGGAAGAATTAACCTCTTCTCTACTTTTGGCTGCCTAGGACAAGGTTTTTCCAGACTCAGAGACAAGGGGTGGCCTGCCTGCTGGGACCTGTTTGATAAAGGTTTGGGAACTTGTGCAGTGGGGACAGTCTGTGTGGAGACAGCGGCTGGAGCAAGGGGCTTCGGTGGGGGAAGACAGGTCCTGGGAAGGGGGAGAATGCTATAAATTTCAGGAGAGACTTTAGGGCAGAAGAACCAGATCAGCTTCGGGTGACTCAAATGATGCCTTGAGCGACTGGAGGTCCTCTGGCCATATTAGCATCTGGTAATATCTATGGGCCTTGACTCGGGGCCTCTGGATGGGCAGAAGCACAACGAGAAGTGGGCAGGGATCTCGGGCTCTATGTGGCATCTGAGACCCTGTCCACACTCACTGCCTGTACCCAGCCTGGCAGGGTTAGTCCTCTCTAAGTGTGAGGGACAGAACCCAAGAGCTGGCTTCCAGGCCAGGCTCTACCTCTCCCAACAGTGGCTAAGGCATCACCAGGCTTCTTGCTCTCTCAACCATCAGGGCACTGGTAGGGGTGATGAGGCCAGGTCAGGCTGTTTCTTTCCAGTTCCTCCCCCTCTTGGAGCTGTGTTAGTGGAGCGGTCCATCCTGAGTGCAGCTCCAGTTGGGCAGATTCTCAGCAGGCTCCCCCTCTACAACTCTGGCCTAGGGATAGTACCACCCTCTCTCAGAATCCTCGATTCTGCTCATACCTGGTTTTCCTGTGTAACTTCTCTTCTGTTGCTTGTGCCTACTAAGTCTTGAAGGTAGGGCCATGAGCTAAGATACAGAAAGTCTAGTTAAGATTTAATTTCAGAAAAACACAATTGCAGTGTTAAGTACATCTCTGAAGTTGCATAGGATATGCTTATGCTAAACAATTACCTGCTGCTTACCTGAAGTCGCACACACACACACACACACACACACACACACACACACACACACACACACACCTAACTGGGGAGCCGATATTTTTCACTTGAAATCCTCTTTTCAGGGGTCCTGACTGAAATGCCTTAGGTCACAGGAAACTGCTACAACCCTTGATGACAGAACAGGCAGGCTCAGAAGCCCAGTCCCCCACGGCACAGAGACAGTGTGGGTAGCTGAATGAAAAATGAAGACCTAGGTATGGTTGAGCAGAAGGTCATTATTATAGACATGAGGGAGAGCACAGCCCGAGACATCTGGATGAGTCCAGACTGAACAGGACCATGAGAGAAAGGGGGACATGAGAGAAGAGAAAATAGAGAAGAGGAGAGAGGGCAAGCAGGAAAAGAGGAGTCCAAGACCAAGAGAGACAACAAGAAAGGGCATGAACAAAATGGCTGAACTATACAGGAACCAGAAGCTGGGGGAAGGGAAGCCCAGCCTCTGGGTTGGAAGGGTTTAGGATATGGCAGAGGAAGACTTTCCTGAGGACAGGATCTGTGGTCTAATGGTAGGGGAAGGGACTAAGGAGACAGGGGAGTAAGAAGACCAGCCAAGACATTCCCCTCCACAGCCTAGCCTCATCCCCGAGAATGCCGTGTGACAATAGGGACAGACCCAGAAGCAGGCACTGGCCATTGGCCATGGTATGGCGCACTAGGGGTGGGTTGGGAAGACCTGGAGCCATTCTGTGGACAGCAGGCTGGCTTTGGCGTCACCTCCTAGGCATGTGACTCTAGGCCTCAGTTTCTCCTCACCATGTACAGTGCTCAGCCTGTTGACAATACTCAGAGAGTGGATGTCAGAGGCAGACAGAACCAAAGATCCTGCTCTGAACTCCCAGAACACATCCCGGTGCAAGCGTGCCACGGAAGGTTTAACTCTTAAAAGTTTCCACGCAATGGCTCTCCTTCCATGGATTCAAAGCCCAGGCTTCTGCCATCTGATAGAGGCGGGTAGGCCTCAGCTGTGACATCCATCTGTTAGGCTGGAAGAGGCAAGAGTGGAGAAGGCATCACAGGGCCATTTTCTCACTGACCCCCACTCCACATAAGCCACTTCAGGCAGGTTGGGAGTGGCTTTCTAGTTGTTCCCAGGAAGAAAGGACGCCAGCTTGATGGCAGCACAGGGCTCCCCCATACTCCTGTGACATCTCTAGCCATACCCAACAGCATGTGGGAGGAGGCCTTAGAAGGATACTCCTCGCCCCTTAAATGACCCCATGACAGAGAGATGCCAGGAAGAACTTTATCGAGCTTCCCCAGAAACAAACCCTGGGACCAGGGCCCTGTGTGTACTATTTATTCTGCTTTCCATTGCTAGAGCAAGACAGCCAAGGCTGTGTGGTTTGTAAAGAGATTTACTTAACTCACATGACTGTCAGTTGACTGCCCCTGATTGGGTGGCCCCATAGGCTAGCCTTTAGTGAGGACACTCAGTTGGGTCTCTTCATGACCGATGGCATCATGGCGGGCATGCATGCCAGAGGGAGAGATTACATGGTGAGATGGAAAGCCAGGGGGAGGGGGCACATCAAGGGTTAAGTTCATTCCTTTCCAACAGCTCCCTTTGACCAGGGATTCCATGAGAACCATGCCAATCTCTTGGGGCAGCGTCCCTAATGACATAACCACTTCCAGCTAGGCTCTACCTCTTAAAGGGCACACTACTTCACTACTACTATTTATTACTATTACCATTACCACAGGGCTTGTCTCTGACACATGATGATAAACCATGTCTAAACCACCTCACGATCTCACAAAACACTGTAGAGAAAGGTGAGAGAGGGAAGGTCAGCCAAGAGCCTGGCCTCAGGTGCATAAGTCCCCATAGGTCCAGCACCTTAGATGTGTCATTGAAGAAGGAGCTGAGTCTTGGAACTGAGTCTTCTCTCTGGTACTTCAGGAAGGCAAGGGATAACAGGTGGAGAGCTGGATGTGTGTACCCAGTGGTCAAGGTGAGGGGACAAGGACAGGCACGTAATATCTGCTATGCTTGCCAGACATACAGAAGACACTCACAGCCTTCTCTGAATTGGTCCATGAGGAGAGAGGGCAAGGATCAGTTCTTAACCTGTGGCCAGTGCTCATGACCCATGCGTCTGGTCTCACGGCTCCTTCATGCCCATGGAACCTTGATGCAGGACTGTAGTTTGTCCCAGCTCATGTGAAGAGCAGGGTGTGGGCTGAGGGTAGCACCTGTAAACTACCTACTGTGTGCAGAGCCCAGCTCCATCCTCAGCCAGAGGTCTGGCATCAGATGCCAGAGAGCCAGATAGAATGTTCTCTGAAGAGTCAGCTAGTCCCTTGGCCTTGGTTGAGGCCCAGCACTATGTTCCCATGTCAGGGACACAGGACAGGAATGGTGAGCAGATAAGCAATACACAGTCATGTCCAGTACTGAGAATGCCATCGGGCCGAAGTACAGCAGCCAGGGACATCAGTCTCAGGGTCCCAAAGCCTCTCCCTGGGATGAATACTGTTCAGAGTGGAAACCCTAAGCATCCGCTTCTGGGACCTTGTATGCTCCGCTGGGCATGTGGGTGGCCCTCCTGTCTCCCGCCTCCCCCAGGAAGCCTCGGGATTTTAGCCAGATCTGAATGTTCTCCTGGCTCTGGGATATTTGGAATTGAGACAGGTTAGATGATAGCCTCTCAACTTACCTTGACCTCACTTCTTATGCAACCACTGAACTTCTGGAGACACAAAGCTCTAGGCTTTGAATTCTTGGTGTATCTCACGGGGTTCTCCCTAGACCGAGTGTGCCGCAAGTCCACAGTCTGGGAGGGCTTGATGCTGGCCACTTCTCGGGGCCTCATAAGGCCAAGGTCATGGCTGGAACTCCTATCTAGAAGCCCTAGGGAGACACTGTCCAAAATTCTCCAGCATGTTGACAGAGCTCTGGTCCTTGTCTTGCCCACCATTGGCAGGGGCCATTCTCAGCTGCTGTGGCTGCCATGGTCTTTGCCCACCAACCCTGCTCTCTCAGCATGAGAAACACATAAACCATCCTCACTGACTCTCCTTTATACCTCAGGCCAGATTTGAAAGCCAGTCAAGAAAAGGGCTTCGGTTGTTGAAGGACTGACTGTATGCACTTCTGTGTCCTTCGTCGAACTTAAGAAATACTTGGTCCTGTGGGAAGCACATGCAGGTATTCACAGCCTAAAGACTCTGGGAACAGTAACACAGGAACTGGCCTCCCTCGTTGGTTCCCAGAATGCCCTGCTCTCCCTCCTGCCTGACTATAGCTCCCACGGTGACCTCCTCTCTGTCTCTCTCCCCACAATTAGGACTTTGGAGTACGTTGGGAGCCCTAAACGTGATAATAAAAAGGAGGCCTGGGTCTAGACCACCCAGGGAGCTAGTAAAAGCCACCCGGGTCGGGATGTTCATCCAAGCTCCAAGCAGCATATTTCCCAGGGCTGCTTCCCAGCTCAGAGGAAGGGATAGCAGTCCTGGGCTGGTGATCCTGCAGGGGTCTGGGAAAGCATGCTGGCGCCCTCTTGTGGATTCTTTGGGGTCTGCTCTAACGGAAAGGGTAAAAGTAGGTGGGTGCGCTCAAATAGCTCTGGCTTTTCTCCAGTGTGGCAGGGTCCCATCTTCACCAGGAAACCACAACGGTACCAGAGGTGGATATATGCCTGCATCAACAACTCCTTTTTATCGTGGACCGTCAGCAAGACTGTGTGGGAACAGTCTGTAATGCACTGTCTTCCAGGCTTAGCTGTGAACGGGCTCCAGGTAGCCTTGTTCTGATCTCCCCACAGGCTCCCTAGGGTTCTCATGAGCTCAGGGTCCAAGGGGTGAGCAGTGTGTGGGTGGGTGGGGGGGCCAAAGACAGAGACAATGGAGCCTGACTGCTCTCTGAACTAACTTGCTCTCAACCTGAGATTCTTCTCTGAATTTTCTTGGAAGCCAGCTCCTGTTAGCAGTCCCCTAGGTGCCTTGGTGCTGTGGTTGGGACTGATGGGGCAATACTAAGGAGCAATAGTTATGGTGCAGGGAGAACAGTGCCATGGCAGAGTGGCACACCCAGCCCATCCTGAGTTGGAGTGCTCCTCAAAGGTCCTTGACTTAGGTTTAGTGAGACCTGAGTCCAGACTCAACTCTGCTCTGTGACATTGGGCTGGTCACTGCCCACCTCTGAGTTTCTGTTTCTCCTTCTATGAAGAAGAAATGCTAGCCCAGACTCCCAAGGACTGCTAGGAGGACTCAGAGAGGAAGTCACCACCATCATC